>CM044442.1:62356225-62374523 GCA_024363595.1 Xenopus borealis
AAAAAAAAAAAACATGTTTTCCCATGACAGTTTCCCTTTAAAGATAATAATCTTCACCTGTGATCTGTTTGCTTGTAATTGGTGGGTGTGTATAAAACTGCAATGACTTTCTGGACTCCTGACATACCCTTGCATCTTTCATCCAGTGCTGCACTGATGTTTTTTTGTCATGGGGAAAGCAAAAGAATTGTCAAAGGATCTGCAGGAAAAGGTAGTTGACCTCTATAAAACAGGAAAGGCATATAAGTAAATATCAAAGGAGTTGAGAATGCCAATCAGCAGTGTTCAAACTCTAATTAAGAAATGGAAAATTAGGGGTTCTGTTAAAACCAAACCAAGTAAAACTAAAATTTCAGACAAGAACTGCCATAAAAATGTTTGGGATGCAACGAAAAACCCACAAATAACAGGTGAAAAACATTGTGCAACAATATATATATATATATATATATATATATATATATATATACAGTATATATATATATATATAAATTATTCTAAAACCAATCTCTTTTCAGAGATCATCAAGGAAGTATTACTGTTTTAAACTGTTCCATTTCTGTTTTAGGTACCTCTTCGTATTACAGCTTAGACAAGATATTCTTTCAGGAAAGTAAGACCATTTTACATAATGATATTTGAATTTTACTTGGTATGGTGACAATATTTGAATATGTTATCATGCTGTTTCATGGCTACAGTGATCTGTATGTTTTATTATAGTTGCATAGCACATAACCACTATGCAAGTCTAGCATCTGACCTGAGGGTTTAGGGAGTGAATGGACAGTGCAGACAAACATGCAGAGCCAGTTAACCCAATAAGGGCAGAAATGCAATTCAGTTATCGCTAGGAAACTCATGCAGCCTTTTCTTCTTAGATGCTCATCAGGATAAATCATGTTAGCTCATTTTGATATTTAGAATAGACAAATATCAGTCTCAGTATTACTGTGTGTCCTGCTGCTAAGCAGCGTAGAGAGGTAGCACTTTCTTTCTAGTATTAAAGCAGACAAACATCAAAGTTGAAAATATATTTCTAGATCAGGAATGTTCTACCTTAAAACTGTCTAACGTTGTTGAAAGATACAGAATGTTGGACAGTATTTTACCAGCCTGACTGTAAACATATTTGATTTCAGTGTTATTAATAGGTATAGGATAAAAAATTAGGAAAGCCAATATTTTTCAGAAAAGGTGGCCAACCCCTAGACATTGCAGATCTAGGGCAAGAGGTTAAATATCCTATCTCTGTAGAACATACTGTTATCTGTTATCCATTACTCATCCTGTGCCATACAGCCATTGTTCAATTTCCACCATTGCTACTTAGCAGCTTGTTTATATGAACTATAGTAATGTTTCTGAAGCAAACATATCAGTTTTAACAGCGCAGGGCAACACTACATGATATTTTCTTTACATTAAACACTTACATTTTTTGGTGTTACTGTTCCTTTAACTTAGAGGGGGTAGTGTAATGATATTTACAAAATCTGATAGTTTAGTAACAGGTTAGCAGTTACAAAATTTACTGATTTAGTAACCCATAGCAGGTTGTAGCATGTGTTGCAGCGGTCCCCAACCTTTTTTTAACCGTGAGCCACATTCAAATGTGCAAAGAGTTGGAGAGCAACACATGCATGAAAAAGTTCCTTGGGGTGCCAAAAAAGTGCCGTGATTGGTTATTTGGTAGCTGGCAGCACACAAAAGGCTCTACTTGGCACTGTATTTAGTTTTCAAGCAATTAAAAATTGCTTTCAAGCTTGGAATTAATAAATAAGCACCTGCTTTGAGGACTCTAAGAGCAACATCCAAGGGGTTGGAGAGCAACATGTTGCTCACCAGCTACTGGTTGGGGATCACTGATGTATTGGTTGCTATGAGTAATCAGACTAGATGAAATCATTATACAAGAATGCAACCTGTTATCAAGAAAACTCGGGACCTGGGGTTTTCCTGATAAGGGATATTTCCATATTTTGGATGTCCACACTTAAGTTTGCTACGGAGTTAGTTTCCCACCCAGTCCTTTATTTTCTGCTGGGAACTGGGTTGTAGTCCTGCTAAGAATGTAGCCTCTGCAGCTGTATTTATGCATGCTGATATAGTGTATTCAGTACTTTCCCATTTATATTATAATAAAGAAACTTGTACAGTAGGTTCCTGTAGCATAGATAGCAAAAAACTAATAGATAGCACCTTCCATTGTGTGAAATATGGAAACAAATTAGTTTAGTGCAGGGTCACAAAGTATATAGGTCAATAAAGGAGAGAAAGGATGTCCCATTAGTTGCACCTTCCCACTAAATCGATATGAGAATCCCAAATGAAATTAAATAAAACTTAACTTTTACTTCTATTTAGAAGTAAAAGTTAAGTTTTATTTAATTTCATTTGGGATTCTCATATCGATTTAGTGGGAAGGTGCAACTAATGGGACATCCTTTCTCTCCTTTATTGGCCTGTAGCATAGAGTGTACTGTTTGTCAGTAAGGAAGTGAATTATGCAGCATAAAAGGCATTGTAGCAATAATACATGGGTATGCCACCAGATGTATTGTATGTTCAGCTATCAGTCCTCCTATTTTCTTATGACTGGTATGTATTGTGCTTTATTTAGTATTCTATGTAAAATATTTTTTTTTAAGCTAACCATTTAAAACCAAGTTTCTCACTTTTATTTAATTAACAAACAGCTTTAATGGAATGTTCTTCTTTACCTTTACAGATTTTGTAATGGTAACCTAAAAGCTCCTGTGCAAAGTGCTTTAATGAACACGCAATCCACATATATAGTTTTCTCCCAAATAGTACCCTTACAGCTGCATATAGCCTCAATGCACTCAATTAGCCTGCTGTTTTTTTATTGTATGCCACTGTAAATTACAGGACACAACAAGTGCAAAGGATTATTGAAATTAACAAATGAGACACAATCAGCTGTCTTACCTAGGTAGCACCTAGGTAGTTGCATGCTTATTGGCAATACTTCTGGTAGACAGCATCTATAATGCCATTTTCTCTTGCAGGTGTCTGTGGGACACAGGGACCTGGGGGTACAGCATTCACCACCAGAAGGCAGGACACTAGAAGATAAAGACTGACTGCTCCCTCCCTATCCTGCTACTCCCTTATTGATGGCTAGAGTATTTCAGTTTTCCTAGTGTCCTCAAGGAGACAAGAAGTCTTTCACACAGAAGTGTGATTATCTTACATAAAGATTCTGCAGCTAGACAATTGATTCTTGGCAGCAGGGGATGTCTTGGAGTTTCTCCTACCAGTAGGGCGCAAAGAACCCCTTTGTGATAAGTGTGTTCTAGCCCCTTTGGCAGATCCCTTACTCCCACAAGCAATTTCAAAAATGAATACCTGGTGTGCACCAAATGCCGCAAACTCCTACCATCAGGGCGCAAACAACCCCTTTGTGATGAGTGTGTTCTAGCCCCTTTGGCAGATCCCTTACTCCCAGTCCCAGAAGTAGATGACAACATCACTTCTATGTCCTCCACTGAAGATTCTGCTTCTCAGGCCACAGCCACGGCTACCTTACAGCCTTCCTTACCCACGGACACAGCCCCACCACATTGGGCACTCCAATTATCCTCAGGAATACCCAAGGTGGTGGCTTACCTTGACAAACTCCTGTAGGACTTGAGCAGACCTTTTACAGAAAATCTTGATAATTTGTTTTTCTCAGTACTAAAATGTCTCAACCTCAAGGAGGCAGAGTCTTCCTCTGAGTCCTGTCAAACCTTATTCAAATGTCAGATGAAATTGGTTCCCATATTTCCCCTTCATCCGCAACTTGATGGCATCATCCAAGAGGTGTGGGCTGATCCAGAAAAGAGATTTCAGGCTAACCATGTTTTCAAAGGCTTTATCCCTTCCCTAAGGACAGTATCGACAAATGGGTGTCATTGCCCTCAGTGGATGCTCCGGTATCCTGTCTGTCCAAAAACATGGCTCTTCCAGTTCCTGATGCTTCATCCTTCAAGGATTCAATGGCAAGAAGTTGGAAGGCCTATTAATGCTTTGGGGGAGGCTATGCGACCCACCCTGGCCTCCGTGTGGGTCAGCAGGGCCCTTCAGTCATGAGTTAGCACGCTGCAGGATAACATTTCAGCAGGAAAACCCAGGCATGAGCTCCTGGAGACCACCTTGCAAATCAATGAGTCAACATTGTCTTAGTGAGGTGTCCTTAGACACCATCCAAGTTATTGCTCGTACATCTGCCCTAACGGTTGCTGCACAGAGATCACTGTGGCTCAAACTGTGGTCAGCTGACCTCTCTTCCAAGAAGTCACTGACAACCGTACCTCTCAAAATTAAATTACTTTTTGGACCTGATCTTGATAAGATCATCAGCCAGGCTATTGGGGGCAACAGCACTCTTCTCCCTCAGAACAAGACCCTTTCTACCTTTGGCTGATTGTTTCGCTCCAACTGCAACACAAAGGGCTCGGCTCCAGGGACTGCAATACTCAGTCCTCCTTCTGAAAAGGCTGTTTGTCAGGGAAGATTCAGACGTATGTTAAAGGGCACCTATGGCCCAAAAAAATTGTCCCAACCGAAGGTTTTTGGTTCCAGTATCTTCTTTTAAAAAAAAAAAAAGCCAGCCGCAAGCGCTGGCTTACTTGCACTGGGAGGGAGCTCCCGGTGTGAGCCACCATGTCTGGGGAAGCGCATGTGCAGTATGAAAAAGAGGCCCCGGAAGTGTGGCCGCTTTTCACACACGCGCATACTGCACATGCGCTTCCCCAGACATGGCAGCTCGCACCGGGAGCTCCCTCCTGGTGTGAGTATCCCCGTGCTTGCGGCGGGCTTTTTTTTTTTGGAACTTCAAACCGGAATGCGGGCAACCTTTGGTTGGGGCCAATTTTTTTGGGCCATAGGCGCCCTTTAATGTTTAGCTGAAGAGATAAACCAATGGAAACAAATAGATACAAGTCTCCGATTATCACTTAAAAGCAAACCCGTTCAGTATGCTGCATACCAAAAGTAACAATGTTAAAATGTAACTTTTAATTATATCTGCCAATAAAAACGCTCCAATGTAGACGTACCCACTGTCCAGCCAAACTGCTGCCATTGCTGGACCAGGTCCATAAAAAACACTTATTATAAACCGCAACAGGTGGACTTGTGGTTTTACAAACTAGAGATGATACACATCCTCCTTACTACAGTGTATTCGGCCACCCTATGGATGGCAATGGTGCATTACGTGCCCAATCCCGCCCTTCAATAAGTCCCCTCCGTGCACACCTGCCTATCTAAGTAGGGACTGAGCAGGAGCTAAGCTACCCACTGTCCACCTATGCCAGCCCAACGCTGTTCACCGCCTACTGCGGCTTAATCGGGTGCATAAGTGATGAGAACTCCATATTTTAATGTTTAAATAGGCGTATTCTCTCGTTACCGAGTTGCTGAAATCTCGTAATGTTTCTTTCCATGACTTCCGGTATGTGCAGAACTCCGTCATGATGACAGAGGTTGCATCACGGAATCTATTGGTCAGTGTTTCACTACTATATTTTAACTAGTGCCGGTATGGTAGTTACCTGAGAGCCCAAGTCCCTAGCAACCATAAACTGTTGCTGGTATCCAAATCATATATCAGCAATACGGACAAGTGTTCACAACTGGTGGGTACTAGGCCTTGTGTCTGTGATTACTAGATGGCAACCTTTGCTTGAAAAGAACTAGAAAGTTATTTTTATACTAATGGTGGTAAAATTGATATTCCCTACTTCCCTAATCTACTAGTATCGCTATATTGTAATTAAACTTGAGGCCTGTTGTATTTAATAGATACGAGAGGTTTTTGCTGCCGATGTCTGGATAATTCAAGATTCAGACTCCGTCAAAGCCGGCAGACAAAAGTTCTTCAGCATGACAGCCCAAATCTAACCACTTCTCAATCGTCCATCTGCGGAAGACTAACTGTTTTTCAGATGCTGGCTATGGACCATCAGGATCCCTGAGTGCACAAGAAAGCCTCCTTCGGCTATCATCTGGAGTTCTCTACCATTCATCCCCCTCAATTCTTTATGTCCAGGGTCCCGTCCAAACCTCTGAAGAGGGAGGCCTTCCATTCTGTCATCAACAACCTCCTTCATGAAAGGGTGATTGTGCCAGTTCCCAAGAAAGAAAAATTCAGAGGGTTCTACTCAAATCTCTTTATCATTCCCAAAAAGAATTTAAGCATTTGACCCATCTTGGATCTAAAAAGGCTCAATACCTTTATACACTTCCAAATGGAATCCCTCTGTTCAGTTATCGCAGATCCTGGACTCCTACTTACACATTCTCATTTCCCCTCCCCGTCAGAGAATCTTTAGATTTGCTTACCCCAACCACAAAAGTGTGTCACTCCTGTTTGGTCTAACATCTGCTCCTAGAGTGTTCACAAAGTTCATGGCAGCTGCAGTGGCCACACTTCAGAGCCAGGGCATATCAGTCACCCCTATCTGGACGATATCCTTCTAAAAGCACCATCACCGCTCGAGACACAGAAGACCATGACCAAACACTACACACACTGACCAGTCTGGGGTGGATCATCAACAAGACAAAGTCCAGCTTGATGCCCAGCCATCAACAAGCCTTCCTGGGCATGATATTCGATTACCACTCTACAGAGAGTGTTTCTCCCACCACATAAGGTGTCCAACATCCAAGCCCTAGGCCATCAACTTATTTCCAGACAGTACATACCCTCCCGGTTTGCCATGCGGTTCCTGGGCTCAATGGTAGCATCCATGGAGACAGTCCCACTTGCTCAGTTCCATTTATGAGAATTACAATGAAACATTTTGACACAATGGAACAGCAACAACCTGGTCCACAGAGTGTCTCTCTGTAAGAAAGGCTTACCTCCCAGAAGATGGCGGCATCCTATCCTTCCATGTGGGTCAGCCTGGGCGCAGTACGTCAGATGGGCACAACGCTGTGATGCCAGTGCCATGTTGCTAGCATCAGACAGAACTCCAGCGCAGATTGGATGCCTACGCCAAGACACCAGTGCCAGAATGCCAACATCATGATGTTACCACGTCCGTTTTTGGTGCCAAAGGCTATTTAAGACGCCAGAACATTCCAGACCTTGCACTACAATAGGTTCTACTTCGTGTATTCTTGGGTGCACTATATTGTCCTTGTATTGATTCTGATCTTGACCGTGGCCTGTTATTTTGTGTATTGAATCCTCGTTGCCTGAACTGACCCCCTTGCCTGGACTTTGACTTCGCTTTTCTCTTAACCCCTTGGATAACGCAAAATCAGTTGGACTGGCGCTTCCTCCTTGGTCCGCTACACCTAACTGAGCCTTCGGGCCTCTTACAATCTCACTTGGTGGCTGTGTCGTTAAAGTCTTTCCAAAGGACAACCCTCTCAGATCCACAATGGCAGATTCTCACTACTGATTCCAGTCCCAAGGGCTGGGGGGCTGTCTTTTGGACCTTGATAGCTTGACGCTCAAGGTCCATAGAGGAAACACACCTTCCCATAAACATCTTAGAACTTAGGGCAGTCAGACTAGCCATGACCCACTGGCAACATCTTATGTCAAACCAAGGGAGTACCCACAGCTTTCGCTTCGGGAAGTGAATCACATATTATCCTGGGTGGAGAATCACGACTGCATCCTGTCGGCAGTATCCATGCCGGACTAGTCAATTGGCAAGCCGATTACCTTAGTCGCCAAACCCTGGACCCAAGAGAATGGGCCCTCCACAAGGACATCTTTCTCGCCATCACGCAAAAGTGAGGAATGCCGGAGGTCGATTTGATGGCATCACAGGCAAACTGTCAGGTACCCCAGTTCATGGCCCGTTGCCAGGACCCTCTAGCTTTGGCAGCGGATGCTGTAACGTCACCATGTACTTTTCAGCTTGTGTCTGCATTTCCTGCTCTATCCTTGATTCTCAGGGTTCTTTGAAAGATCCAGAGAGAACGGTGCATGTCAATTCTCATAGCTCCCCATTGGCAGAGCGTGGTTTTCCAACCTGATCAATGTGAGCAGGGACAAACCCTGGCTATTGAGACCCTAGTCCTCAAACGCAAGGGATACTCCCACTCAGTCATCCTTATAGCAGCAAGAAAACCTGATTCATCCAAAACTTACCATTGGTTCTGGAATTGCTACAAGGACTTGTGCACCAAACGTCAGCTTCAATTTTATTCCCTGTCTGTGTCTCACCTACTAGAATTCCTTCAGGACTGCCTAGATAAGGATCTATTTCCAGGCTCTCTCAAGTCACAGGTCTCCACACTTTCCATACTGTTTCAAGAGAAACCCGCCTCTCTGCCTAATATCCGTACCTTCATGCAGGGGGCCGCCCACATTGCGCCTCTCTGCCGCAAACCTCTTCTGCCATTGAACCTGAATCTGGTCCTCATGGCCTTACAAGCTCCTCCTTTTGACTTCCATCACATTGGCATGGTTAACCTGGAAAGTGGTCTTTCTCATCGCAATATCCTCGGGATGCAGGATATCAGAACTAAGTGCCCTTTCATGCCAACCACCTCTTCTGGTTTTCTGAGTTTTCTGACTGGGGGTTCTCTTGCCCAAGGTGGCCCCCGAATGCCACATTAACCAAGAGATCACAATCCCACCCTTCAGTCCACGCTCATGCTCTACATGAGAGGTCACAATTCTGTTCTTCGACCCTTTGCGGGCCCTCAAATTCTACTTGGAATGTACAAAGGAGATATGGTCATCTTCTTCACTTTCTGTAATTCCTTCAGGAGCACGAAAATGCTCTCCTGCATCAAAAACCACCATTTCCAGGTGGATCAAGGAAGCCATATGTTGATCCTGTGTGTCCACAGGACAGACTCCCCCGTTACGGATAAGAGCCCTTTCCACTAGGGTCGTCAGCACTTCCTGGGCCTTCCAGAATTAGACATCTGCCGAACATGTCTGCAGGGAAGCAACATGGTCCTGCTTACATTCATTCACTTAATTTTACAAATGTGAGGTATTTGCGGCAGCACACGGCTGCAGGCTGTTGTTGTTTAAGTACATCGGCCTTGCTTCCTCCTGCCCAAAATTCAAGGGACAGCTTTAGTATGTCCCCAAGGTCCCTGTGTCCCATAGACACCTGCAAGAGAAAAGGGGATTTTGTGAAACTCACTGCTAAATTCCTTTCTCTTCATTAGTCTTTGGGACACAGGGCTTCCCTCCCTGGAAGAGATCCATCTGAAATCCTTATGCTTGGTAAACCAGTTTGTTTCTACATAGTTCAGTCCATTGTTCTAATGTTTACCCTTTGCTATACAAAACTGAAGAACTCAAGCCATTCACTGGGGGTATAGCAGGATAGGGAGGATTTAGTCTTTATCTTCTAGTGTCCTGCCTCCTGGTAGTGGATGCTATACCCCAAGGTTCCTGTGTCCCACAGACTACTAAAGAGAAAGGTATTTAACTGTGAGTTTCACAAAATCCCTTTTCACACAAGTTCCATAAGAAAAACTTGCAGCACTACTATTACAGCATTGGAATTCTGGGCAAAAGATGCTGCACTGCCAATATCTGTCTGGTTAGCACACTGCACTTGTGTTTGTGAATAAGCTTAATAATGATTACTGCAACCAGTAGAATGAGACTTTTTCTTCATAGTTCATAGTTCATAGTACTAGGACCCTGGTTTGGTATATAAGCCCTTGTATTGTAGCTTTGTTTTTGCAGCATATGCTACTCATTCTATTAGCAAAATACAGAGCCAACAGCTTTTGCATGCTTAGATCTCATTAAAGAGCAAGGAAAGGCAAAAAACTAAAATCACATTACTTTAATGAAAAAGAAATCTATCTCCAATATTCTTTAATTAAAAAATGTGTACCATTTTTATAAGAAACCTGACTGTATGCAGTGAAATTCTCCCTTCATTTATTTTTGTGGATAGGAATTGTCAGACAGTCCCTAACTTCTGGCAGGGAAACAATCATACTTATGAACAGCAGGGGGAGCCCCCGCCTTACTTATCAGCCATGCAGAACTCAAGCAGCTTTGTGTTTTGATCATTTATGACAATACCTAAGAAGCCCAGACTACAATGAGCATGTGTATGTAGTCTAGTCTTGCAAAGATGTTTAACAAAGTTACAAAATGACAGCCTCCTGTTGCCAACTTTGAAAGCATAAATAATTTGTTTGATTAGGTTTGTGGTGCAGTAAGTTTAGGTTTATGTTTAGTATACAAAATACAGCATTTCTAGCCCTATTCTATATTAGACTTTAAAATGTACATGTTCCAACCACATTTTTTACAAAGTTGAGTATGGAATAATACAATTAAGAACATAAGCCATGCTTGTATGAAATTTGAGATCATTTTACATTTTTCCTTTTTTTTTTAGATTGAAATGTACTTATGAGACTGCTGTGGAATTAGCAGCGTTATGTTTACAAGGTAAAGTTATCAGACTTCACACCAGCTATCTGGATTAATATCGGCTGCCATTTGTCTGAAGTACATTCTGTATAAAAAAGTATCCCTAGCACATGTATTTGAGACAAACGGCACCCCATAGATTAAGGTCCTTAAGGCATTCTGTCACATTTTTACAAAATGATTCAGTAAAAAGCACTCCTCCTGCATTGAAATTCATTTTTAAAAAGAGCAAATTGAATTTTGTCATATTTAATTTTGAAATTTGATGTGGAGCTTAGTTTGCCAAGTGCCCTCAGCCATGTGACTTGTGCTCTGCTAAACTTTTGTCACGCTTTACTGCTACACTGCCAATTGGAGCGATATTGCCACTTCCCTTGGCCTCTAGCAGCCTAACAGAGATGAAAGAAATCTTCTCACAAAAGAATCTGTATGAATTGCTCACTATTTTAAATATTTTTTATCCTATATTATTGATTTTACTACTTAAAGGAACAGTAACACCAAAAAAGGAAAGTGTTTTAAAGTAACGAAAATATCATGTAGTGTTGCCCTGTGCTGTTAAAACTGATCTGTTTGCTTCAGAAACACTACTATAGTTCATATAAACAAGCTGCTAAGTACCAATGGTGGAAATTGAAAAACGGCTATATGGCACAGGATGAGTAATGGATAACATATAACATTATGTTCTACAGAGCTTATCTGCTATCTGCTGTGTTACTTGAGCCTTATCTCCTTTGACTAGTTGCCCCCATGATTGCACAACAGCTTATTTATACAAACAATAGTAGTGCTTCTGAAGCAAACACTGCAGTTTTACCAGTGCAGGGCAACAATGCATTATATTTTTATTGCTTTAAAACAATTTCATTTATTGATGTTACTGGTCCCAACTTTCAGACCCTCTTCCATTCATCATCTAGGATCTTGCTTAAACCATTGCCTTTTAGGGTAGATTAGACAGTTGAAACTAGATGGCATCTGAAATACTAAACTTGATAGAAATCGATAATATAAAAACCACAAAAAAAGCCATAGTTGGCTGAAGTAACTTAAAAAAGTAACTTAAAACTACACGTGCTTGTGTGCTAGACTTGCCAACAATAAATATACCACTCATTATATCTTGACCAATATATGAAGGTTTTTAAACTGAAAAATATACATCTTAATCAACATATACTATGGCATATATTTTAATATATTTTTATTGATTTATATGTGTTCATTGATTTCTCCAGCATTCTGTATAAGTGCACAGAGTTCAGTATGTTTTGCTAATTATACAGCGTTTTAAGGACTTCATAATTAGAACAAGAAGAGAACAAAAGCTCATCTTGCAATTGTAACACAAATTTCTTAAAAGCCCATCAGTTGCACATAATTGTAAGGGTCATACAATGTTTTATTGTGCAAATGGAGATTTTTTGTTGCTATGGAAACTGTAGGTATGTAGTAGTTTCAACAAAATATGATCTTTCAATCCATTGGTAATGGTATACCTGTTTTTAATACTGCTGATTTTTGTTTGCTATTAAAAATTTACTAAAAATATGGTGGTTGTTTATTTTCTGCAAATAAAGTTATGCAGTAACGAATGAGACATTTTTGTTTCAAATTTAAACAAATACTTTTTAGTGTATTAAAAACAATGAAAACAGTTATAAAACATAATATATCAATTGTCACTAAAAGCTGACACTTTTATTGGCTCCTGTGTTGTGGAGAGTGGCCTTATGTGGTCTGCAGCGATGGTTTATCCATAAATCTAATAATAGTAATTCAAATTTCCCCTTATAAATTTCCCCATATATTATAGGTGGTATTTGTGTTTGTTTATCCATCTCTTTCCTGAGAGGGATCAACACAGTTTGGGTTCATTCGCAGTAATCACTCCCTAGTAATAACTCCAGATAGAATGACTCCCCTTAAATTTTAAAAGGAAACAGCTGCAAATGGATTTGTGCATTTTCATTTACTGATAAGCCATCTAAAAACAGTTAACACATTTCCCTTGCAGTACCCTATAGTCTTGACCTTCATTCATGGGCTTTGTTGAAAAAGATGACAAAGACCAATATAAGGATTGAGTTCATCAAAAGGTGATTTTGAGATGATGGAGTTATATATCATTTTGATGACTTTTTTGTTAACATATTTTATAGGGAATGTAATGCACTGGGCTTTTCATAGAAATGTATTTAATTCTGCAATTCAGTTACCTGAACTCATTATGATAAACTGCTTGGCTAACAGTGGGTTAAATGATGCTGCTGTTAGTTCAGGTGAAGCAGTCAGACAACCACAGACAGGGTCAGACCCGCTCACTGAATCATCTTCCTGCTGTAACCTCCCTTCTTTGGGCTGGTTTCAGCAAAAACAAAAAAGTATGCACATGTGGCAAAGAAAAAAAGATGCATGTTTACAGCAAAAAAATGCACACACGCATAAAAAAAAGTGTGGCACAGGTCCGGAGGGGGTACTGAGACAGCCCCAGGCCCACCAGTCTGACCCTGAACACAGGTGCTTTTGGTACATTTATTACAGCATGGCAGGTAAGACTGGCCTGCTCCATGCTGTTTTCCACTTAGACAGGAACAGGAATAATAATCATAAGGCAATGGCATACAGCAGGAATTCCCTTAAAGGGCACCAATCATACCTAGAATGATTTACTAAGTAAATACAATATGTGAAAGTTCAAGAAATCTGATTTTTAAAACAGAATTGTTTGTATAATGTAAATCATCAGCTCACTATGTTAAGGGGTTAACACTATACCTTCTGCAAAATCTCCACTGCAGTTCTAGCTGAGGCAGGCATCTTGGATTTCACTGACTCCTCTTACCCATATCTTCACAGCCAACTGTAGCTCTGAAATCTCGCACATGCTCAGTTGAAATTCCTTGCTTGCCTAATAAACCTTCTAAGCTATTTTGAAATCTGCCAAACTTCTGTGTTAGTGCTGCCACCTTGTGGAAGTTGCTGTGTGCACTTCTCTTGATACTTCTAGAGTTTACTAAAGCTAGGCATTCTTGGTAGAATACTCAGACAGTGCTACAATCTGAGCATGTTCGTGAACTCATTTGCATGTTGTAGTCAGTGACAAAGTATGGGATTTTTTAAAAACTGCTGTTTTTTTTTCAAAAAACTGTACATGTAGTTTGATTAAACATGTTTAGGTTGTATTGGTCAGGTTGTTAATATGTGTTCGATTTTGGCTATGATTGGTGCGCTTTAACTAAAAAGTTCACACAAGCAGCTACACTCAAGTTGACAGAATGCTTTAACGTGTAGAATGATTGCAGTATGTGTAACTAATAATATACCTTCAGTGTGTTTGTAGTCAATGCATAACTTTGTCTCGTGCTACAGACTGGCAACCAGGACCAGATTTACATAGATGGTGCCCCTAGGCCCACTGCCATTCATCGCCCCCATACTCTGCCCTTTATTCGCAAATTTTCATCATCAAAACCGGAGCAATGGGGATGGGCGCATGGGAAATTTAAGAAACTGTTGTATCTCCTGCGTATCCCCAGAGTTTCTGAACCAATGTGAGTGTGGCTGGGCAGCATGCCACCCCATAAACTCCTGCCACCCTAGGCCTGGGCCTAGGTGGCCTTTCTACAAATCCGGGCCTGCTGCCAACAACTATTGCACGTATAGAGCTTTTATGACTACTTCGATTTCTTGTTTACTATTTGTATTCACCTATGTTGTTTTTATTTGCCATTGTTCTAGATGGTATTTCTTTCTGTTCTTCCAGCAATGTATCTGCAATAATTTTTGCTTTAACCCTTTCACTGCCAACAATTTGGTACTTTTATTGCCAGACCATTTTTTAACATTTTGTACTTTCCTGGGGGGTCTTTAAGTTTACCCAGGAAAACAATTTTTTTTTTCCAGGACATCCTGAGCTTTCAATATGTGCTTGAATTTTGATGTAATTCCACTTCTGTAATAAAAAAAAAACATAGGCTTCTTAGTATCTAATAAAATGAAAAAAATCATGTTTCAGCTCTCTAAATCTGAGTTAGTCAGCGACTTGAAGGGGGGCCACATGGGACATAACTGTTAAATGAGTTTACAATTGATCCTTACCTTTTAGCTCAGATTCAAAAGCAACAGTTATGACCCATGTGGCCCTCCCTCAAGTGACTGATTGGTTACTGCCTGGTAACCAGGGTAACCAGTCAGTGTAAACAAAAGAGAGCTGAAAAGCAAGAAGTAGTGTTCTGTTCTGTTAGGTTAGACTTACAGTCACTCCAGCCTTTATACATTACATTTTTGGCTAACTAACTATGTTAGAAACATTTTTTATTTTGCACAGCCTATCTATTTATCCAGTTTTTACTTTTATACTGAACAATTCCTTTAAGGGCCTCTTCTCCAGCATGATCATCCACAATTTGGCCAGTCTTTCCTCATAGCTTTCCATACCTTTTACCAGCTTAGTTGCCCTTCTCTGTACCCTCTCTAATACAATAATGTCCTGTTTGAGTGATGGAGACCAAAACTGTACAGCATATTCTAAATGGGGCCTTATAAAGTGGAAGAATGACGCCCTCCTTCCGTGACTCTATGCCCCTATGCTCAAGACCTTATTTGCCCTTGATGCTGCTGACTGGCATTGCTTGCTACAGCCAAATGTATTATCTTCAAGGCGTCCAAGGTCCTTTTCTATAATGCATTTTCCTAGTGCAGTCCCATTAAGGGTATAAGTGGCTTGGATATTTTTACATCCCAGGTGCATGTGATTATTATATTTATCAACATTGAATCTCATTTGCCATTTAGCTGCCAAGATTGCCAGTTTGTCAGAATCCTGTTGCAAGGATGCCACATCCTGAATGGAATTAATTGGGCTGAATAGTTTGTCATCTGCAAAAACTGATACATTACTTACAATACCCTCCCCATAGTCATTAATAAACAGGTTAAATAAAAGTAGACTCAATACCGAGCCCTGAGGGACCCCACTATAAATCTTACACCACGTAGAGAATGTACCATTAACAACCACCACTCTGTACCCGATCCTGTAGCCAGTTTCCTATCCATGTGTAAACAACTTTATTAAGCCCAATAGACCTTTACAAAGCAGTTATTTGTGGGGCACGGTATCAAACACTGTGGCAAAATCCAAATAGATCACATCTACTGCCCCCACAGTTCAGCATCTTACTTATCTCATTATAAAAATGTCTGACATGACCTATCCTTCATAAAGCCATGCTGATTGCTGCTCATAATGCCATTCACTTGGACAAAATTTTGAATGTCATCCCTTACCAAGCCTTTAAATTTATTTTAATCTATTTGCCCAACATAGATCAAACTTACTGGCCTATAATTGCCAGGCTGAGATCATAATGCCTTTTTAAATACTGGAATGACATCAGTTTTTCTCCAATCCATAGGCAACATACCAGATTAAAGCGAATATGAGAAAATCAGAAATAGGGGCTGGTCTAAAACTGAACTAAGCTCACTTAGAATCTGGGGGTGTATGACATCAGGCCCTTGAGCCTTGTTTACATAAATTTTTATTAAAGCTTTTTGAATCATATCCTGAGTCAGCCACTCAGTGTCGGACTGGGGCACCTGGGGCCCACCAGAGAACCTGATCGGAAGGGCCCCTCCATATACTGATGAAAGCCCACAAGGGAAAAAAAAAGAAAATGCATACCAAACTGAACATTTTTATTTGTATACTATTAGGCAACATTAAGTTGCCATAAATATTAAATAACCTTATTGCCGAAAAAGAACAACATTGTTTTATAAGAAATATAATTAAAGCACTGCACATGCAGTATAAATCTTAGTTACCTAGAACACGTAATCACACATAACACAGAGCAACCAATCTGAAATGAGTAATTTTTGCAAGAGGGTTGATGATTTTGCAAAGTTATCAATTATATCATCATAAATTAAATTATTTGCAATGTCCCTCTCAGTGTTAAGCAGCAGAAATGATTCTAGCAACTCCTGTCCAATCATAGATCTTAAACATGTTTTTACTATTTTCAGCTTAGAGAACACTCTTTCACATGACAAAGTGCAAGCCAAAGTTAGTCGTTTTTTATACACAGCAAAGAGGTTGGTGTACGCAGAAGAGTGTAGATTGTGGTCGTACAGAGGCCTGTAGCAACAGGTCAGATAGTTTTCACACACACTCTTTTTTTAATTCACTGGTTATTTCCTCCTCATCATCACTTTCCCCTATAGTGACAGTTGCTGTTTGAGGAAGGCTGGATTTTTTTAGCAGTGGGTAGTTGTCTTTAAAGTTCAAAAGCTCAGATTTTAACTGGACAGTATCCACACCAGCCAAATTAGCAACTGTATTTAAGGATTCTCCTGGAATGTCCTCTTCCCTGATGTTGCTAAATGCAAGATCTTGTATGAGCTTTTCATTTTTAGAGAATTTTTGGTAAATGCTGTTTACAGCTTGATCTAAAACTGCATAGTATGTCTGGACCTCATATCCTTTCAGAGGATCAACAAGAGGCTCATCTGCAGCCAAGTCCCCAGGCATCCTTTTTTTCCTTGCTATTCTTTTATGTTTGAAGACTCTTCTCTAGCTCAGCACTGACAGACATCTAATCAAGGGAATGGTCTTTCTTTTCAATAAAAGCATTTGCCAGACTCACAAGCTTTGTAAATGATGGTCTCAGTTTCTGAAATTGGCTTTTAGCCATTTCAACCATTCTCCAAGCTTGCAGGATGTCCAGTCCACTAGTCTGAAGGTAATCTGATACAGGTGTGGCAATTTCAAAAATTTGCATGAAGAGAAAAGAAACAAGCAATGTTTCAAATCTTGTTCAACCATGAATTAGATATTTTGCCTCACTGACCACTTTGCTGTCAAACTGGGTGGACAAAGAAATGTGCTCAAGACAGTAAATCAGTGTACTGTACAACTCTTTTGACTGATCAGTGCAGGATCCAAAAATAGTACTGAGTGCTCTCGGCTTACTCCACCATCGGGTGGCACCAATTTTTTTTAGTCTGCCCTTGACACAGGGAAGAAACTTGTTCTGTCCACACAGACATCCTCTTGGACGACTCAGAGAAAAAAACAAGCAGTCTTCTCTAAAAGGCCAAACAGTGATTTTACAGTGACACACTGGGTTATATCCACAATTACCAGATTTAGTTTAACACCATGTATACACAGAACTGCAGCTCACATTTCTTATATGGACCTGTACGCCATTGTAACACCTGCTCATGTTTGCAGCACCATCAAAAGAGCAACCAGTGATGTTAGTGACACTCAAAGATACCTTTTCCAGCTGATCTTTGAGAGATAAGTAAAGTGCTTCTCTTGTAGTGCTCTTAACATTTATGAGAGCAATAAGTCTTTCATGTACATGTCTCTCTCACATCTCAGAATAATGCTGCACTGTTCCATCACACCAATATCCTGGGTGCTGTCCATTTCCACAATAAATTTCACTGCATCTTTAACTTTCTGGCTAATTGTTTGCTTTACCATCATTCCCATTACAATTATCAAGTTATTCTTTGTAGTTTTGCTTAGGAAAGTAATTAGGCCTCCTCTCCCTTTGCTCTCAGGATGGCACTTTTTCCTTTCCTTGTTCATTGCCACTACCTCTTTGACGTGATTTTGTAGAACACTGTCATATTTACTAAGAAGTAAAACCAACTCGAGGAAGTTCCCATGGTTCAAGTCACTATTTAGTAAGGCATGTGCAGCTTCATCCTTTCCTCTGTAAGCCAGGCCAAGTTTAGCAATATGCTGGATAAATTCAATCAGACTAAACAAGTATGCCTTATTTTTTCCTTTTGTTTAACTATATTTACATTGATTAGTGTTTCAATGTCACTTTTCCTTTCTGCTGTCAAATACGTAATACGTAATACGTA
>CM044442.1:62411351-62422779 GCA_024363595.1 Xenopus borealis
TGCAAAAGAATAAGAAATCAGGAAGGGGGCAAATAGTTTTTCACACCACTGTATGTGCTATGCAGTATATATTTTAAAATCTTGTCCTTGTGTTTTTTACTTTATTGTATAAAAATGTTCAAGATAAATGGATAACGGAAATAGCCATTATTAAACTGAGGAGACTTCAGATTAAGAATCCAGAGTTTTTTTGTCTCCAATATGTCATCTTTTTGCATTAATAACTTTGCAAGAACATTATACACTAAGGAAGGACTCAAAATCCATGAGCTTATCCCTGTTAAGTATTTTTACCTGCCCTCACTCAGCATGTTAAATAGGCTGCTATAAAAGCACTATAGTTAACAAAAAATAGATGTGCAGTAACACATTACAGATTTGTCATTGTACATTGGCCTTCAGAAAATCAACTGGTCCTTTATTTGCATTACTGTAGCAGCAATTTACAGTATAAAGCTTATTGGTTGCTATTGCTTACTTCTTTGTGTTAAAGGGAATATAAAGACAAGGAAATCCAATGTTTACTTTCTTTAACGAAAAAGAACCAATCTCCAGAAAAAATTTTTTAACAATTTTATATGACACCTGATTGTATGAAATAACCCCCCCCTTTGTAGTTGCTCTCTGACAGCTGTGGATAAGAAACTTTAGATGGTCTCTAGCGCTCTACAGGAAGCAATCATACTTTCTAACTGCAGGGAAGCAATAAGCAGGGTTATTTTATGTTTTCTTTGCATGACCTGGCTATTATGAAATATAAGCTATAGGCCAATGCTTTGCCACGTAGCCCAATTGCCTCAGGATAGTGCACTATCCTGAGGCAATTGGGCTACGTGGCAAAGCATTGGCCTATAGCTTATATTTCATAATCAACCAACACTCACTGCTTGAGTGATATGCTGTTACTTTCTCCATAATATACACCTCAATTGTATGTTTTCCACTTGACCATCTGTGATAGGAGGCACTGCAACAATTATTTAGGAGTTTAGAGAGACAGGATTTGCTGGCTTTTCACTTATATTTGACCAGCTTATCCTATATCTTTATTTATTTTTAACTGTTTTTAATGATGCTCTTTTTAAACCAATCAATTAAGGATGGACTTTTTAACTAAATGAATTAAAGGTTATATTTTAAACTTTTTTCGCATGTGGTCGCTAGGGCCTATCTGGATAGCAACGAGCAATTAATATCATCTTATCCCAACTTCAATAGTTTGAGATAAATGTTGGAGACCTATATGTGCAGAATCAAATAATCGGTATCAGTTTACAAACACAAGTGCACTATATATAATTTTTTGGCACATGGTATATTTACATTTAATTAATTGATTTCACTTTACTAATTAATTTTTCATGATACAACCATTTATAATTAATTTAAATTTTG
The DNA here is from genome assembly GCA_024363595.1 of Xenopus borealis. NCBI lineage: Eukaryota > Metazoa > Chordata > Amphibia > Anura > Pipidae > Xenopus > Xenopus borealis. The sequence goes on from CM044442.1 coordinate 62,412,747, forward strand.
ACTTGATTTTCAAATAATGAATTTTTTCGATTAATTTTCTTTTGCTTAATGAATTTGAGTGGACACGGAATCTTATACGGATACTTATTTTGGTTTATTTCACTACAATAATGTACAGATATTTGATTGGGTAAATAAGGCCTTTATTTTTCTGATACATGGTGTGATATTCATTGAATGGTGCGACATTTATAGCTTCTTCTTTTTTCTTTCTTCTTGTATTTATATTGGGGATAGGTTTCTTTTTCAGTAAAGAAAGTAAAAATGGTATTTTATTTTTGCCTTTACATCCCCTTTGATATACAGTACTAAAACTTTTAACCCTTGTAGTCCTGGTAACACACTGTTTGTTCTATAGTATAAGAAACAGTATTGTAGCCTATTCTGAAGTTGGGGAAGAAAGTAATTAGTATATGTCTCAGTACATATGACGTAGAGGAGATTCATTAAAAATACATTGAAAGGGTTTTTTATAGAGCTGTTGAATTCTCTCCCTGAATCTGTCATATTGGCAGATACATTAGATAGCTTTAAGAAGGGGTTGGATGGGTTTTTAGAAAGTGAGGGAATACATGGTTGCAGAAGATGCTCTTAGTATAAGTTTATCCAGTGACTGGTCCGATTGCCATCTTAGAGTCTGGAAGGATTTGGTGAGGCTTTTTGGGGTTCCTCTGGATCAACTAGCAGTTAGGCATGTTTTATGTATACATCCTCTATAAAAGGTTGAACTTTACATGTCTTTTCTCAATTTAAATTACTATGTATATTACTACTATGTTCTCTGTGGGCTTCTGTACAATATTTGGTCTGGTACAGCCTCCTAAAGCATCTATTCACCTTATTATTATCTCCCGTAATCTCTGTAATCCCGTAAGAACTTTTGAAATGATCATTAATATTTGTTATTTTAGGAAAATGCCTAAGGCATGGTCAAGGCAACCATTATGAGATTGTGTGCTTTCATTGTACCTCATAAACTTTTCCCATTCAGCTTTAATTGTCTGAAGTCTAGTCTTGGCTGTAAAGGAGAAAACGTGTTTTCTAGGGGGCCAGAGAAGAATGATATAAAATTGGGGGTAAATTGTGTAAAAACAGGACCATGTATTATGCATAATGGATATGTGGGGCCACACAAACATGATGTAAAATGAGGGGGAAAAATAATAAATGTAAAATTGCTGTTTCACTGTATTAAAAAACACTTTCCAAATCATTTTCTCTATATTACACCATAACTGCTGAACTAAAATGGAACTTACTTTCAAGAAATGTATAAAATTTGACTTTTAAAAGGGATCAGGTTGGTTACATGGTGTATGAAGTGGTATACATGCAGATTACACCACTATTGGGCACTGTATTTTCCCACTGACATTTCATTAAATGCATTTAAAGTGAACTGTGAGATATACATAGTGAAAATAATCCTTATAGTTTTATCTATTATTAAATTGTCCCTCAAAAAGATACAAAAACTGCTTTTTACAGTTCTGTAAACCTAAAGTCATAAAGAGAAGGTTTGGCATTTATATATTTACCAGACAAAACATAGATAATTTTAATGATTTGACAACAAGCTTCACAATAAAAGTCTGGATTTCTCTCCAGTGTTGGTAATACAGTAGGTCAGTAGCTCACAACAAATTCTCTTTGCTCCACACAGCAAGAAAATTATTTCCTTGTTGAATTAAAGGAGGCACGATGGCAGCCTGTTAAGTGTACAAAATACTGTATCTATACATTAGTAATAGTTAATAAAAGTCCATGTTTTCACCAAGAAGTATACCATTTTGTTTTCTGTATGCTGCAATGACAAATAGAAATTGCAGTGGATTGTATTTATTGTAGAATGTAATGTGTAGAGCAAATTCCATTTGAACTGTACTTTTAATAAATAAAAGGAGCACTGTCCCAGAAAACCTATTAGGAAAATGGAACTATAACAGAAAATCTCTTTGTAGTCTCATACTCATCATTGAAATGAATAATTTATTCCCAAAGAGCACTTCAAATTTATATATTACTTATTGGTTTATTTATCTATACTAGTTGCAAAACAACCATATTCCATTTATTTAATATTTAAATTACTCCAGGTATGATAGAAAAATCTGAAACGTTCATTATTCTGGATTAAACATCCTATTGTATTGTAAAATAACATATAACTAAAATAACATTTGAGGAGTGATACAGATAGAAAACCCTGCGCTGCTAGGCACCTATTTGCAGTCAAAGCCTACCCAACTGGGTAATGAAAAACAGTAAACTAAAGAGTGCTGGGTTTTCTATAAATCTATTTATTTATACTAATCACACATTGAAAGGGTGGCTGGTCAGCCTACTTCTTAATTAAAAACTATTATATTGTCCAATAGATCATCTCGTCATACAAATGCATCAATGAGTAATTTAAAAAAATATCAGGTACAGTTCATTGCATATCACATAATGAATGTCTTTAAAAAAGTCAATTCATAAATAATGTGAAAAACATCTGCACGTAATGATGGAGTAATTCGCTGTAGCAGAGGTTACAGAAAGGAAATGCTAGTTCAGCAATCTTAAATTGAGTGGAGAGGGCCTTCAATGTCTTATAAAAAGTGACACAAATGTTTTCATTATAAAGTAAAGTATAGTATTTTATGATATGATATTTAATGGCTTAAAGTAACCCACACCTCTGGGCTTCCTGAAGCAATAGAAAAAAAACTGTTATAAAACATGCTTCTACATAATTTCCTTTAAAGCAAAGTGTTCCATTTATCTAAGGGAACAATGTAATGCAGTAATTTACCCCAAAGATGCTACAGCATGAAAGTGACTATGAAGATGCTCATTCATCCAGGTCATGGTACAGATGCAGCCACTTTGATTTGTGTGTTAAGGGCATCATGACTCAGGCTTAATTGAAGAAACTGTGTTATCTAAAGTTATCTTAACTCATTTAATGCATTTAACCTTTTCATTAGCATACTGAAGCACCATTTTTCACAATGGTGAACACTTTAATTAGATGTGATGCTGTGACACAATTTTGTGTTAAATGGGACAAACGGGCAATCTGTGTTTAGTTATTCTGTGTCAAACACACAATACAAAGTGGCTTCATCTGTATTTCTAAACATGCTCAGATGGCCCAACACATAAAGAGCAAGGAGAGACAAATTAACAAATTCACCACCTTGCTTACCTTACGAAGCAGTTGGAAAAGGACAGAAGAGCTAACCTGGAGGCAGAAAACCAAAAGAAAACCAAAGATAAGGTGAACACATTATCAAAGAACACATCAGATATGGTACTAACTCAGCCAGAAAAGGATGTGCTATCCTAGGGGTTGAACTATGCAGTGACACCTCAACACATCCCAGTAGTTGAAATCACAGCCACAGAATCTGCTATCAAGAATAATCACATAAAAAAGGTAGAATCGGAACAACTCAGACTAAAAGTGTCAGCTGCCTTGTCAAGTGGCAGAACACCTCTCTCTAATCTTACTACACAAGAGAGGAAGGACCCGAACATCACTATCATTCCATCAGATAAAATGCAATGCACAGTTGTACTCAACACAACTGACTATCACTGCAAGATAACTACACTACTCAGTGATAGCAATACATATGAACCTTTAAGGAAAGACCCAACCAGCTGTTACAAGAATAAGGTGATAGGTTGCTTATAACAACTTGAAAAGCCATCGATCAACACTATGCTTATAAATACTCCCCAAGATACACTAAGAAGGATCCCCGCTAAGGCCCATTGTCAGCAGCATAAATTCAGTGACATACAGCATTGCAAAATTCTTGGTTAACATCTTAGCCCTGTTGGTAGGCAATACAGTGCATCTTATGCAGAATGCCAAGGATTTTGTAACCAAGATTCATAGTGTTACACTAGAGGCAGAAGAAACAATGGTATCATATGATGTCACATCTTTGTTTACATATATACCTACGACCGATTTCAAAAGAAATAACCGCCTGGAGACACATAGCAAGCGAAACATAGTCATTCCACATGTAGCTGGAGTGTCGGAGAAACTCAGGAGGATTTTCAACAAACACCATATCCCTGTGTTTTTCAAACCTAGCAACACCCAGAGGCAAAAACTGGTACACCCAAAGGGTCCAACTCCTAAAGGAAATCAAAGTAATGTGGTATATGCAATCCAGTGTAGCGATGAGTGCACTGATCTATACATTGGGGAGACAAAACAACTGCTCACCAAGCGAATGGCTCAGCAAAGGAGGGCAAACTCTACAGGACAAGACTACACCTAAAAGACAACGGACACCCATTTGAAGATAGCAGTGTTCAAATCTTGGATAAAGAAGACTGTTGTTTTGAAAGAGGCAATTTATGTTAAGATGGAGAAACCATCCCTGAACAGAGTCGTTACCCTTCAACACCACCTGTCTGCTACATACATCTGTGCTCCGGCGGATTCAGAACTCTTCACACATCTAATCATGCTACTCTCACAAGTAACACCTGTTTTCTAGGAGTTTCATGAAACATTGGTAATCCTATCACAGTAATTACACAATATGAACACCTCTGTGAATTTCAGATGTCACCTGTCTGAAGAGTTACAATGTTCCTTTGTGATTGTATTGGATTCTTGGAAGAGTCTATATGCCGAGAACCCCCCTACACCAGTCAGTTGAACTGAAGAAGCTGCTTATTAAAATTTCTCAGAAAGTCCAGTTGTTTTGAGTTACTTGTGTTAGATATAGCATGAAAGTGAAAATTTTACTTTTGTTCCCTTTTTATTAACTTATTATTATCTCCCTCTCTCAGTGTGTGATATACCTGTTAAGACTACAACTGTACTACCATCAAAAGAACATGTAATAATACCTGGGAGGGGCCTTCTGCTGCTTCCTCTTTTGCACCACTTACCTGGTGAGACGTGCTCCACTCTTTTTATATCATGTGGTGTGTGATGTAATCATGCATGACGTGAAATTCAAATATTTAAATGCACAGCACACGATTCTCACTACCCAACTATTCTCTCTATTCTGGGAACAGTCTTTGGGTTACGTTTGGTTACGTAGCCAAAACCAAAAAAAGAACATCACTCTGGTAAAAAATGTTATTGCAATATCCTGCAGATATTGTATGCCTTACACATTTTGGGAATTAATCCCTTAATCATAGTATTATAAAAGTGACAATATACGCTTGTTATATACAAAATCTATATAGTGACCCATGTTGGGCTTTCCATAACATAACATAGTAAAAACAAAGTACTAGAAGTGGAAACCTCAGTGTACGATAAAAACAAATGTCTTATCCAAAAGAACCCTGTATTTGTACTTTTTTAATTGTTGGTAGCAAATAAGGAGGATGTGCAAATGGCATTTATATTTATTTGGATAAAAATGGGTAAAAATGAATAAAGGTAAGAGGTATGTATTTTTCAGAAACTCCCTTCTAAATTAATATTGTACATTGTCACCAGGAGCTATCATTTTTCATCAGTACAAATAATAATATCATGTCTCACATGCAATCCCCTTGGTAAGGATCATAATTTTTTTTAGGATCTGAAATGCCTCTCAGATTTAAGGAATTCACCAAATCTCCACTTCTAAAGGGCATCCTCATCTGTTTGATTACTTTAACGGTCAAATCTTGAATGCCATTAGGGGAATATAAAGCAAAATGCTTGTCCACAGGGGACCCCTCATCTTTTTTGCCAATTGCTTTTATGTGCTCCCTTATCCTTTCTTTTAAACAGCGGGTCCATACATCCATAGAAATGGGACTGCTCCCAGGGCCGGTTTTAAGCACATTGGACCAATTTGGCCCAATTGGGCCCCGCACATATGGGGGCCCCGCTCCAGTGCGAGCTCTGATTCCTATTCCCTTAATTCCCCAGTTGCCCAGCCTACCCCCATCCCCAACTGGCAGCCATCACTTGGACAGAGGGGAAAGCAGGCACTATTTGCCCATCCAGCTCTGTGACCCTGCGACAGACAGCAAAGTTCCTTCTAGGGGGCCCCACCAAAATGGTTCCAATTGGGCCCCGCACTTGGTACGGCCAACCCTGACTGCTCCCACCAACCCATGTAGAGGCTGAAGTAAGAGGGAGTAAAGGAAGCCCCCAGAGCAGTCCCCCGTCTCTGGAGGTAAAATCTCCCATCGTAATAAAAGAGTGTGTTAAAAATTCCCAAACTAAAAGAGTTTAGTGAATAAAATCATCAGTGTATTGTCGTGTACCCTTCAATATCTCAGTTATTGCTTGTAAACCCAAATCCATGTGGTATCATGGAATACAGTGATTTAATATCATCGCAGAGTATAGCGAGGAATATGGCCAGATTTGTGGTATCATCAGAAAGCTTCTTCCAGTGTTATATATAATGACAGCAGGCTGTCAGAGGTCCTGTCACTTGCTAACATTAAATGTGTCTCAAAGATAGCTCCTACTCTAGGTAAGATCCTAGTCTAGTCATCTCAGCCTGTTTGAAAGGAGATCTAGCAAATGGTACCCATCACAAAGGCATTCTACATTCAAGGGTATTAAGGACTTTCTTTTGGGTTTGTGGTGCCCTTATAATTGCTGGCTCAACAAGTAATGTCAAACAAATTTTAACAAGTGTACAGGAGACTGTATATAACATACAGATCCATACAATGGTGTACTAATTTCCACATTACATTGCATATTTGTCTCAATAAATGTTTATGACATCTCTAAATCTTTGCCGCCCTAAGGCCCAGGCCTGCAAACACACGTTATAATAGTTGCAATAAAAAATAAATAAAAATAAAAGTTAACAAGAAACATTGGGGCCCCAGAGGGGGGAAGGGAAACTGTCATGGGAAAACATGTTTTTTTTTTTTTTTAAATGCATCAGTTAATAGTGCTTCTCCAGTAGACTTCTGCACCGAAATCCATTTCTCAAAAGAGCAAACAGATTTTTTTATATTTCATTTTTGAATTCTGACATGGGGCAAGGCATTTTGTCAATTTCCCAGCTGCCCCGATCATGTGACTTGTGCCAGCACTTTAGGAGGGAATTGCTTTATGGCAGGCTGTTGTTTTTCCTTCTCAATGTAACTGAATAGTACACAGTGGGACATGGGTTTTACTATTGAGTGCTGTTATTAGATCTACCAGGCAGCTGTTATCTTCTGTTAGGGAGCTGTTACCTTCTCATTGTTCTTTTGTTAGGCTGCTGGGTGGGGGAAAGGGAGGGGTGATATCACTCCTACTTGCAGTACAGCAGTAAAGAGTGATTGAAGTTTATCAGAGCACAAGTCACATGACTTGGAGCAGCTGGGAAATTGCCAAAATGTCTAGCCCCACGTCAGATTTTAAAATGAAATATAGAAAAATCTGTTTGCTTTTGAGAAATGGATTTCAATGCAGAATTCTTCTGGAACAGCACTATTAACTGATGCATTTTGGAAAAAAACATTTTTTCCCCATGACAGGATCCCTTTAAAAATCTTTGGTGGCAGGAGTCGATAGAGTATTAAAATAATACATTGGTGGCCAGGGGTTTAACATTTAAAAAAAAAAACATTTGTGTTCAGTAGAATTGAACTTGTGGCTTCAGGACTTCATCTTCTGGTCCTTTTGGGGCTATAGGGCTTTTTGCAGCTTCGGGACTTCAAGTTCCACTCCTTTCATGACTTTGGGTCTTTTTGTGGCTTCTGTACTTCAACTTTGGCTCCTTTCGTTGCTTTGAGACTTCAACTTCAAGCTCCTTTCATGGCTTCGGGACTATGACAGATGCAGCACGGCTTTGACACTGTCAAGGAGGGCTAATGTGAAAAAATGCAGCACAGCCAGGCACCCCTTTAGGCCCAGGCCCAGTACAGCAGTACCCCCTGTGCCCCCGATGGCAGCCCTGTATTTATACATAGTTATCATATCATCCTTTAAGTGCCTCTTCTCCAGATTGAACAACCCCCAACTTTGCACGTCTTTCCTCATAGCTGAGATTTTCCATACCTTAATTTTCCTTCTCTGCACCCTCTCTAATTCAATATTGTCTTGGTCAAGCTCTTGATGGGGCCTTACCAGCACTCTGAACAGTGTAAGAATAACCCCATCCAGCGAATCTATGCCACTTTTAATGCAACTCAAGATTTTATTTGTCCTTGATGGTGCACACAGATTTTGCTTGCTACAGCCAACTTTATTATGTTCAAGGACTCTAAAGCCCTAGTGCATTTAGTTCTAGTATTTTTTTTTCTAAGATGATTAAACCGAACCTTTTAACTGTCATGTCATGGAAAGCCCACTAGGGGTCGGTGTATAGATTTTGTATCTAACATACGTGTATTGTCACTTTTGTTATAGCTTATCTGAAAGCTTTTTCATTGTGAGGTACTGGCTTTTTCTGAAAGCACAGAATCAGACACAATGATTTGAGATGTCTGCCCACACACCAATGTTAAAGCTAAAAAAAAATGAATTTGTTGGTTCAGGAATAAAATTTTATTTGGTCATTTGAATTATTTGTAATGTAAGAAGCATAATTAAAAAAAAAAAAAAAAAACTACACTAATGTAAACACCTTAGGGTAGAATTACACAATAGTTTCTCGTTAGATTGGTGCTAATAGTACAGAGTTGCGAGCATCAAAATATACCACAGCCTTATTTTTTACTACTTTTTGTGGAGCACTGAAAAATCATTATGTCCTTGCAGAATAGGAAGGGGTTGGACAGTTGCAGAGGCCAGTACAAGTTTGCACTCTGGGACCTTTCGTTTAAGTGGGGTGTCCTCTGTCTTTTATGTCATATAATTACAGACAGGTTAATTATTTATTGATTACATACCTGTTAATTCAGGAATATCAAAATTGCTGCTAATATCCAACTTCCAATTTTTCTGAGCACTGCATTTCAGCAAAACCAAGTAGGGAATTCATTATCAATTATGGTCTTAGGGATGATAGCATTGCATGTTTTGAATATGGAGCAACTGCTCTTGGTCACTGTATCATATTGAAACATTTAATTTACGTAACAAAACATTTGTTACTGACTTTATAGTCATTATTGTTATTATTATTAAAAAGATGTGTTTATATGTGTTTGCATCTTTAGTGGTCGAACAGAATATCAGGCAACTCATGCAGGAAGATTACGAAGAACAAGCACGTTTGAAAGGAGACCTAGCAAACGGTACCCATCACGAAGGCATTCTACATTCAAGGGTATTAAGGATTTTCTTTCTTTTGGGTTTGTGGTGCCATGTATAATTTTTTGCTCAGCAAGTAGTGTCTAAGAAATTTTAACATGTGTACAGGCGACTGTATATAACATACAGATCCATACAATGGAGTACTAATTTCCACATTACATTGCATATTTGTCTCAATAAATGATAAGGTGAACCCAGTCAGCATATGGGAATCCAAGCGAGCACGCTCTGAAGCCCCAGAGCACCCAGTGCTCCTTAGGATGTGGATGGGCAGTACGACATCTCTAAATCTTTGCTGCCCTAAGGCCCAGGCCTGCAAACACAAGTTATAAAAAGCTATTGATGGTCAGGACCCCCTTATAAGTTAAAAAAAACTGTTGTGCCTGGGCCCCCCTTAAAAGTTTTTTTTTTTTTAAATGGTGGTCAGGACCTCCCTATAAATTAAAAAAAAATTGTTGAAAGTTAAAAAGAAACATTGGGGCCCCAAAGACTATTTTTTAAAAATCATTTGTGGCAGGAGCCTATAGAGTATCAAAATAATACATTGGTGGCCAGGGGTTTAATAACATTTAAAAAAAAATACATTGGTGTTCAGTAGAATTGAACTTGTGGCTCAGGACTTCAAATCCAGCTCCTTTTGGGGCTATAGGTCTTTTTGCGGCTTCGGGACTTCAAGTTCCACTCCTTTCGTGACTTTGGGTCTTTTTACGGCTTCAGGACTTCAACTTCGGCTCCTTTCGTGGCTTCTGTAGTTCAACTTTGGCTCCTTTCGTTGCTTTGAGACTTCAACTTTTTTGATACTAAACTCTACAGTTAGTATAGCTATGGGCATACAGTGGTGTGAAAAACTAT
>CM044442.1:62430324-62456315 GCA_024363595.1 Xenopus borealis
TTGATGGATGCGAGTCTTTTTTCAGCCTAACTTACTATGTTACTATGTTACTATGTTACTCAGCAAGTCCAGTTGTGTTAGAATTACTTATATTCAGTGCCTGAACTGGAATGAAAAAGTGGAGGGATGCTCGGTGTGCTAAAATAAGCCCCTCCCACAACCACAAGCCACACCCATTGTTATAAAAAGCCTTATGCACCAATACTTTATGGTTTAACTCACAAAACCAATTTGCCATTTCCTTTTTGGTATTTCTTTCTAATGTACAGTTTGATGACCAGTATGCATAGGTTTACTTTAGTGACCTGTTGGGACCCCAATATTAAAAATGTGCATATGATTTCTTGGCTGCCAATTTAGCTTCTGCAAGAACAGAACCTTTTCAGTGTATTGTGTGTCATAGCATAGCACAACCCCATCATATTCTATAACACCCAAGATTATTTAATATAAATAATTCCCTCGCTATTCCTTAATCTGCTACTGTTTAATACCTTCATTTTGTTTCCCCTGTTTTCTTCTTCTCTGCTTTTCTCTATACCCTCTCTTATGCCTCCACCTGCTTTATCTGTTTAGCACTTCTCTATTTTTTTTACTTCTCTCCAGCAATCTTTTCTCTCCCTTAATCCTCTATGTATTTAACTATATTATATTTTACCTCTGCATTTTATTTGCATGAAGAAGTGGAGAGGAGCAAAAGAAATTTCAGGGATTCTAAATTCATGCATCCCATCTGAGGGGATGGTATTTCACAGAAATAAAGAAGTGAAGGGATGGCATCTCTCCACAATTCCAGCACTGTTTATATTAAATATACCATGACCTGGATGAATGAAAATCTTCATAATCATACTGATGGACACTGTAAGATGTGTCTATAAAATAAATTGATTACATATGTATTTCACCAGTATTAGGTTGGTGAATAATAAACTCCAGGGAAAATGTGTATTTCTGCAGCATGTTACATTGTGTATTTTGCCAGCTCATGAAAAGCTGGATAATGGGTCCCTGGAGTGAATTGAAGAGAGCAGGTTGGGCATCCATTCATTGTTTCATTAAGGGTTTTCAGCTGCCAACATAGGCAGATTTTTCATTAAGGCTTGGGGAGTCTAAGTCCCACTGTGACACATTCAGTTAAATTGAGTAGGAGAAACAGTAGCCTGCCAGAAAGCAGTTCCTTCCTAAAGTGCTCGCTCTTTCTGAAAGTACATGAACAGGTAGAAATGACCTAAAATGGCTGTCTAAACACCAATATTACAACTACAAAAAAATACTCTTGCTGGTTTAGGAATTCAGTTTTATATTGTAGAGTGAATTATTTGAAGTGTAAAACTACATCATAAAAATGCCAAAGTCCCTTTAAGGAACAAAGTTATCAAACTCCCCATATCACTCATGGTTGTACCTAGGGGCGCCTCAGGTGGCAACGCAATTGTGCTCTCCACATTATCAATGCACCCCCCCCAAGCCACACTTTGGCACATGTAAAGGTAAGTGCTGGGGACGAGGGGGGCAGTTACACTTCAGTTCACCTGGTACATAAATATATTCCTTTAACACAATCTTCTCTGATTAAAGGCATAATGTAGTAGTAACAGGTACCGTTAAAGGCTTGCTTGATTTTTTAGTAACCCATAACAACCACTCAGTAGGAAGCCTTACTAGACTTGAAACAAACTTTACTCCAGTATTTACAATAATCTTCTGGTTGGAGCTTGCAGTTGCATGCATTTATTGCACCTTTGGTGAGCTCCATATGCTCTGAATAGACATATTTATTGTTTAGGAATACTGTGGCAAACATTGCTGAAACTGCAAGGAAACCAGATTTTACTAAAACAGTAGTTAAACAAAGTAATAATATTAGCAGGATTTTAAACATTTTTTTATTTTTTACACAGCTAACAATCCAATGAAGACACCACAGTTCTGGTAAGTTGAATGGATCAGTTGCTTTTCTGTTTATTATCTTTCTGTGAAAACATTGAATGAAGTATAGAAAGGCGTATTCACTTTTCATTCTTTTCTGCCAGATGCATAAAAATTAAAACTAAGCATTTCTATGTATCTTAACTTTCTATTCTGAATTTCCCAGAGCAACAATCATAACATATTTTAAAGTTTTTTTAAACCTTTTCAGCTTGAGTTCACTGATTTCCTTTTTTTCTTCTTCTTAAAGCCTTGCAGCAGTATTCTTACTTTGCTTTTTTTGAGTATTTAAAAGCAGGCAACACAAATGGGGATTTTGATGTACTGAAATTGATCTATGATCCCAGGCATGCGATAAATAGGCCCAACACCATAGTATGAGAAGCATTCCCATATCATGATGCTGGTGCCACTATGCTTCACTGTCTTCACAGTGTATTGTGGCTTGAATTCGGTATTTGGGGGTCATTTGGCATACAGTCATACAGTCTTAGACCTAAAGAGAACAATCTTGCTATCATCAGTCCACAATATGTTGACCATTCTCTTTAGGCCAGTCAATGTGTTCTTTTGCAAATTGTAACCTCTTCTGCGCATCTTTTTTTTAACAATGGGACTTTACAAGGGGTTCTTGCTGATACAGTAGTTTGGCTTCATATAGGCGTCTTCTAATGATAACATTACTCACAGGTAACTTTAGACCACCTTTGATCTCCCTGGAGCTGATCATATCTGAGTCTTTGACATGTTGGCTATTCTATATGTTTTCCCCTATCTGAACAACTTTTTATTCAAAGTACTCTGTTCTTCTGATCAATGCCTGGAATGACCCAGTTTATTCAGATTTTCTGAGCCAAATGCACTATAACCAGCATGTACAACATTTGCTGCCTTCCTTGCTTAAATTAGGGCTGTAAATGATGCCTGATTTTTTTCCAGAATGAATACTTCACTAATTGAACTCCACACTGCTATCATTTGGAACAAGCCTCAAATAATGGTTCAGTTACACAGACTCAGCAGCATGCATGCCATGAATATTTTGTCTGTTGGTTTCTATCACTCTACTCCACCTATTAGTAAATTAGTTGCCATATAGATATATAATTTCTACCAAAACCAGTGATTGATCAGGTTAGTGATGTCAGACTGCTTTTGTTCTGAACACAACTATTTTTGGCACACAAACTACATTTTCTCAGTGCATTGACAACTGCGTACATGATATACTAAGATTTTTAACATTTGGCTGCATCAGAGAAGCCACTTCCTAAAGGGGTGGGCAGCCTCTCTTAACAAATATTTATAGGGTAGATGCTTATCACATGGTGTCAGCATTAGGGAAGCACCGAATCCACTTTTTTGGATTCGGCCGAACCCCCGAATCCTTCTATAAAGATTCGGCGAAATAATTTCCCTTCCCACCCCTAATTTGCATATGCAAATTAGTGTTCGGATTCTGTTGGCAGAAGGATTCGGCCGAATCCGAATCTTACTGAAAAAGGACGAATCCTGGATTCTGTGCATCCCTAGTCAGCATAGAGCAGTCTGGAAGCTATAAAAAGCTGCAGACTGAAATCAATGGGAGTCTGTGTTAAGACTTTGTGAGAGGTTGTTCTGGAGTCCAGGTGTATGCTTACAGGGTTATTGTTGACCTCCTGCTGGTGAAACTGTATACTGCATCTTTGCACATACATTGATTTCTGCATTTGCATTTTTTCCACTGAAAATCAGCCTGGCTACTGAACTTACATGTGCCCAGTCACAGAAACGAAAGAGACATTTTACTAAAACGATTCACCACCACCCAAATAAACGTATTCCCTCTAGAGAGAGGCGATTCCACAATTAAATCCATGGATATGAGTAGGGAGTGACTGCAGCACTCCCTGAGATAATGATGCGGAGGGTTTGGGAAATTGGCACACTAGACATCAATCAATATATTTGCCAACATCTTGCCTCAATGTTGGCCACCACAGCAAACGAGACAAAAGAGAGCAGGTCTTAAATACGACCTGGGTGACCAGCATCTTTAGAGTTGTTCGTCTTGGCGAAAACTGCCTCTTGCAGACTTTTGGGAACAAAAGGTTTTGCCAAAAGGACATTAGGAGGAGAATAAATATGTGCTTTAGACAAAGAGGAAGACAGATCTGGACTCAGGGCTGCCACAATTAACCCATTAGGTACAATAGAAACAGGTTTGGATTCCTCCTTAGGACCTGAGACAAAATTTCTAGAAAGAGCATCTGCTTTAGCATTCTTTTCTCCAGACCTGTATTCTAAAATAAAATTGAAGCTAGCAAAAAACAATGCCCACCTGGATTGTCTAGGATTTAGGCACTTAGCAGATTCGATATACAACAAATTCTTGTGATCAGTAAGGATGGTAACCATGTCTTTAGCACCCTCTAGATGATGTCTCCACTCCTCAAAAGCCCACTTTAAGGACAACAATTCCCTGTTGCCTATATCATAGTTAACCTCTGAAGAGGAGAACTTTATAGTGAAAAAGGCACAGGGATGTATTTTACCAGTAATAGGGTGTCGTCTTGATAATACCATACCAGTTTCGATTGCAGAGGCATCATCCTCTACCAGGAAGGGAGTCTGGAACGGAGTCTGGATGCTGGAGAACCGGGGGCGGAAGTGAACAATTCTTTCAAAATCACAACACCTCAAGCACATGAGCAAAATCATCAGTCAAATTAGAAGAAAAGATGAGGATGTCATCTAGGTATACCACCACATACAGACTCAGAAGATGACGGCAGAGATTGTTTACAAATTCTCGAAAGACGGCCAGGGATATTTCATAGACCAAAGTACATTACTAAGTACTCATAATGCCTGGCCCAGGTAGTGAAGATCATCTTCCATTCATCCCCTTCCCTTATATGAATAAAATTGTATGCAACCCTCAGATCCAGCTTTGAGAAGATACCAACCTGTCCTCAAGAGGTGTACCATCAATTGCCAACAATATGATTAGCGGGACTTGAGACCTAGTGAGAATACCATGCCTGAGTTGATATCTAAATTTCCAGCCGCCCCGGAATCCAGAAAAGCAAGAGACATGATGCAACCCTTTCTTCAATTTAAGAGTACCGGAAAGAACAACTGTGAAGAAGATTGCTGGGTTGAAACGGCATGACCCAAACAGGACTCTCCAGACCTGTTTAGGATCTGTCGCTTCCCGGTTGGTTGGGATAAGTGTTATGGAGATCCTGCTTATTCCCACAATAAAGGCACAAGCCATTAACATGTCTACGAACAATTTCTTCAGAGGAAATTCTGGTAGAGCCCAGTTGCATGGGTTCCTCTTTGGTTCTGAGGACAGGCTTAATTGCCGAGTCACGGGAGGAACTGAAGGGAACAATTCTAGGGGTATCTTCTTGGTGTTGCTCTCTATGTCTCCTATCAATCTGTATTGCCAAATGCATTAGAGAGTGTAGGGAGGTCAGAAAGGGGAACTTAACTAAGCTACCTTTGAAAGCTGCAGAAAACCCCACTCTAAACTGGCTCTTTAGAGCAGTGTCATTCCAGCCTGTTTCTACTGCCCAACGGCAGAACTCCATACAATAATTCTCAACCCAGTGCTTGCCCTGCCTGAGATTAAATAGGGCTGCATTGGCAGAAGCAGTGCAATCTGGATCCTCATAAATAACGACTATCTACTTGAAGAAAGCTGCTAGGGAAAGATGAGCTGGATCACTAGGGAATAGGCTAAATGCCCATAGCTGAGGGGTTCCCTTTGTAAAATAGTAATAACAAAATGAACCCTGTACTCCAGCATATGGAAAGAATAGGGTAAGAACCCAAAATGGAGCTTACATGCCATATTAAAGTATTGGCCCAATGTACTGTAACATTTGGTATCCCTAAGCCAGAACTAACTTTAATGTTCCAGTCTATAGCCTGCTCTTCTTCCTATAGCAGCTGTCTTTGGCTTTGGGTGGAGTAATCTGCTACTCAGATGCCTTAATGTGGGAGAACAAGGGAAAAATTTTGGGGTGAGCATGGGAACCAGATTTAAACGGATAGGACGGGGGAGCAGTTACTGTAGTCAGGAACAGGCTGGGTCATAGCACACGGCCATTCAGTACTGAAGCAGGTAGGAAGAGCAAGGGGTCACAGGCCAAGACTGTACAATAGGAAGAATCAACACGTTGTTCAGCAACTACTTTATATATAATATACCACACCTCAATAGCAATTGGTCTCAATCAACACAATACCAAGTCGGAATCAGAAGAGGTCTGAACAGGCAGGGATCAGTTCAGGCAGCAGGAAGGCATTGTCAGGGACAAGCAAGGGTCAAACACAGATTATCAATACTAGGAATCACTACCAAAAGCACCCAGGTACATTTGGCAATGCACATAGATTACAGAGCCCTTTAAATATTGCAGATAGATTTAAGATTTTTCACAATTGCATCATGTCAGGTGCACACAAGCTTAAAACCCAGAATTGCATTCACTTAGGATCTTCCATAACCCTGTATTCCCTCACTTGCTAAAAAGCCATCCAACCCCTTCTTAAAGCTATTTAATGTATCAGCCTGTACAACAGTTTCAGGGAGAGAATTCCACATCTTCAGCTCTCACTGTAAAAAAAAACCCCTTCCGAATATTTAGGCGGAACCTCTCTTCTTCTAAACGGAATGGGTGATCTCGTGTCCGCTGGAAAGACTTACTGGTGAATAAAGCATTAGAGAGATTATTATATGATCCCCTTATATATTTATACATAGTTATCATATCACTCCTTAAGTGCCTCTTCTCCAGTGTGAACATCCCCACTTTGGCCAATCTTTCCTCATAGCTAAGATTTCCCATACCTTTTACCAGCTTAGTTGCCCTTCTCTGTACTCTCTCTAATACAATAATGTCCTGTTTGAGTGAGGGAGACCAAAACTGTATGGCATATTCTAGATGTGGCCTTACAAGTGCTCTATAAAGTGGAAGAATGACCCCCTCCTCCCGTGACTCTATGCCCCTTTTAATACAACTCAAGACCTTATTTGCCCTTGATGCTGCTGACTGGCATTGCTTGCTACAGACAAATGTATCATCTACAAGGACTCCAGGGTCCTTTTCCATAATGGATTTGCCTAGTGCAGTCCCATTAAAGGTATAAGTGGCTTGAATATTTTTACATCCCAGGTGCATGACTTTACATTTATCAATATTAAATCTCATTTGCCACTTAGCTGCCCAGATTGCCAGCTTGTCAAGGTCCTGTTGCAAGGATGCCACATCCTGGATGGAATTAATGGGGCTGGAATCAACACGTTGTGTTTGTGGACACCCCAATTCATTATAGTTCAGCAACTACTTTATATATAATATACCACGCCTCAATAGCTATTGGTCTCTATCAACACGATACCAAGTCGGAATCAGAAGAGGTCTGAACAGGCAGGGATCAGTTCAGGCAGCAGGAAGGCATTGTCAGGGACAAGCAAGGGGTCAAACACAGATTATCAATACTTGGAATTGCTACCAAAAGCACCCAGGTACATTTGGCAATGCACATAGATTACAGAGCCCTTTAAATATTGCACATAGATCATGGAGCCCTTTAATTATTTAAAATTTGCACCGTTGCATCATGTCAGGTGCACACAAGCTTAAAACCCAGAATTGCATTCACTTAGAATTGGCTCATGGAGGAAAAGGCTGTGGGGGCATCGCTTCAACCCTAGGCATCTTTACAGCTAACCTAATTACATAGTAAATTAGGCTGAAAAAAGACTCGCGTCCATCAAGTTCAACCTTTTTAACTTTTTTTTTTATTTTAACTGCCTAACTGCTAATTGATCCAGAGAAAGGCAAAAAAAAACCCCTTCGAAGCCTCTCCAATTTGCCTCAGAGGGGGGAAAAATTCCTTCCTGACTCCAAGAAGACTAGTCCCTGGATCAACTTGTATAATGAGCTATCTTCCATAACCCTGTATTCCCTCACTTGCTAAAAAGCAATCCAACCCCTTCTTAAAGCTATCTAATATATCAGCCTGATTTGCCTAGTGCAATCCCATTAAAGGTATAAGTGGCTTGAATATTTTTACATCCCAGGTGCATGACTTTACATTTATCAATATTAAATCTCATTTGCCACTTAGCTGCCCAGATTGCCAGCTTGTCAAGGTTCCAAGGATGCCACATCCTGGATGGAATTAATGGGGCTGGATAGTTTTGTGTCATATGCAAACACAGATACATTACTTTCAACACCCTCCCCTAAGTCATTAATGAACAAGTTAAATAAAAGTGGACCCAGTACAGAGCCCTGAGGGACCCCACTAAGAACCTTACTCCAAGTAGAAAACATACCATTAACAACCACCCTCTGTACCCCATCCTGTACCAGTTTCCTATCCATGTGCAAACAACTTCATTAAGACCAACAGACCTTAGTTTAGAAAGCAGATGTTTGTGGGGCATGCTATCAAACGCTTTGCCAAAATCCAAATAGATCTACTGCCCCCCCCCCCCCACTGTCCAGCATCTTACTTACCTCATCATAAAAAGCAATCAAATGTGTTGCTTTATGAATCATATCATCATAGTCAGCCACTGACTAGATTGAGCTGAGTCAATGCATCTATGAAGCGAGCCTAGGAACTCAGACTCTATTGTATACACTGAAGAAAAAAACTGATTTAGGACATTTGCCTTTTCTGTATCAGTTACAACCATACTGGTACCATTATTTAATGGAGCAACACTCTCAACCTGCATCTTTTTATTATTAATATATTTAAAAAACTTTTTAGGGTTCGCCTGCACCGCAATTAATTCTTCATTTCCTTTCTTTGCCTTCCGGATTGCTGATTTACAACATTTATTACAGTGTTTATATTGATTAAATGCAGCTTCTGTCCCAAAAGATTTGTAGTTTTTAAAAGCCTTTCTCTTCTTTCCTGTTAACTTCTTTACATCTGTATTGAGCCACATAGGATGATCCTTAGAGCTTCTGCATTTACTCCTTAAGGCAGTGATCCCCAACCAGTAGCTCCACATAGGGGTTACCAAATTGCCAATCAAAGCCCTTGTTTGGCACCGCAAGGGACTTTTTCATGTGTGTGTTGCTCCCCAACTCTTTTTACATTTGTATGTGGCTCACTGGTAAAAAAGGTTGGGGACCCCCTGCCTTAAAGGAATTGTTCAGTATAAAAGTAAAAAGTGGCTAAATAGATAGGCTGTGCAAAATAAAACATGTTTTCAATATAGTTAGTTAGGCAAAAATGTAATGTATAAAGGCTGGAGTGACTGTAAGTCTAACCTAACAGAAAAGAACACTACTTCTTGCTTTTCAGCTCTCTTTTGTTTACACTGACTGGTTATCCTGGTTACCAGGCAGTAACCAATCAGTAAATTGAGGGAGGGCCACATGGGTCATAACTGTTGCTTTTGAATCTGAGCTGAATGCTGAGGATCAATTGCAAACTCAATGAACAGTTATGTCCCATGTGGCCCCCCTTCAAGTCGCTGACTAACTCAGATTTAGAGAGGTGAAAAGCAGGATGTTGTGTTGTATTCTGTTATCTTAGACATCCAGTCACCCCAGCCTTTATACATTACATTTTTGGCTAACTAACTATATTAGAAACATTTTTTATTTTGCACAGCCTATCTATTTACCCAGTTTTTATTTTTACCCTGAACTGTTCCTTTAAGGGATTAAATTGAGAACAGTAATGATTTAATATCATTTTAAATGACAACCATTTCTGTTCTGTGGTTTTAGCTGAAAACATAATGCCCCAATCAATACTCTGAAGGGCAGCCCTAAAGACACTAAAATGAGCTTTTCCAAAATTTGTTGCCCCAGTATTTATTTGTTTTTTGGCGCCAGACATTAAATGATATAACATTATGGTCACTAATACCCAGGGGTTCAATGACTTGCACATTTGCTATAAGTTCTGGGTCATTTGAAATCACTAGATCAAGAATAGCATTTTTCTGGCAGGCTCCTCAACAACCTGTGCCTTAAAATTGTCCTGCAACAAGTTTATAAACGTATTCCCATTAATTGATCTGGCAGTACTGTTGCTCCAGTCAATATCTGGGTAATTAAAATCCCCCATTATCAATACTTTACCCAAACTAGCAGTTTTTTCTGTTTGCATCAGGAGCTTAGCCTCCTCACTTACAGTACATTAGGGGGTCTATAGCATACCCCTACAATCAATTTGTTGGACTCTTTACAATTGGTGAAGAATTCTACCCATAAGTCTTCTGCTCCTTCATTCTCTAACATAACCTCCTCCTTTATATAAGCTTTTAAATCCTGCCTCCTTTTCTATTGCCTCTGTCCCTCCGAAACAAAGTATAGCCGCTGAGATTAACAAAGTCATGCGACTCATTCAGCCATGTTTCGGCCACACCAATCACATCATATTTTCCCACCAGCACCCCCAGCTCTCCCCTTTTAGCAGTCAGACTCCTTGCATTTGTAAACATGCATTTCATACTGGTACCATGTTAAACATATGACATGTGGTCCTACCTGTCCTTAGCAGTACCCCCAACCAAATCTCCTCCCCCATTTTCCCTTCCTTTGCCCACTATCTCATCTAACCTATCTTCCCCTGAACCTATTACTATTGTTTCCTGCACATCGTTAGTGTTTCAAAACCAATGTGGGTGTGGTTGGGTTGCATGCCGCCCCCTAAAATCCTGCTACCCTAATCCTGAGCCTTGGTGGCTTTTCCATAAATCCTGGCCAGGTCATGACTTGCGTTCTGATAATTCGGTGTTATTGAATCATTAATTGAGGCTTGTTCAAAATAATAGTTTGTTCCAAATAATAACAGTGTGGAGTTATATTAGTGATTTTTGGAAACCAAGAGGCCATATTAAAGAGTCTAGAAGATCTTGCATCAAATGTGAAATTATTTGTTAAAATGAACATTTAAAAATTAATATGGCTAACATGTAGGGTTGCCACCTTTTCTTGAACAAAATACCGGCCTTCCTATATATTTAACTTGTTTTCCTATTAATAACATTGGGATCAACCATCAAAAATATGATATATATTATGCTATGTTATAACATGTTTTCAATACAGTTAGTTAGGCAAAAATGTATAAAGGCTGGAGTGACTGTAAATCTAACAGAACAGAACACTACTTCTTGCTTTTCAGCTCTCTTTTGTTTACACTGACTGGTTACCCTGGTGACCAGGCAGTAACCAATCAGTGACTTGAGGGGAGGCCACATGGGTCATAACTGTTGCTTTTGAATCTAAGCTGAATGCTGAGGATCAATTGCAAACTCATTGAACAGTTATGTCCCATGTGACCCCCCTTCAAGTCGCAGACTAACTCAAAGTTAAAGAGCTGAAAAGCAGGAAGTTGGATTCTGGCTATTATATTAGACATCCAGTCACTCCAACCTTTATACATTACATTTTTGGCTAACCAACTATATTAGAAACATTTTTTATTTTGTACAGCCTATCTATTTATCCAGTTTTTATTTCTACACTGAACTGTTCCTTTAAATAGTACCTGACAAGCTGGAGAAACTGTTCCCACAATCCTCCCCACTTTGTTGATGAGGTTGCCCAGAGATAGGAAATCTTCATCATATTCTGTGGACATGCTGAAATTACTTTTTGGAGAGAGATATGGTGGTTTTGGTCCCCCGCCTGAATATCAAATTGCCACATCTTCTTTTAGCATTACCCATCCCAAACTAAAAAGACCAGCCCAGAAATTGGCCACCCATATTACTAAAGCTGCCCATTTAGCAATTATATCTAAATGGAAATCATCATTGGTCCCCACTATATTGGAGGTAATTTCCAGGGTTGAGAGTAATAAAAGATTTGAACAAATGAATTCTCATATAGGAGGACTGCAATCCACCTTCCCAGATGGGAAACTGAAATAAAGTTATGCGCAAAACTGTTTTTTTGTAAAAGGGGGTCTCTACACTATTCTCAAGTGGACATATGGTGGTAATTGAGTAGTGTGGTGTAGTTTGTTTATATGTTTAAAATCTTTTATTGTGTAATATATGTCAGGACTGCTTCTCTATGACTATGTACACTAAGTTGTTGTACTTTCCTGAAAATTAGTAACATAAATTTTTGAGTTACAAAACCAAATGCTAAGCAGGACTATTACTTTTTAATATTTCATATTGACAACTGCAATATGAAAAAGTAAAGCCTTTTCTCTGTATTCTTTACAGTGCTAAGAATAATTCGGAGATACAGAATTATCAGGTAAATTGCTGATGTATTATTGCAAATTATTGTAAATTTTATGTTTGTGTGTCTGCATTTTTTTGTAAATCATCTAATTATGGCACTGGTGCTATTCGTAGTGTAGTAGAGACTATGGGGCAGATTCACTAAGATCCGAAAATTCGCCAGAGTAGGCTTCGATAGCGTTCGCCGCACTTTGCCAGGCAAATTTTCGCCAGCGCTACGCAAATCCACTAAAGTGCGAATTTACGCTCAGGTTGGTGAATTGTAGCGTAGTTGCGCTAGTTTTACTTCGCTAGGCAGAGCGCTGTTACGCTAGCGAAGCCTAATTTGCATACGGCTGGAACTTTAACTTATAATAGACGTATATGTTACAGCCACTACATTCCACTACACAAGCCCAGGAAACCTTTAATAAATTATATAAAGTTGTCCTATTGCCCTACATGTGCCCCCTGTATAATTGAGTTGCCATATGTTAGGAAATGTAGGGGGGAAGAAGGGTAACCCCCTTTGGGACTTAGAAAAAATTTGAATTTTTTTTTTTCAAACTCCTATCTATTGTATTGAACTTCGCCTGGTCTGACCAGGCGAAGTAACGTCTAGTAAAGTGCTAACGTTTAGGAAAATGTTCATCTAATTCGCGAAGTTACGATCCTTCGTCAGTGCGCAACTTCGCCTGGCGTAAGGGTGCGAAGTTGCACAAGTCTATATACTTCGCTAGCGAAAGTTCGCCAGAGTCCGTGTTAGTGAATTTGCGAAGTTGCAAAATGACGTCACGCTGGCGAATTAGCGCTAGCGTTAGACGCTTCGCGCTTTAGTGAATCTGCCCCTATAAACCTGAAGTCTGAGGAAGTTTTCAAGAAACTTTAGTAACCTTCTTATTCTAGCTCTCTAATTGCAACTTTACTAAATCACAACCTTACTAATGCAAGCAAAGTTACCAAAGTGGTGAAAGTTAAAATGTAGCCTATTATAAAAAGCATTTATCCACAGTCAATTTGCATTTTATTACTTCTAATTTCTACAATTAAAAGAGAAGGACACTGCTGGGAAAGGTACCAAAATTTTAGGTACTCCCTGTTGAATAGAATTGCTAGGTGTGTAACCAAGCTGATGTTCCTGTTAGATAAAAACTATGCTAACCTTGGGAAAATGAGTGCCTTACAGAAATTATTCACCATTCCATGGTAGTTAGCTTGTGCCCGCACACACTTGAACACAGGCCATAGAGTAACATTTTCTAATGTTTCTGTACTGTGCAAGTGGGAAAAAAGTTAAATGCTATACACATTTTTTCCCTGGGCCCTTGCAGTGATTTGCAGAAAAAATTGTTTCCTGAGATGTTTCCTTTAATAAAACTTGGAAAGATACTATTACTGTTTCACTGAATTGAAATTGATTTTTTTCATCATGCAGTGAAAATGCTAATCACATGAATTGGTTCATAATGTAATTTACCCTAGTGGGGCTGGTATGAATGATGAACAATGTGTAACTGAAGTGATTTGTTTAACAGCTCAGCATTATATAAATAAAAAGGGTTGTAATAATTTCATCTTGCTCTGACCCTCCAATACAAACAAACTACCAAAGTTTCTCTCAATTTTTTGGAAGTAGGGTGAATAATGCTTTTTTAAAAACTACATACTGTAAGTGGGATGTAATGTTTTATCACTCTGGATACACAGTGATACCTCCACACATGTTTCCTTACCCCTAGAAGCAGGGTTTTCATCATCTGTTGCCAGGCATTGAGTTTGACTCTAATACAGACTTTAAATAAAGGTTTGTCGACCCATTGCAATCTGCAGTCTTGTGTTACTATACATCTAGTTGATTGTTAATTGTCCATCAAAATCTTATTCTTCATGTTCTGTGTACCCCTTAATTTTTAGGAACAAGGGTAGACTTGTTATAGTCCAATAGTAAGCTCCTGGCCAATGGGGTGAAGGTTAATGATAAAAATTATTCCTCCAGTCCATGCTGTAGTAAATAATTCAGTGAATATGAGAACTGTTCTAGTATATTTAGAAAACAATTTAAAGGTCTTATAATTATCAGTCTAACTTTTTATTTGTCTTGTTATTTTCTAGCAACAGTACCTTCAAAGTATACAACAAAGTCAGCAACACTGGCACCCTCATATGTCTCCTAATATAAGGTTGGTCCTTATTTTTTACTTAATCAGTTTTGTTGCTCCAGATGCAGTGTCTGCATCTCACTTTTTTTAACCATTGTCAAGTGGTACTCTTCAAATGTCTCTTATGAAAATGCAATCTATTAGTTGTCAGTTATGACAGAGCTCTTTTCATTAAGGAAATGACAAGTGGACTGGAATAGGCCTGCTGAAATTCGGGCTGAAAATCAGCCCCTGTACAGGCATAACCATACTTTCCTGGCTGCACTGCAACTGTTGTGTCTGTTTTGGTGCAGGCATATATGGCTGATTTCACCACAAGAGTGCAAAGTTTTGCCTTTCTTTATTAAAATCAGACAAGTGTGCCTGCCCCCGAGCTAACGCAATGGTCCAGGGTGCAGACAAGAGAGGAGGCTAATGCCATAGGGACAGATTTTCATCCTGCACATTTCAGCTCCTGTGTAGCAATGGCCCAAAGGGGGTTATCCTTAGGTTTTAGTCACCTATAAATATATCCAAGCCATAATCATGTTGAGAAGTTTAGAAGTAAAGACTAGGTCCCTGTGAAAAAAAAATCATGTTCAGCTGGCCTATGCCTTTGTGTCTAACATTGGTTTAGCATTTAACATATACCTATCTATACATATACATGAAAGGGCATGTACAAATTAAGCTATACACCCAAAATGAATATTTAAGTAACATATAGTTTATATCAACTTAAGTGGCATGTTAAAGAATCTTACCAAACTGGTATATAAATTTTTGTAAATATTGTCTTTTTACATCTCTTGCCTTGAACCACCATTTTGTGGTCTCTGTGCTGCACTAAGGGGCAGATTTTTCAAAGGTTAAGGTGAATGTTTGAATGAAAAAAATTTCAAGATATTTTTGTGCTCCTCGACTAGGGAATAGTCCAAATTTGATTCGAATTTGAAAAAAAATTTGAAATTCAAAATGTATCATGTACTGTCTGAATTTGACCATTTACCCATCTAAAACCTGCCGAATTGCTGTTGTAGCCAATGGGGGACCTCCTAGAACCTAAATGGAGTCAATTGGTTGACTCTGAAAATTCAAGGGTTTTTTTGGGAAAAACTTTGAATTGAATTCACTTAACAAATACAGACCTAATCGATCGAAAACTGACTAATTCGATTGAAATTTTTTTTCATTTCGATTGGTCTTTTTGAATTCAAATTCAAAGTTTTTGCACTTTGAAATTTGAGCCTTGATAAATCTGTCCCTATCTGTAACAGTAAGAAGTGTAGACGCAAAAGACAGAACTCTCTGTCTGTTAATTGGTTCATGTGACATAATATGCATGGTTTGGTTTGTGTGCACTGTGAATCCATGTATGGACATAAAAGCTATTATAAGGATTCTGTGTGTTGTTTGCTTTTTTGTAAACATACTGGTATTATTCTGAGCACTACTCTATAAGAGTAACACACTAGCATAGCAGTTAACACTACCAATGTGTAAAGCTGTGTTTTAAGTGTGGTTCTATGAGTCTCTCGGAAGCAATTCAAACACACTGGCTACATATAAGCAAAGGTTTTTTATTACATACATAGAATGAAAAAGAAATACATTACCGAATGAGCAAACAAGCAAACCCCCCCCCCCCCATTTCTGCAACCACGACTGGGAGATCCCTAACATCCGCAGATGGAAAGTCTCAAACGGTGCACGGAGGTCCTGTGGCAGCACGCATCGACCCCCACAAGCGAGATCTCAACTAACTGGGCGTAGATCCCCAGTTTTTCTAGACTTGCTAACAATGAGTTAATTTAGCGATGCAGTCAATAAAGAGGATATAATGATTTGGTTAATATCAGATCTTGATTCCCATGCGCTCATCAGGATTTGGCCAGACTCCCAACAAGCACATACAAAGCAGAGATCTTATTTTAGCTAACTAGTAGCTGAATAGCATATTGTGCCCCTAGCTACAATAAATGAGAGTCTGATAAGGACTTCAGAAATCATAAACATATTAGGTAATACATATGAGAATATCCAGAGTGAGAATAAAGAACAAGTATTATGTAATTCAGTTGATTCGTTCCCATGATTTCTGTTGCACAAGGCTTCATTATACAGAATTATAGATTATAAAGCTGTCTTGTATACTATATTGGGTTCAATTTACGACATTGGGCTCAACAGTAGAACAGTTCTTTGTATTATAGTTTTATATATTTCTGTAGCAAAGTATTGTGATGAGCTCATGGGTTTAATCAAAGCATTACCGTGAGTCATCATTGAAAAAACTCCAATTACTACAAGCTGTTACTTTGGGGAAGTATTATGTGGCTTGCTGTCTTCCATGCTAAATGTCTACTGTAAATGTTTGTTATGTTGGGTAGCCGAGGATGAGGAGAGGATAACAGTGCTTTAATAACAGGCTCATACAGGCCTTACACAACAACAGTAACTCTTACTTTCACGTTCAAGCTGTACAGAAAGTCCTGTGTATGCACAGTACAAGTCCTGTGCACAGTGACAGCCGCAGGCCATTTGTATAAACACCACATATTCCCCCTATAGTAGGAAAGCATTTGGGCAGATGTAATAAACAACAACAATGCATCTTAAGGCAATAATATAAATTATTCACATCACATAGTCCTGGGTCCATGCAGGTAGTTTTCTGATTCTCTCAGTACGCCTTATAGGTTAATTTTCTTCAATTATATCTAACAGGAGCAAGATGACTTGCATTCCATATGCGTCCATCAGACAGTTCATATATGTATGGTCCTCGTTGTGTCTCACTTCAAGTGGTGTAGTAAATTTAGATTGTCCTTGTTTCAATATTCCTGGTTTCTTAATTCTGACTAAAGATCCAGGCTGAAAGTTTACTTCTCATGCACCACATTTTCTATCAGTATAATCCTTGCATTTGGCTTGGTGACGTTTCACAATGTCAGCAGTAGATGATTTTGTAGGCACAGTATTTTGTGGGAGTTTGATGTCTGCAACATGTAACTTAATGTGCATCTGTCTGCCATGTATTCATGATTCCATGATTCAAACTCGTATGGGACAAAGTGTGGTCTGTTGTCTGATATTAATTTTTTTGGATTTCCTTCTCTGCTGAAGAATGTAGACAGAAATGTTATTACTGTAGCTGATGTTACATGAGAAGCAAATGCAATTTCAGTCCATTTACTGTAATAGTCTATCAAGGTTATAGCAAATCTACAGTCTATAGGAGCATCTGCAAATGGACCGACAATATCAATAGCAAGTTTTTCCCATGCTGAATCAGGGAATGGTACTGGCTGAAGTGGTGGTGTATGTGTGATAGCTGTTTTGTCATGATTCTGACAAGTAACACAAGAATGAATGGCAGTTACCACCTTAGCATCAATTGCTGGCCACCAGTATAGTTCTCGTAGTCTTTGTTTTGTACATACAATTCCTTGATGACTCTCATGTGCAAGCTTTTCTTGCAAGGTCTCTGGTACAAATAAACGGTGAGATCCATGGACAACATAGTCATCTACTAAGGACAGTTCAGGGTAGATTCATCAAAGCGTGAAGTTCCGCCACTAGAGGGAAATTCCGCAGCTCTCAATTAATTTCTATGGGATTTTGAAAGGCGTATTTATCAATGGGTGAAAGTGAAATTTCACGCTTTGATAAATACGCCTTCAAAAATCCAATAGAAATGAATGGAGAGCTGCGGAATTTCCCTCTAGTGGCGGAACTTCACTCTTAACTTCACTCTTTGATGAATCTACCCCTTCATGTCTAATCCTGTAGTAAGGTTGAAGATCAGGACTGAGTTTCTTCTCAGCATTTGGCCATTTGCTTTGTAAGATGTCCCATAGTTTTACTTGAATTGGACATGTGAGGCATGCTTGCTTAAAATCAGCAGCTGTAACTGTATATGATAATATATCAGTCAGTGCTACAATTTCTATGTCCTCTTCCAGTGTATCTGAAGCTACAGGTAAAAATAAACGTGACAAACAATCAGCAGTAACATTTTTCAAACCTGGTTTGTATTGCATTTTGTAGTTGAAATTCAGTAGCCTTGCTGACCATCTAGCTATACGCATTCCAGCTCTTCCTAGTCCCTTTGTTGTAAGTAGTGTAGTTAAAGGGCTATGATCAGTGCATAAGGTAAATTCTCTACCCCATAGGTAGGTTCTCCATTTTTCTGTTGCCCAAACACATGCTAGAGCTTCTTTTTCAACAGTGGAATACTTACACTCTGTCTCTGTTAGTGTTCTGGATGCAATTGCAACAGTTTATAATCAGCATGGATCTGTGTGAGAACTGCACCAACGCCATAGTCTGAAATGTCTGCAGTAACCACAATGGGTAGTGAAGGATCAAATAAAGCTAGCGCTGGACTGTTCACAATGAGCTGTTTCACTATTTCAAAGCTATGTTGAGCTGATTCTGACCACACCAGAGTTAAAGTTCCACGTAGTAGTGCTCTAAGTGGCTCCACAACTGAAGCATAATTGGGAATAAACTTAGAATACCAAGAAGTAAGACCTAAGAAAGCTCGTAAGGTCTGGAAATCCGATGGAGTAGGTGCTTGTGTAACCACGTTGACTTGATCAGGGTCAGGCCGTAATCCATTTTGTGAAATGATATGACCCAGAAATGACAGCTGAGTTTGTCTGAAGTGGCATTTCAAAAGGTTCAGTTTGAGTCCTGCAGAATCAATGCATTTCAGAACCTTTTCCAGGTACTTGTCATGAAGATCCATAGTTGGAGCGTAGACAATTATATCATCCAAGTAGCATTGTACACTAGGTATGCCATGGAGTATAGAAGACATCAGTCTTTGAAAACAACTCGGTGCTGAAGCCAGTCCATAAGGTACACGCTTGAACCAGAACAAACTATCATGGGTGATAAATGCATTGAGGTCTCTGCTTTCCTCATGCAGTGATACTTTATGATAAGCACTCTGAAGATCCAGAGTAGAAAAGAATTTTGCTCCTCGGAGTTCTGAAAATATTTCCTCTATGTGTGGCAAGAGATGATTATCCATAACAACTGCTTTAATAGGTTCACTGAGGTCAACACACAATTAAATACCTCCAGTTTTCTTCTTTGTTACAACAATTGGTGAAAGCCATTCAGAGGATTCTGATTTTTCAATCACATCTTGCTCCACCAGTTTCTTTAGTTCCTGTGAGACAGTCTCCCTTAAATAGTAGGGCAATGGCCTCAATTTCTGGTGTCCTGGTTTTACATCTGGTCTCAACTTAACTTTGTGTTGCTTTGTGGTGAAATTTTAGAAACTGGCTGTGTGGCATGTACCGGTGCTGTAGTAATAAGACCATCAATTAATTGTGGGTTTAATGCAGCAAAGAGATCCCTTCTAAGTATAGCAGTACCTTTATTCGCAATATAAAAGTCACATTTTGCAGTATTTGATTCAAATTGTACAGTCACTGGCAAGCAACCAAGCACAGGGATTGGATCCTTTAAGTAAATGACCAGTTTCAGGGCAGGTGAAACAAGCAGATCTTTTGCAAAGTATTTCAAGAAAATATCCTTTGGTAGTATAGAAACAGCTGAACCTGTATCAAGCAAAAGCAGTACTGCAAAAGCAGTACTGACACTGACAGTGCATATAAACCTGTCTGGAATAATTGTACAAGCTTTATCCACATGTATTTTGCATGTGACTGTGCATTATTAGCCCATGGTACTGGATTCACAGTCTGTACATTCCCAGCAGTTCCCTGACTGAGAGTTTTAGCCTCTGCCATTGCTGTTTCAATTTGGCTAGCAACTGTAATAGCGTTTGCAATGGTTAAATCCTGCTTTAGGAGCAGTCTCTCTCTAATTCGATGTGAGTTTGTTTTTTCCACTATTTGGTCTCTTAGCATTTCATCTGTTAAAGTCCCAAACTCACAGGTAACAACCAGCTCTCTCAAAGCTGTTCTGTGGATTCACCATTACACTGTCCACGTTAGCGGAATTTATATCTTTCAGCAACTACATTTATTCTTGACACAAAAAAGTTCTTTATAGCAGTAAGAGCAGTTTCATAAGTTTCATTAGGTGATGGTAATGTACAGAATATACGCTCCCAGGCAGTGAATAAGTAAAGCACGATTTCTAGCTGCAGAAATCTCCCCTTGGTAAGCAGCAATAATGTAATTATCAAATTATCAAACATACGTATCCAAGAAGTAAAAGGTATGGTAGGCTCACCAGGATTTGGAAGAAAAGCTGCAGGCTGCTGCGGAGGTAGAAGAGACATCCTTGTCGCCATTTGTTATCTTGGGTAGCCGGCCAGAGGATGAGGAGAGTATAACAGTGCTTTATTAATAGGCTCATACAGGCCTTACACAACAAAAGTAACTCTTACTTCCACTTCAAGCTGTACAGAAAGCCCTATGCACAGTGACACCTGTAGGCCATTTGTATAAACACCACAATGTTGTGTACTTATGTTCTATATTTTGGTGGTTTCCCTGTTAAAACCTGCAGAAATATGTGAAATGCAGTGGTTACATTCCTAGCAAAGTGTACCTTTGCAAACTAACATTTCTGCTGACAACTCTGATTGTTCTTGCACAGGAGTGCAGAGTCGGGTTTAGCGTTAGCTTTACATTTTAACATGTCATTTGTAATGTGTTGTGTGGTAATAGAGAACTACATACATTTTTTGCTTGCCAGTAGAACATGGCATTTAATTTGCTTTGATTTACATAATATCATTGTTATAAGTGTTTAACCATTTTTCTTGTTTTGTGCAACTAGTCATGTGTCACTAACTGAAAACTGCAAATGGTGCAGGCCATCTTCTCATGATGACAGGTCATTTTGGAAAGCTTCCCCCAGCGATGATGTCAGGAATTCACGGTACATCCAAGAGCAGAATCAGAAGAACATGGGAGTCCCTGAAATTGTGATATATCAAGATAAACTCATGACAACTATTTAAGGCTCAGTCTCAATACGTCATTGCCAGTCTTTCATATCCATTGCATTGCATGAAGTCATCTGTCTGTCCCAGTCTTACCTTACCTGTTGGTAAAACAGTCCTTAGTATCTCCAGTCTTATAAATCATTTGTTTATTTTTTTTTCAATATATCAGTTATTCAATATAGATTGATCTTAAGCAGAATATATGTAGTTATCACATGATTATAGGCTTTTTAAACATTGCCTATAGAGCTGCAATTTTAAGGTTATGTGAGAATTTGTGTGTGTGGGGGATTATTGCAATCATCTTTTTAGATGGTGTTACATTCAGTTAATTTATTGCATACTCCAAGGGTTTCTATTCTATCAAGGTGCACCCAACTGATCAAAGACTAGGGGCATTCAGCTTAAACAATTAAGATAATTGTTTTCACCAACTAAATTGTTTTCACCAGCTTAAATAATATTCAGCCATTATAGTCACTTGGTTTGACCCAAGGCAGAACAGTGGCCAAACTTAGAACATATTTCTCAGACACACGCAATATAATTAGTATGCGCTTCCAATATTAAATATATTGCTTTTTCTTCAAATAAATTTACTTGCAACTCAAGTGTCCGTGGGTATCTTAATTACGTAGTGTAGGATACAAAATAGGTTGTAAATCGTGCTTCTCTTGTGCAAGCCAAATCTTCTCTGTGCTGCACCTCAGATACAATGTGTGCTTCTATGTAATAATGACACAGAGTCTCTGCTAAAATTCTACTTACAGGATCTCTGGTATATAATCACATATTGAGGAGGTTGGCTCAGATGTTACTGGTAGTCCGTCACACAACTTTTAGGTTGCTCATAGCGAGGTCTTTGATGTAGCAGCCTGTCAGCTTCACCGTATTCCTCTGTCTTAAACATGCTTAAGTTTAGGCATTGTAGTGATGGGTGAATAAATTCAACAGGCATGGATTTGCTGCAAATTTTTGCATTTGGACAAATTGTAGGGTGTATAAAAATTGTTGCTCGTGTCAAAATTGTTGCACGTCAAAATTATTTTTACATCCATAGACTTCAATGCGTTTAGCAAATTTTTATCCATTTCACAAATATTACAGCAAATAAAAACACCACAGATTCACTCATCACTATTGCCTTGTGCAGAAGTGTCTGGTCTATTTTGTCATTGTTCATACTGTTACACACATTAATAGACATTTTATAATTTTAGAATAGTTTGCAATGTCTGCGACCAACATAATGTTGAAAGATCCAGTTTGTGGTAGGTTGAACAAAATCACAAATAGAAAATAAAATAAGTTAAGACTAAGGTAAGTTTCAAACATGCTCAGTATATTTAATATATAATATACAGTTATGTTAAAAATAATAGCATTCCAACATCACTAACTTGAGCAATCACTGTTTTTGGTAAAACTTATAGTTCTATATGGCAAATCATATACTAGTAGGTGTAGTAGTGTAATAGAAAAACAACAGACATGACATGCATGGTGCTGATTCTGTGGGGAGATTCATCAAAGAGTGAAGTTAAGAGTGAAGTTCCGCCACTAGAGTGAAATTCCGCCACTCTCCATTAATTTCTATCAGATTGACGCCTTGCAAAATCCCATAGAAATGAATTGAGAGCTGTGGAATTTCCCTCTAGTGGCGGAACTTCACTCTTTGATGAATCTACCCCTAAGTGTCTGAATCATTGTTCCAAAAAAACTTGTTCCAAATAATAGCAGTGTGGAGTTCAATTATTGAGGTCATTCATTCTGTGAAAAAACAGGTGTCAATTACGCCCTTATTTAAGGAAGGAAGGTAGCAAATATGTGCATGCAGGTTATAGTGCATTTCTCTCTGAAAATGGGTTGTTCCAGACATTGTTCAGAACAGCGTACTTTGATTAAAAAGTTAATTGGAGAGGGGGAAAACATATAAAGAAGTGCAGAAAATAATAGGCTGATCTACTAAAATTATCTCAAATGCTTTAAAATGGCAATAAAAACCTGAAAGATGTTAGCCAAAATGGGAAAGCCTCAGCCAATGATCAGCATCAGGAAGTTCAAAGAAGGTATAAAGTTACCTGTGAAAAAGTTACTATTAGAAGACGCCTATATGAAGCCATGGTAAGGCAAGAAGAACACAATTCATATATGTTTTTCTTAATGTATAAGCTATTAAAGGTATGGGACCTATTATCCAGAATGCTCGGGACCTGGGGCTTTCTGGATAAAGGATCTTTCCATAATTTGGATCTTCACACATTAACACTACTAGAAAATCATGTAAACATTGCATAAACCAATAGGCTGATTTTGCTTCCAATAAGGATTAATTATATCTTAGTTTTGGATAATTTTTTTAATTTTCTGTAATTTGGAACTTTTTGGAAAATGGGTACCCATATACGTATTTTTAGCTTTATTCAACTTTTTACACACTTATATTATTCCGAACACAACTGTAGATTTTTTTTATTTAAAATCAAAAGGAAAAAGACTGCACCTCCGATTTAAAAAGCTTTCATCCTTTATTGTTCTTCCACTAGAAAAATGTATATAAAAGCTTATTTAGCACATCACTGCCTGATGCGTTTTGGACCTGCCGGTCCTTAATCATAGGCTAAATGATATACAATTGAAACACATTTAAATACAATCTTGTAAAATCACAAAATCACATGACATATTTAGTCCAATTACAGAAACAGAACTAACACGCCTACAGACTATTCAAGGGGATGTAAACCCATTCTAAAACATATAATCCTCTGTATTAGACTACTATCTACTCACAATATATACAATCTCTCAAGACATAGAGAAAATTCCCCATAGTTAGGCATATTTATTGAAACTATAGAGTAGAATATTCATACAAAACAGTCT
Source organism: Xenopus borealis (assembly GCA_024363595.1). Classification (NCBI taxonomy): domain Eukaryota; kingdom Metazoa; phylum Chordata; class Amphibia; order Anura; family Pipidae; genus Xenopus; species Xenopus borealis. Next base: position 62,454,431 of record CM044442.1, read on the forward strand.
ATGTCCCATCTACTATTGAGTCCATCTGGACTTCTGGTCTTCAATTTGAAAAACCAGAATGCCTTTTTTTTTTAATTTATGTGTGAACTGTTGCTTCAGGTGCCCAGAAGTGAAGACCTCCAGCATTGTGCCGTAAGCTAGAAAATCCTCTGCTACTTTTGAAGCAGTAAATATTGATTTATACAGTATGGAACTGTGCATTATTTATAAATTATAGTTAGCTGGGCAAAGCAGTTATAGATGTGCAGAGCAATAGTAACTCTGAACAGAACTACACCTGGTACAATGTATTTTTTTTATGACAAGGCCAGTTCTCCTTTAATAGGCATTTAAATGTTATTTTTCTTCTTTCAGCATGTTCTCATACTAAACTAAGATAAACAATAGATAAATTCTACTTATGAGTTATATTTTCCCTTTTAAAATACACTTGAAGATTTACTTCTGTCTTAAGTTTAATTCTGCATAGACCCTTTTTAAATTAGTCTAGTATCTGCTGCTGGGACAACGGGTGTAACCAATTGTGCCTTTTTATGTAAAAATACTTTTTAATTAATAAATAGTTTGATCTGGCAAAGCAATTCATGTATATAGTATTTAATTAAATAAAGTAATCATGTCTTGAGCATTGCAAAACACCCAAACCAAAGCTTTGTAGTTTCTATTTAAAAATGTATTTGCTTGATTGTATGTTTAAATGCTTTATTGCCAGCTCAATGTGTTTTCCAGAATTGCTGGGGAAAAATAATTGTATACAAAATATGTTCAAATAGGGTATCTTCCTATTTGGCACATTGTAATATTTAAATTGATTTTAAAAAACAATTTAAACTAATTTATAAGGCAAGTGTGTGTTGAAAAGGGCTTGCTACATACTTTAAAATACTTCAGTGCACAAATATATTGAATTTAAACAGCATGCCAGTGGGTGTTAATGGTTATTAAAATAAATCAGTGGCCTTAAGTTTTTTTAATAGTAATTTTTTTGTAAAATATATTTGTTTACAGATATTGTCAGTGTCATTTGTTTGAATATTAATTTGTGTTAGGTGCAAATAAATATAAAAAAAACTGTTTAAAATTGTTTCTCTCATGTCTTTTGTTTACCAAATTATAATTCCATTGTCCTTTCCATTGTTATCATGGCTCTGCACTGACATGTGATCAACTTGGCATTTGTGACTGTCCACTCTTTGTCCTCCCAGTAACACCTAATGACCAAATCACAAGATCGAAGAATTTTAATTTTTTGACCATAAAGTAAACATACTATTTTTTATTATTTTTGCAGTTTTGCAATAAACTTGCAATTAAAGGAAAATTAGTTATCTATCATAGTAAGTATAGGTAATCATTTTATTAAATATAGGCATGATAACAGTGTCGGACTGGGACACCAGGGGCCCACCCAAAGACCTTAGACCAGGGGCCCACCATAAAACCTTAGATCAGGGCCCCACTCTCAGTACTAATATTCTTCATCTCCTCTCTCAACCTCAATTCTCCTAGTTTGTTTTCTTTACATACTATAATCAATTATTCCATCTATTTAGCCTCTTTGTTCTCATAGAAATAGGGAATGGCCATGAAATAGGCCAAAAGTTTAGCAGCATGAGGGCCCACTAACACCTTGGCCCACCGGGAGTTTTCCTGGTATTCTGGTGGGCCAGTCTGACACTGCATGATAAGAGCACCTTTTGCCAGTAGAGGTATTCCTAAAGGGGTGTTTCACTTTTATGGTAACTTTTAGTATGTTATAGAATGAGCAACTTTTTAGAGTTTTAGTAACATAGTAAGTTAGGCTGAAAAAGGACTCACGTCCATCAACTGCTAGTTGATCCAGAGGAAGGCAAAAAAAAAACATCCTAAGCCTCTCCAATTTGCC
>CM044442.1:62466407-62485528 GCA_024363595.1 Xenopus borealis
CGAATTTCCAGCGAAATTCGCGAATTTGCGAAAAAATTTGCGAAACGAGTTGCGCGTTGTTTTTTGACGCGCGACTCGTTTTTTTGGTGAATTTTTCAGCGGCGAATTTTTGCTGGCGTTTCACGAATTTATTCACCAGTGGCGAATAAATTCGCCCATCACTATTGATTAGGCTTGTGGTGCAGTACGTTTATGTTTAGTATACAAAATACAGCATTTCTAGCCTTATTCTATTTTAGACTTTCCTTGCCCTTTAAGATGTTGCTGGACACAGTCCATATGGTGTGGTCTGCAATCGTGTCTTCCTCTGCTTCCTAACTTGGATGGCTGTATAATATTAAACTTAAGGGAAAGGAGGGGGAACTCCTATGTGTGTTTACTTTTATAACTGTTTCTTGATTATTCTAACAAATATGAGTCAACAAGAGAGTTGCAAACTGCCACTAATGTTTAAAGGAACACCAAAAAATTTAAGTGTTTTAAAGTAATGATAATATCATAACCTGCACTGGTAAAATGGATCTGTTTGCTTCAGAAACACTACTATAGTTCATATAAACAAGCTTTTGAGTAGCAATGGCGGAATTTGAAAAAATGCTATATGGCACAGGATAAATAATGGATAGTGTTCTACAGATCTGTTATCTGCTGTGTAACCTAAACCCTTTCTCCTTTGAATACGTAGCTGCCCCCATTGCTACAGCTTATTTATATAAACAATAGTAGTGTTTCTGAAGCAAACAGAGCAGTTTTACTAGTGCAGGGCAACACTGCATTATATTTTTATTAATTTAAAACAATTTTATTTTTTGATGTTCTGGTCTTTTAAGTGAAGGGTGTGTGGGGTTATGATAGTGGATTGGTGTCAAGAAATACAGATATGACTCTGTTAATAAGTCTGCCACTTAGTACTGAATCTTGATTCCTGTTTGTATTCTTAGGGATGAATCTCAAGAGCGACTGTCTGATGGCAGCCCACAATCACTTTGACTCTGCTTAGCTTTCCAGTCAGTGTGTATCATGTCCTTCACATACCAGTGTATTCTGTTGTCAAGTTTTACCTGTTGCTACATTGCATGGGCTGGCTGATTCACAACCCAAAATCTCACTGTATAAATTAGATTCCATTAAACATTATGCACCATGTTTCATATAGAGTTATGAGATTGCTTATCCAGAAACCCGTTATCCAGAAAGCTGCAAATTACAGTAAGATCATCTCCTATAGGCTCCATTTTAAAGAAATAATACTATTTTTTAGAAACTCTCCTTTTTCTCTGCAATAATAAAACAGTACCTTGTACTGAACTTGGTCCTAACTAAGATATAATTAAACTGTATTAGAGGTAAAACAAACCTATTGGGTTTAATTAATGTTTACATTTTTTTGGCAGATTTTCATGTTAAACTAACATTATTTTTTAATGTTACCGGTCCTTTAAGTAAATTTAGATCCATCTGTAAGGGGGTGAAATGTGAATTGTTAATATAATTAGGTTGGCCACTAGCTGGCAATGAGTCATAAGTTGAACTGTGAAAGTTGTTGGTACTGGAGAGTGAATAAAGCATACAGCAACAAGAAAAAGTGGCCATTCTGGCAGTGATAGCGGAAGGGACAACAATCTTTGTTAGGGAGAGTTGAGGCGAAAAGTTTGTGCCGCTGTCTACCTGTTATGAAGGCATCACAGCAATAAACTACAACTGTTTAAGAGAAAGTCTTCCATACCTTTTGTGGTAAGTAGGGATGCCCCAAATGCACTATTTTGGATTCGGCCGAACCCCCGAATCCTTCAAGAAGGAATGAATAGAAAGTGAGTGAGTTTTTCTAATTTCACACCTTGATAAATCGGCCCCTTAAAGGGGACCCGTCACCCAAAAGAAACATTCAAAATCCTATATTATCACATTAGTGAAGCAAAATGAACTTTATTTACACTATATAAATTATTTGATTCTTGTTTCCTTCAGTCTGGGAATGCAAAATTATAACACGCTGGCAGGAGCGATTTTGTTATTACAGAGATTCTGACACCTGAAATTAAACTATTTTTTACATCTATTATAATATTGGCTTTGAAAGCTACTTTTAACTTTGCCATAAGGTATTTGCATGATGCTTTTACATTACCTGTCTGATCCCCCCCATGTTCCTGTATGAGGGGGCTGCCATATTTGTGCAGCAGACATTTATCATTAGAAACTGTAACTAACAGACTGAGATGGGACTGTTAGGTTGGCAAAGTCAGAGTGTCAGAGAGTCAGGCTTAGAAATTTCAGCTAACAATTATATACAAAAACAAACCTTTCAGCAAAAAATGATCAACATGACCTATAGGTAAAATGTAATGTACATTCATATGTTAAAATTAATTTTTTAGTGTCAGTATCACATTAAGGCAAGACTTGCATCATCTCAAACTCTTGTTTGTGTATCAGAATGTGGGAACCAATGTCCGTCCCCATGCCCTGGCTACACAATTTAACAGTGAAGAGAATGGTGGAATGTGTGGAGAGCAGTGACATCTAGGAAGTGCTGAATGGAAAATGAAAGTAATTGTCTGCCCCGGCTCTATGCCACAGGCATAGAGGAGGGGCAGACAATAATTGATTAACAGCTTATATTTTTAAATGAGCTTACAACAGCTATGAATGCTTTAATAAAAATAGAAACTGGATTTCATGTTTAATTTGAAAAGGACTTTTATTATACAGATTTTTGTGTCTGAGTGACAGGTCCACTTTCTCCCAACAATATCATATTTATGCTAGTAGCACAGTGTTATTAACAACCAGAGGAATTCTAAAAGTTAAATAAACTTGCAGGCAATGCTCTACAAATGATTTAGAAGAACAGAGCTCTCCAGTCACAAGCTGAATTTTATGAACTAGGCCTGGACCTTCTTTTTCCTCCATAAATGTTTCCCCCATATTGGCATTTTCTAAATCAGCCAAATTTCCATGTTAAAACCCTTGTAACTTGCCTCTCACTGACTGTTCTCACCTGGCCCTGTGTAGAAAGTATTTGACATGAAGGAAAGTGTAGCATATTGTAGAGGTTTTTTTTTTTTTTTTTTTTAAATGTTACCCTTAGAAAGGAAGAGCAATCACACCATGGAATCAGTTTATTTGGCATAGACAAAATACATTAAAGATGGTAGGGGTATGTAAACAGTCCTGGACTTCCCTCTACGGTGCCACTAAGCAAGATGATTTTAGCGCCCGCCTGCCTTTATGCCTGGGCCTTTGCCACCTCATCACAAATCCAGGCCTGTATATACTGTAAATGTTTGTGAGTATATTTTCTGAAGCAATTACATAGCCAGGGAAGGCTGCACTATCTTTGTTATATCAGAAGTGTTTTGGAGAGTGGAACTCTTGTTTTCGTAATTTATTTTTAGCCTAGGTATCAGGCACATCTTGAATGTGTTCATATAATGACAGTATGCGGAATAATATTTGCATATTACCATACAGATATTTTTTCAGATTTAATTGTATGTGATATTTTATGCCATCTGTTTTTCATGATTCAAAAAAAGTAAGCAATGCTGCTGTATCTGACTTTGATATATGAATATTGCAAATGTAGCGCTATAATAAACAGGTGTGACAAGAATCAGTTATAGCTACTCAAATGGTATTAAACCACGAATGAAACTCTCTTTCTCATGAATGAGCCCTCGCAGTGGGGTGGAGGAAGGATATAGTTGAACTGTAACCATGTGCATTAAGCACAATAAGTTGGGCGCCAGTAATTCTTTATGCTTAACCAAAACAGCATTTATTAAACAGCAAAGCAAATATAACAATCACCACATTGGAGTAAAGGACATCTCATACAGTTACACAGCATAGATACAGAGCACACAACATGAATATAGAGCACACAGCATAAAGGAGCATATACTCACAGCACTATACATGGGCTGGATCCCTTCAGGCAAGGGGTCATGTCAGCAGTAGTTGAGCTTTGAATGTGAACAGATATGCACCAGAATTCAGTCGTTGTACTAAGTGGAACCTGAGGGGAAACCCTATCCCTAAAGTCTGTACACTTAGTCCCTATTTCTGGGTTATTAGTACCCGGGGATCTTAATCCCTCTAAGTCTCCTGTCGGAGCGTGAGCTGCTCAACTAGCTACCTTTCTATCACTCCTAGAGTGATCTATGACAGAGTATAGCTGTACTTTACTAGGGCCTTTGCGCCTAGGGATCATGCCCATTCCCTTCCAGCCTGCAATGTTGGGCTAAAGCAATGAACACTGACCGCATGGTTCCCATAACCTTTATACTTTTACACAGTGCCACCTTGTGTACACTGTGAGAACTACAGGGGTTACATAAGCACAAAAGGTCCCCATTAGGACCCATTAGCCGTCCATATTACTAGGGATGTGCCTGTCGGAAATATGTGAGGGTGTCTAATTTTCACATCCCTACATTCTCCCCCTGGTGAATTCCTTCCGTCTCGGCAAGGAACATTTCAGAATTAATATTGAAAATACACTGTCAACACATATGTATAACAATAGGTTCATGGTTCAGTTACCATATCCTTCGGTAGCCTCAACAGGACTACAAGGAGTATCATGGCTAACCTGAAATATATAAGCAGTTAAGGCACATCATGCAAGAAACCTTTTAGAGAAATAACACACATTGCATATCAGCTATTTGTATTGCATTACTACACCATTACCTTATAACCTCTTCAGGGTCACTCTCCAGAATGTACCCAGGTACAATGGCATAGCTGAAAGAAACATATATTAGCACATTTGCATTATTAGGCATGTACACTTGTCAGTAAACACCTGCAATAAAGGCACAAGTTAGAATACCACATTTCAAACACATTAGTATTCAAGTCCTTTAAAGTCGAACACACAGTCCTCTTTAATACGCACTTAGGAGGGTAAGGGTAATTGGATTTGACCTACCAACGGGCAGGTGTGAACTAAAACAGTCCATGGGCCTAACTCCAATGGGAGCAATCAAATGAGTGTTTCCTTCTCTTGAGAAAGTTCAGTCACTGAGAAGAACAATAGATGGAAAACAGCCCAAAAATCAGCTGCAACATCACTGAAAAGGGATTTCTTTCAAAAGTCTCAGATCATGTGAAAAAATCTTGTCTTGGTATCTTCATAAGGGATATAATATTTAGGATGAGGTTTATCCACCCATTGTCCATCTCCCATGTAGACTTCCAAGTTGAAGTATTTTGTTGGATTGTACTTTCCACAGCTCTTCACAGCATTTTTCAATATGTTACGGCCATACCACCATTCTCTCTCTATGGAGCGAAGATATTGCCAATCTTGTTCTCGTCTCACCTTGTCTGGGTTTGTGAGGCAACTGTGATGCATCTTTTCTTTTCGAAGTATCTCATCAATAAGCCAGTTCTCATACAACTCAGTCACTTCCATAGTCTCTGCTTCATACTCCTCCCATCCTGGAGCAGTTCCCAGGGAATGATCATCTTTAGATTTAGGTAGTGAAGCTAAGTTCTCTTCCTTCTCGAGAGATATCTTGCCCCACTCATAGTGATATAGTTTAGCAACAGCAGTACTTTCTCCTGGTTCACTAAGAGTTTGGTGTACCATCACTCTGGGATGTACTGGCAACACTGGGTCACTATTAGTGGTTCTTCTACTTTCACAACGAATCTGCTCTGGAACCTCTGATCCAGATTCTTTATCACTATCTTTAGTAATAGCCATCAGTTTCTCCAAAAGATCATCATCTTCCTCTAGCAAAGGAGGATCTCTAACAGTTGGAGCTACAGGTGCAATAGATCCAAATCGGCCAAATGAGAATTTTCTCCAATCTACATCCTGGTTTAGGACTGGAGTAGAAGTAGGAACTGCAAGTGCAGTATAGATGGTAACAGTCAGATCTTTACAAGGTCCTGAATCACTCACCAACACTTTTCGGAGTGAAGAGTTCTCCTTGGTGCATAGCACTGAAATAGGTTCTGAGACAGTCTTACAATGTTACTCCTCTGAGGTAGTAGGTACTTCAATTTTAAAGTTGACCTCCAATGAGGTATCTGGCTCAGTAACACTTGGCACCATCAAAACATCAGGAGCTTCTTCAACACAAATAGATGTACTTGAAATATTAGAACGGTTGGACAGGAGCAAATTCTCATTCTCTGACATCAACACAGGCTGTACGTTTTCCTCCTCTGAAGATACAAGGACAGCTGTAGAAATAGGAACCATAAGGTCTGATGGTATAAATTCAGCATTGTTAATGTTACTGACATCGGTCTCTCCCCCTGGTGGAATCAGCGCTGGCACCGGTGAAGCTAAAGGCATTGGTGGCACCAAAGTGTCGCTTGAACTCTCCGACAATGCAGGAGCAGGGATAGCGTCTATATTAGCCGTTTCACCGCAATGTAGAATTTCATCGACCACAGCCGCGGTCGCAGGAGTAGTTTCTCCGAGTGGGACAACTACGGAGGGAACAGTACATTCGGTAGTAGAACCAGCCTCAATAGGTGAGAGGGTTGAAGGAACTTCAAGTGCCGGGACTTCAAAGGAGACTTGCGTATCTGTAGTCTCTTGCACATACTTAAACGTAGCCAAAATTAAAGGCGTTGGCCCCGCCAAAGGGTCAGTCTGGTTTTCAGGCTGTAGCGGAATAAGGGTAGCACCTTTTTCTTCTGTCCAGCCGGACAGTGCTGCTTCGCTAACCGCAGCCGCATTTACAGGAGCATCATCTGTAAATGCAGCATCGGTAATAGGTTCGATTCTGGGACCCTCATCTTTAAAGGCAACAACAGGGGTAAATTCGGTTGCGGGGGCCGCAGCCGCTGACACCCCCGGGACCTCTTCTAATTCCCGGTAAAGTAGGACAGGTTTGTCGCTCACCTTATCCCTTATCTCGGCCACCAGTGGAAGCTGATCAGCGCGGTGAAAGGGCCCCATCCATAATTGGGCACCGCATTGCGAGCAAGATCCAGCCGGACCCGCTAAGGCATCGGATGCCTCCATCTCACATAGGCCACATAACGGAACCATCCCTCCTTGGGCACAAGAAGCGAATGTCCCCTGATAGACGTACTGGTGCTCGGGCTCCCCACGAGCAATAATGCAGGACACAGGCTCCATTTTACTGGGTAAAACCTCCGGTACAGCAACAGGTGTACTAACACGCTTCTCCTTCTCTGCTAACCCCAGCAAAGTTGAAGCTAAATTCAAGATGGCGGCAATGCTATCTTTTAGACTAGGATGTCTCGCCATATCTCAGGACACACCTGAGTTAGTTAGTTTGGCACGCCCCCTTCGTCTCTTTCATGCGCTTCTTTTCTTAACCCATGCAGGACCAGAAAGGGGCAAGGGTGATGATGCAGTTCAATTTTTCTCAACCGCAACCTTTCCTACACGAGGGGGTATTGGCGGTGGAGTTCTAGAGCCGCTATCCTCTGGAGAAATTATTTCTAAAGGCTTACTGTAACATGACTCTTCCAATAAAGTTTCACCAGAGTCCATAGCATTATCCAGGAATGGGTTTACCATAGGCGTAGGGACTTTAACTTTAATATTGCCTAAATCCTGGACACTATCGCTATGGAAGAATTCACTTTCCCCCATACTTCCTTAAGCAGAAGTTTGATTTATCATAGTAGACTGGAGAGGAATTTTAGGTTGAAGAACTCAAACAGAGTCTGATACAGGCGCGGACATCCGTCCTGAGGTGCATAGGCCGGATAAACTTTAGACGGCCATGTTTTCCTATTGGGTTTCTCAGAAACACAGTACAAAAACCGGACCATCCCTTCTTCATCAGAAGGCTCTTGTGTAACATACTCCCAATCATCAATTATCTAGTAAGCCATTAAAGCCAAATTCACAAAGTCTCTAGGGATTAAATCCGGAATGCCATCTACTACAAAGGTGTAGTCGCATCCAATCCTATTTTACAAGGCCAGTCCCACAGTGCAACGGGAGACATAGGAGCCATGGTTTATTTTGGGTTATTGCTCCGTGTAAATGAAATATATGCTGTCAGTATTAATAGTAGGCACACCGCTAAAGGAATAAGAATCACAGACTTTCCCTAAGGTGTCCTTCTTCCTATTGAGTCCGCACACGCAGAGCCTGTCACACTAGGCTGCGTGCGGTATTACAGTTCAACCCATATAGGCCCTACAGGGCTACAAAATGTCACGAGGCTACAATCCTTACAGAAACCCCAAAATGTTATCGGCCACAAAACCTTAGGAGCCCCACGTTGGGCGCCAAAATGTAGCGCTATAGTAAACTGGTGTGACAAGAATCAGCTATAGCTACTCAAATGATATTAAACCACGAATGAAACTCTATTTCTCAGGGATGAGCCCTCGCAGCGGGGTGGAGGAAGGATATAGTTGAACTGTAACCATGTGCATTAAGCACCATAAGTTGGGCGCCAGTGATTCTTTATGCTTAACCAAAACAGCATTTATTGAACATCAAAGCAAATAGAACAATCACCACATTGGAGTAAAGGACATCTCATACAGTTACACAGCATAGATACAGAGCACACAGCATGAATATAGAACACACAGCATAAAGGAGCATATACTCACAGCACCATACATGGGCTGGATCCCTTCAGGCAAGGGGTCATGTCAGCAGTAGTTGAGCTTTGAATGTGAACAGATATGCACCATAATTCAGTCGTTGTACTAAGTGGAACCTGAGGGGAAACCCTATCCCTAAGGTCTGTACACTTAGTCCCTATTTCTGGGTTATTAGTACCCGGGGATCTTAATTCCTCTAAGTCTCCTGTCGGAGCGTGAGCTGCTCAACTAGCTACCTTTCTATCACTCCTAGAGTGATCTATGACAGAGTATAGCTGTACTTTACTAGGGCCTTTGCGCCTAGGGATCATGCCCATTCCCTTCCAGCCTACAAGGTTGGGCTAAACCAATCAACACTGACCGCACGGTTCCCATAACCTTAATACTTTTACACAGTGTCACCTTGTGTACACTGTGAGAACTACAGGGGTTACATAAGCACAAAAGGTCCCCATTAGGACCCATTAGCCGTCCATATTACTAGGGATGTGCCTGTGAGGGTGTCTAATTTTCACATCCCTACACAAATATTGCTTAGGTCAGACAGATCTGCACTGGACTGAATATAGTGTCTGTGGACAACTGGCATTTTATCAGTTGTACTTTTTATAAGCTGTCACAAGCATTTTTTATGGTTTTACTTTCTAAAAGAATGCCTATTTTTATGCAAATGCTAACAATTTTAACTTTTATAGCTAAGTAGTGGTTGTCATTAAATCAGAAATTCTTGTTAAGATATGCTCTCTGTTGTGTCCCACGTGTATATGTTATGATGTTTATCAGCTAAGTTTGCCTGTAGCTAGTTTGTTCCTCTCACTCCCCTGTAGTTTGGTTCCTCCTATGTAGCCACCCCTCCCATAGTCAGTGTTTCTGCAGACAAGTATCTGTAAGCATGCGCTGCATCTATCTCTCTGTACCTGGTAAAGCTACTTCGTTTTGACCTATGGAATTTGTCACTAGAATCTACACTGCAAGATTAAACCTCTTCAGAATCTTCATCTGTGTCTTCCATTGAGTCGCCTATCTGTGGATACTGCCCTTATGTAAGTTATTGCCATCCATTGGGACTTGGGATAGTCTAGGGATCAGTAATTACATAGCTACAGCAGCTGAAACAGAATACTCTCCCATACTGATCTGATACTGTGTCATGATCTTTGTCTGCTAATGCAGAAGTTATGTCTTCCTGAATCAACAGAAGCATGGTGTTTGTGTGCACCACACACTAAAGAAAGCTGCAGGCTCACGTGAGAGCTACCAGTTATCCCATCTCTTAAGCATAATAGCAACAGATTATGGGCCCAGGAGAGAGAGAGGAAACCGATGGAGCAGGCTGATATTTCATGGAGATAAAGAACTATGGGAGACAAAGTTTCTAGGCCACATGCACCAGATGAATTTTAAAGACCCCACAGAGGTCACAGACGTGGGTCAGGGGCGCTCCGCAATGAGGCAAGTTGAGAAACCCACCTCAGACGGCAAATGCTTTTAGTATAAATAAAAGGGGCATATTCCAAACAATTGTGTGTGTGGACCGTCCTTACATTACACAATGTAAAGCAAGCAACTGATGACACAGAGCAAACATTTGCCTTCAAAATAAGTGAGAGGCATTCAAACAGTTTAGCAAAGGTACTAATGATGGATACTGGAGCAACATCACATATAATTACAAACATTAAAAAGTTTAAAAGATTTGATGAGACATTCAAGCCAGAGAACCACTACATGGAGTAAAAATACTTCTTGTATAGTGCAGAGAAGAGGTGACACAGAAGTGTGCCTGACTGACAGCAAGGGGAACAGAGTAAAGACAACATTATGAGATGCATTGTATATCCCCACATATCCACAGGACATTTTCTATGTTGAAGCAGCAACATGCAACGGAACATCTGTTAAATTTCAGCAAGATGGACTGATCCATAAGAACGGTACCAAATTCAGATTCAAATTCAGATGAGACTGGTGACAGTTGTCATGGCTGTTCTCATATTCAAACCTGGCATGAAATCCTTGGTCACTGTAATTATGATGATCTTTTGAAACTACAAAGTGTAGTTGATGGAATGAAGATTAAGGGTAGGGTTGATAAGTCTAACCTAAATTGTAAAATTTGCACCCAAACAATCACTTGAACTAGTACACAATGATTTAGCAGGCCCCATAGAGCTAATAGCAAAATATGTTGTTTTTTTTTTTATATGCCATAGCATTTACTGATGATTACTCTGGTGCAGTATGTGTGTACTCTCTGAAAAATAAGAGTGATGCAGTATTAGCCAAAGAAAAGTTAATTACTGGTACTTTTTTTGGGACTTTTTTAAACTCCTATCGTATTGAACTTAGCCAGGTCTGACCTGGTGAAGTAACGTCTAGCATGAGAGGTAACGTTCAGTAAAATGGTCATCTTAGTGAATTTGCGTAATTACGATCCTTCGTCAGTGCGCAACTTCGCCTGGCATAAGGGTGCGAAGTTTCGCTAGTCTATCTACTCTACTATTGGAGTTAGTGAATTTGTTAATGTGCGAAGTTACAAATTGACGTCACACTGGCGAATTAGCGCTACCGTTAGACGCTTTAGTGAATTTGCCCCATAGTATAAAAAGGGAATTTTTGTAGGATATGACAAAAATAGTCCCTCATACCTGGTGTATTACCTATGCACTGGAAAGGTATTTAAACACAGGATAGTAAAGTTTGTTACAAAGAGTGTGACTGTGACAAACTTAAACTGATGTGTTGGATCCTGATGATAACATTTACAGAGAAAGGTGTTTACGCCCTATGTTAAAGTGCACCAATCATAGCCAAAATCAAACACATATTAACAACCTGACCAGTACAACTTAAACATGTTTAATCAAACTACATGTACATTCCATTCCATCTGGGATGTGGCATCCTTGCAACAGGATCTTGACAAACTGGAAATCTGGGCAGATAAGTGGGCAGATAAGTGGCAAATGAGATTCAATATTGTGTTATCAATAAATGTAAAGTCATGCACCTGGGATGTAAAATATATATACATAACCCCCTTCAGGACTCAATGTTCAATGAAGTATACAGTTTCCATGTGTCTCCCCAATGGGTTCTCATTTGTGACTGTGCAAATTTTTTTTCCTTTGAACATATTTAATATAGCATTTGCAAACCCAGAAACTATTTAGGACCACTTCTGACAGTAGTTCAACACCCATTATTTATTCAGCACTGACCATGGATTCATATAAACAAAAAAAAATGATGCTATTATGCTGTTTGTCCTAAACTCGGAATTGTTATGCAACTTTTTCTTAAAAATGTTCTTAAACTGCATTACATTAAATGGACACCAGGTTGCTCATGGTATGCTCAGCTCTTTACAGGAAGAACTTGAACAAGACACAGGGGGAGAGGAGGAATCAGGGGGACAGCCAGAGGAATTGGGGCAGAGAGGAAATTCAGGGGAAAGACACCTGGCAGAGAGGAAATACGGGGAGGTGAAAGAGGAGAATTAGGGGGAAAGACATGGTGGCAGAAGGAAAAAACTGGGAGGAGAGACACAGGGGTCAGAGGTTTCTGGGAAGCATACTAAATCATTCTTCCACATTTTGTCACAGTCAGGATGATGTATTAATCATTTCTATTAGTTAGGTTGTATGCCTGTGGGTTTCACATTCTTATGGAGTGCAAATTTGTGGCCACAGACCGTGATAGTTCCTTGTAGCGTAATGAATAAGGCATATGTTTCTCAAACAGAGAGTCATGAGTGATGAAGACCTGTGATTTCTCTTTCAAACTTTATTTTTTTTAACTTTTCTTATAAATAGTCAGATCCCAGTGGCTTTATTTAATACAAAATTAAAGATATAGAAAAAAACTTGAAGGAAAGCACACAGGGCAGAGTTAGTGTCTAACTGCTGTCACAGTGACTGAGATTGTTGGGCAGAGGGAAAAAATTGGAGGAGGGAGAGAGAGAAACAGAGGGTAAAATTGGGGGAGGGAAAGAGACACAGAGGGAGATGGAAAAAAACAGAGAAGGGAGAGAGAGACACACAGAGAGAAAAATCAGGGGAGGTAAAGAGACACAAAGGGAGATGGAAAAATAAGAGGAGGGAGAGAGAGAGACAGAGAGAAAAAATTGGAGGAAGGAGAGAGAGACACAGAGAGAAAAATCGGAGGAAGGAGAGAGAGACACAGAGAGAAAAATCGGGGGAGGGAGAGAGAGACACAGAGAGAACAATTGGGGGAAGGAAAGAGACACCGAGGGAGATGGAAAAAATCAGAGGAGGGAGAGACACAAAGAGAGAAAAATCAGAGGAAGGAGAGAGAGACACAAAGAGAGAAAAATCAGGGGAGGGAAAGAGACAGAGGTAGAAAGAAAAAATCATTGGAAGGAGAGAGAGATGCAGAGCGATAGATCAGGGTAGGTAATGGAAAAAATCGAAGGAGGGAGAGAGACACCGAGAGAAAAATCGTAGAAGGAAAAGAGACAGAGGGAGATTTTTCAATCCGTGTTTTTCAATCTTTTTGCAAAAACGGAGATACACAAAGAGACAAATCAGGGGAAGGAAAGAGACACAGAGGGAGATGAAAAAAATTGGACGAGGGAAAACGACACAGATAGAAAAATCGGGGAGGGAAAGAGACAGGGAGATGGAAAAAAGGATTTGGCTTAAATTTTATTATAATGAAAAGTAGTGTACTTTTTAAAATAAATAAGAAGGTAAAAAAAAAAATTTCTTAGGGGATTAAACTCTAAAACACTAGGCCATGATTGCATCATGTAATAACTGAGCTATTTTCTCCTTTTGTAACTCATATACTGTAGATTAGTACAGATGGCATTAGCTAGTGCTTAGTGCACCGCAATTGGTATTACATGCTGGTAAACAAGATAAACTCGATGAGGCGACGTAAGGCTTAGGCCAGACGCCATCCCTGAATCTCCCCGAATAGCTAGGCACCGCTGCGCACCGGCGAGGCTTAAAAACGCCTGCGCTTATTCACACGGAGCGGCGCCAGGCAATTTGGAGCGATTTAAAAAATCGTGCCGCTCTGTGTGAACACGCGCCGGCGTTTTTAAGCTATGCCGGTGCGCAGCGGTGCCTAGCTATTCGGGGAGATTCGGGGGCGATCCGTCGCGGCGAGAAGTCGCCCCCGAATCTCCCCGTCTGGCCTTAGCCTAACACATCACATTTGCTGCTGCTTATCTACCATTACAGAACGAAAAAACTCACAAAAGAAAGTAGCATGTATCATGCTGTGTAAGGCTGGGGACAGACAGGGAGAAGGAAGTTCGATTAAACGCCAGCCGACAGAATCTCCCCGAATCTCCCTGTCTGTCCCCAGCCTATAGGATTGAAGAAAACCATCATGGTGACATCATCAAGTGATTTTACCCATAACTACCAATCAGCAATTACTGTAGCTTTCAACAATCACCTAAAAGTTAGAAAACAAAGGCAAATATCTGATCAATGGTGATATTTGTCTAAAACGTTTTACGCAGCAGGATAAATATTCAGCTATCTGGCAACATTGTTGTTATGGCTCCATTCAGGTTATTTGGAGAGGTCTCAGGGCCAACAAAAAATTGGAGTCATAATATCGAAGCATATTTTTTAGGCAATAGTTAATGTCATTCCCAATATACTATACGGTTAGAGCAAATGTTAATATCTACAGCACTTCATACAATAAGAGCAATGGGTAATTGCTTCATAGTGCAAAATACTGTAAGATATATGGATAACCACATTCTCATTAGGCCTTGACTGGCCTTTAAGTAGCCCAGGCATTTATTAGACAGGACAGTCAGTCTTTAGTGGTATGATAATTACACTATACATTTGTTTTTGTTGTTACATTCACTGCATTAGCCATTATACTCAGGGCTGGATTTCAAATAGCAGCGTCCCAAGCATGGTCCAGGTGCCGGCTTCTTCTTGTGCGCCGCACCCTGCTGCTGATTGGTCCTAGTGCCAGCCCTGCTGCTGCTGCATGGTCCTAGTGTGGTCCCATGCACGCAAAAGAGTGCACTTTCAAGCGCTAGAGCACTGGGGAGGTTGGAATCCCCAGTGCTCCTTAGGCATGCCTCCCTTAAAATTATACCCTCATCAACAAATCCAGGCCTGGGTATACTATTATGACAAAATGAACTAGTGCCTAGTGTAATCATTGTAGGCAAACCCAATCAATTATGTTGCAGGATTATTTAAATATCACATGTCACCCATGGAGTGGAAAGGAACTATTCATGACATCAGAGAGAAGGCATGTGAGTGACGGTGGCCTATTGGTCTTGCTGCTGTTCTCTTTTCCTCATGGAGCATTAAAGAAGAAGAATAAGTATGCCCTTTAAAAAGATGGTTTTAGAAAATATTATAGTGTGGGGACTGAATACTTATACAAGCAACATACTTCAGTTTTTCATTTTTCTTAAGAATTTTTTTCTAATATGGCCCAAAAAAATGAAAACCATCCTAAAGAACCACATTTAATTGTAGAATGTTTGATTCAGTTAAGTGAGACAATTGGTTAATAGTGATGGGTGAATCGGCAGGACGCATCCAAAAGGAGACGCAGCTGAATTTTCGGCAGACGAGATTTCGCCCCCGTTTTGTGAATTTATTCGACCATCACTATTAGTTAAGGCTTGCACAGTCGTATGAAAACATTTGGGACCCCCTCTCAGCCTGCAAAATAATTTACTCAACTTTCAACAAAAAAGATAGTGGTATGTCTTTCATTTCCCAGAAACATCTGAGTACTGATTTTTTTCTGAACAAAGATTTCTATTGAAGCAGTATTCAGTTGTATAAAATTAAATCAAATATGAAAAACTGGCTGTGCAAAACTTTGGGTACCCTTGTAATTTTGCTAATTTGAATGTATGTAACTGCACACTGATTACTGGCTCCAATTGGTTGGATTAGCTTGTTAAGCCTTGAACTTCATAGACAGGTGCGTCCAATCATGAGAAAAGGTATTTAAGGTGACCAATGTCAAGTTGTGCTTCTGTTTGACACTCCTCTGAAGAGTGACAGTCTGGGATTCTCAAAGCAACATTCAAAAGATCTGAAAACAAAGTTTATTCAGTATCATGGATTATTCGAAGGTTAAAAAAAACTCAGAGGTTTAAACTCAGTTTCAACTGTAAGGAATGTAATCAGGAAATTGAACGTCACAGGCACAGTTGCTGTAAAATCCAGGTTTGGCTGGCCAAGAAAAATACAGAAGCACATTTGTGGTGTTTATACAAATGGCCTGCGGGTGTCACTCTGCATACACAGGACTTTCTGTACAGCTTGAAAGTGAAAGTAAGAAGTTACTGCTGTTGTGTATCGGCTGCATGAAGCTGCAAATAAAGCACTGCTGCTGACCAAGGGGAGATTTCTGCTGCTAGAAAGTGTGCTTTATTTATTCACTGACTGGGAGCAGAGGGACAGCATATATTCTATACATTACCATCACCTGATGAAACTTATGAAACTGCTCCTACTGCTATAAAGGACTTTTTCGTGCCAAGAGTAAATGTGTCTGCTGAAAGATTTAAATTCCTGTGGACACAGTAATGGGGAATCCACAGAACATTTTGTAGCAGCTTTGTGAGAGCTGGTTGTTACCTGTGAGTTTGGGAATCTAACAGATAAAATGCTAAGAGACCAAATAGTGGAAAAAACAAACTCACCACACATTAGAGAGAGATTGCTCCTAGAGCAAGATTTAACCCTTGCAAAGGCTATTACTATTGCTAGCCAAATTGAAACAGCTGTGACAGAGGCTAAAACTCTCAGTCAGGGAACTTCTGGGAATGGACAGATTGTGAATTCAAAACTGTGGCCTAATAATGCGCAGGAAAAATACAGTGCTAAGGAAAGGGATTCACTGCAAAACCGTGTAGCAAATACAAATAAAAAGTATTGCTTTCACTGTCATTCAACACAACACCTTGCAAACTATGCACATGTCCTGCAAAAGCTATACAGTGCCGCAAATGTTTAAAGTCAGGTCATTTTGCTACAGTATGCCGTAGTTCTACTAAAGATGTTCATGAATTCACTACTAAAAATGTTACAGTATTCAGTGTGGATAAAGCTGGTACATTTATTCCAGACAAGCTTATATGCACTGTCAATGTCAATACTGCTTCTGCTGACAAGGAACACTCATTAACCTGATGCTTGATACAGGTTCAGCTGTTTCTATTCTACCAACGAATATTTTCTTGAAAAAAAGATACGCTTGTTGCACCTGCCCTGAGACTGGACAGTTACTTAAAGGATCCAATCCCTGTGCTTGGTTGCTTGCCAGTGACTGTACAATTTGAATCAAATACTGCAAAATGTGACTTTTACATTGTGAATAAATGCACTGCTATACTTGGAAAGGATCTCTCTGCTGCATTAAACCTACAATTAATTGATGGTCTCATTACTACAGCACCAGTGCCTGCCACACAGCCTGTGTCTAAAATTTCACCACAAAGCAACACTTCACTTGGCTGTGCAAAGAACTTTGTGCACAAAGTTAAGTTTACACCAGGTGTAAAACGAGTACACCAGAAATTGAGGCGATTGTCCTACTCTATAAGAGAGACTGTATTACTGCATGAGGAAAGCCGAGACCTCACTGCATTTATCATGCATGATGGTTTGTTTTGGTTCAAGTGTGTACCTTATGAACTGGCTTCAGCACTGAGTTGCATGATATAATTGTCTACACTCCAACTATGGATCTTCATGACAAGTACCTGAAAAAGGTTCCGAAATGCATTGATACTGTAGGACTCAAACTGAACATTTTAAAATGCCACTTCAAACAAACTCAACTGTCATTTCTGGCTCAAATAATTTCACAAGATGGATTACGGCCTGACCCTGACCATGTCAACGTGGTTACACAAGCACCTACTCCATCTGATTTCCAGACTAAGTTTATTACCAACTATGCTTCAATTGTGGAGCCACTCAGAGCACTTTAAGTCTGGTGTGGTCAGAATCTGCTCAACATAGCTCTGAACTAGTGAAACAGCTAATTGTGAACAGTCCAGTGCTAGCTTTATTTGATCCTGCACTACCCACTGTGGTTACTACAGATGCTTCAGACTTATAGCGTTGGTGTAGTTCTCACACAGATCCATGCTGATCATACAGAGAAAACTGTTGCATTTGCATCCAGAACACTTACAGAGACAGAGCGTAAGTATTCAACTGTTGAAAAAGAAGCTCTAGCGTGTGTTTGGGCAACAGAAAAATGGAGAACCTACCTATGGGGTAGAAAATTTACCTTATACACTGATCATAGCCCTTTAACTACACTACTTACAACAAAGGGACTAGGAAGAGCTGAAATGTGTATAGCTAGATGGTCAGCAAGGCTATTGAATTTCAACTACAAAATGCAATACAAACCAAGTTTGAAAAATGTTACTACCGATTGTTTGTCACGTTTACCTTTACCTGCAGCTTCTGATGCACTGGATGAGGATATAGAAGTTGTAGCACTGACTGATATATTATCATCTACAGTTAAGGCTGCTGATTTTAAGCAGGATTGCCTCAAATTTCTAATTCAAGTAAAACTATGGGACATCTTACAAAACAAATTTCCAAATGCTGAGAAGAAACTCAGTCCTGATCTTCAACCTTACTACAGGATTAGACACGAACTGTCCTTAGTAGATGGCTATGTTGTCCGTGGAGCTCACCATTTATTGGTACCAGAAACCTTGAGAGAAAAGCTCATACAACTTTCACATACTTACAAAACAAAGATTACGAGAACTATACTGGTGGGCCGCAATGGATGCCGGTGTGGTAACTGCCATTCATTCTTGTGTTACTTGTCACAATCATGACAAAACATCTATCACACATACACCACCATTTGAGCCAGTACCATTCTCTGATTCAGCATGGGAAAAAGTTGCTATTGATATTGTCGGTCCTTTTGCAGATGCTCCTATAGACTTTAGATTTGCTATAACCTTGATAAACTATTACAGTACATGGTTTGAAATTGCATTTGTTTCTCATGTAACATCAGCTACAGTAATAACATTTCTGTCTATAGTCTTCAGCAAAAAGGAAATCCAAAGGAGTTAATATCAGACAACAGACCACAGTTTGTCTCATATGAGTTTGAATCCTTTCTGAGAGAGAGGAATATTGTGCATAGGAAATCGTCAGTGTATTACCCACAAGCAAATAGAGAAATTCAACAAAAGTCTGAAAGAAGCACTACAGACAGCAAATCTTACTGGGAAATCTTGGAAAGTATTTACCACAGAGGTCCTACATAACTACAGAGCAACATGTCATGCAACAACCCAATCATCTCCAGCTGAATAATTACATGGCAGACAGATGCGCACTAGGTTACATGTTGCAGACATGAAACTTCAAATACTAATAGTACCAAATACTGTTCCTACAAACTCATCTACTGCTGACATTGTCAAACGTCAACAAACCAAATGCTCCAACTCCTAATGCTTATACTCCAAAAACAATGTAAAGGGTTAATAATACCAGGAAGCGCAGGAAGACTGCTGCTAAGGT
>CM044442.1:62501735-62517701 GCA_024363595.1 Xenopus borealis
ACTGCACCCAGGCATATCTCATAACTTTAACGTGAGTTCCGGCTCCATGGAGTATTGTATATATATATATAAGTTATATATGTTATTATAGATATATGTTTACCTTTTAAAAAAAAAAAAAAAATAAGATGCATTGTTGTTGTTTATTACATTTGCCCAAATGCTTTCCTACTATAGGGGATTCCCCCTATAGTAGGAAATGTGGTGTTTATACAAATGGCCTGCGGGTGTCACTCTGCATACACAGGACTTTCTGCACAGCCTGAAAGTGAAAGTAAGAAGTTACTGCTGTTGTGTAATGGCTGCATGAACCTGCAAATAAAGCACTGTTATACTCTCCTCATCCTCGGCTACCAAACACAACAACATATGCGGAGGATTGTGAGAATGGTTATAGACAACCCAAAGATCACCTCCTGCTTGCTGCATATGGTGTATTTGTACATAGTTCAACAATTCAGCACAATTTTAACAAAGAACACCTGTATGGCAGGGTGATGAGAAAGATGTGCTTTTCTGGGTGCTTGTTGAATGCAAAAGCTCATTTAGACACACAGTAATTTTGGAACATACTGCTTTGGACAGATGAGACAAAAATTTAGTTATTTGGTCATAAGAAAAAGCACTTTGAATGGCAAAAGAAGAACATGGCATTCGAAGAAAAACACCTGCTAGTACTGTCAAATTTGGTGGAGGGTTCCATCATGCTGTGAGGCCATGTGGCTAGTTCAGGGACTTTGTTAAAGTTGAGGGTCGGTTGAATTCAACCAAATATCAACAAACTCTTCAGGATAATGTTCAAGCATCAGTCACAAAGTTGAAGTTAGGGGTTGGATATTCCAACAAGACAATGACCCTAACCACACTGTGAAATCTACAAATGCATTTATAGAGAGGGAGAAGTACAATATTCTGGAATGGCCGGTCACAGTCCCCTGACTTGAATATGGATTAATGATAACAAATACCATCATACAGAATACAGACACTCATCAAAGGCTTTAGGAGGCATGTAGAGGCTATTATATTTGTAAAAGGAGGCTCAACTAAGAATTTATGTAATATCT
Organism: Xenopus borealis; assembly: GCA_024363595.1. Classification (NCBI taxonomy): domain Eukaryota; kingdom Metazoa; phylum Chordata; class Amphibia; order Anura; family Pipidae; genus Xenopus; species Xenopus borealis. The sequence goes on from CM044442.1 coordinate 62,502,803, forward strand.
CTGTTTACCAAATGTATGCACCTGTCTAATTTTGTTATGATGCATATTGCATATTTTCTGTTAATCCAATAAACTTTTATATATTCAAAGGAAGTTGCTACTTTGAAAGTTCAGCCAATGATGAACAAAACTCCAAAAAATTATGAGGGCTTCCCAAACTTTTTGCATATGACTTGTATTACTTTTATAAGACACTGTGCATCATATAATAAAAATGTAGACAGAACTCATGAAAGAAAGCATTATGAAAAAATCAACACAGAAATTTGCAAAAATCTAAAAAAACAAGGTCCAAATTAATCTGAAAATCTTGCTTTCCTCACTGATTCAGGCAAGAACTGTCAGGCATCTACTGCATGTAATGGAAGTTGAGAAAAAACGGGATGAAGTGTTCTATATATATAAGGACATTTCTTACTGCAATATGCACTTCATAAACCAGGGCATTGAGTAAAGTCTTATAAAATGCTCTATTTATTGGGAGGCCCCTGACCTTCCAGGCTCTGTATGCTGATATAATGTATATAGGAGAAAGAAAACTATAATAATGCCAAGTATTACATAAAAGAAACCTGTACTTACTGTGTGTGTGTTTTTGACACGGACCACAAAACTCTACTCACAAGGAAATACAAGCTTGGCTCCTTCTTGATAACTATTTTAACCCATACTCATATTTCTCATTATTACCTCTTTGGACATTCATTTATTGGTACTCATTTAAATTAATTTACTGATGGTAAAAGCAGGTTCTTTTAGATCCAACCAGAAATGTAATTCACATTTATTACACCCGTTCACTCTAAAAAATCAAGAAACTATTTGATTCTGACAATGATTTTTTTTTATTGCCAGATATCCAATAGCAACACAGGCAGTAAATAGTACTGACATCCATCCATTCAACATAGAAGAAAATGGAGGAACCCCTTTTACCTCTGGAAGACTTCACCATCATCCACATCATCATCACCGTTCTTCATATGGGGTATTATCTCCCGATGAGAAAGGTATGATTTCTGGTGGTTCCTGTACAAGCAGTAAGTTCCATGTAAAATGTACTATTATGAACCCTTGCATTGAGTGAAGAGCAGGTGTCTTGATGCCACAGAATTTAAGATGTTGAGAACATGTGCAAATGTAGGGGACACTTTGTCTCTACTCAAGAAAGTATAACTTTAAAAGTCCCTGTCAGCTGTATTCAAAGATTGTCAAGTGCATAGAATATAGACTAAATTGGCCGATAGAAACCTGCTATATTAGGGCTTGCACATGTGCAGAATCAATCATTCAAGCTCTGCTCATAAGCAAAGGATTACTGTACTTCACCAGGCAAGCAATGATATTCTGGTCAGGTGGTAAAAGCCAATGTAATTCATACCTCTTCTTCTCTTCCCCTTCATACCGAATCACTAAAAGCAATTATTGTGTCGGTTGCCATAGCAACATGAAAGTTATTTATTATTTCCAAAAACTATTAAAAATTTAATTTTCTTCTCTGTCAAAAATGAAAGGTATGTATTTGTAGTTACATAGCTGATGTGTGAAATACCACTGTAGTATTCTGCATGGGAAAATACAACTTTGCATTGTATTTCTAGCATAGTGTATACTGTACCTAGATTGGTTTCTAGAATAACATCAATAGCACATCTTAAGATGTAGAAATTCAGAACTGTATCATCCAGATTTCAGTTTATGATATATCTGATGTATAAACCTGCAGGTAGCAAGCATTTATTGGTTATCTGTTTAAAAAACAAACCTAACCTGACTGGTTACTATGAGTCTAGTTAATAGACTTTGCCCTTTCTAGTAATATTATTACCTATTATAACCTTATTACTTTCCTATTATTAACTTGCTCTCCATACTAAGTTACTAGAATATATGTATACATGTTATAAGTACCTGCAGTTCTAACTCTTCAAGTACATATACACGCCAGTGATTTCTGTGTTGTCAAAAATACATTGCAGCTCATACTGTGTTACAAGGAAATATTCATACAGTATATTATTATTTGACTGCAGTTCTAGCTATAGAGTTGTCGTTGTGAATATAGTTATTGGAAATTATATAGGATAGCTAATATTCAATTCTCAGAACAGATGTTTATCTTTTGACAGGATGCCATAAATGTTTCTTCCTACAGGATCCCTGTAGTTTAGCCCAGAGATGATGATACATTCTGTCACGGTCGGCACCCTAAACGCAGAACCGATGTCAAGGTCTTAAAACGAGAGGTGCAAGATGAGGGGTTCTGAGCAGACAAAGGGGCACGACAGTATAGAAAGTCTTAAGGCCAAAGAACACAGTACAGGCGAGATAAGCAGATTTGTGGTCAGACAGGCTGGGTCGAGGCAGACAGATAGTCAGGAACGTCAGGCAGGCAAAGGGTCAAAACCGGGTATTCACGGGCAAAGAAGCTGTTCAAAAAACCCTTTAAATACCCCTTTAATTATTTGACTTTCGCGCCATTGTTCGCTAGCGTAAACACGCCAGCGCAAATTCTGCCTATAGAAACGATGGCGCGGCGGGAGTCCCCACTGCGCCGCCACTAGACCACCAGGGTGAGTTCTTTACACATTCTTGGCATAGGTGGGTACTTGGAGGTTCAAGAGCACTATAAATACATATATGAAAGTCTGGTCACACAATTATTTTAGCCTGCTTTAATACATATTAAATGATCCGATACAACTGAATTATCAGACACTTGCATGTTGTTGTGTGTAGATAATATTTAGTTGAAGATCAGTATAGTTACATATAGCCATAGTTACATATAGTTAAAGTGAGTTGAAAAAATACAAAGTACATCAAGTTTAACTACTCCAAATGAAAACCCAGTATCCATACACACACCCAACCATACTTTCCCATAAATTATATATGCCCATATCTATACTAACTATAGAGTTTATTATCACAATAGCCTTTGATATTATGTCTGTCCAAGAAATAATCCAAGCCCCTCTTAAGAGCATTAACAGAATCAGCCATCACAACATCACCCAGAAGTACATTCCACAACCTCACTGTCCTCATTGTGAAGAACCACCTACTTTGTTTCAAATGAAAGTCCTTTTCTTCTAGTCTGAAGGGGTGGCCTCTGGTGCGGTAAAAAGGTCCCATGCTATTTGTCTATGATGTCCTCTAATGTACTTGTAAAGTGTGATCATGTCCCCTCGCAAGCGCTTTTTTTGCAGAGAAAACATCCCCAACCTGGACAGTCTACCCTCATAATTTGTCTTCCTTCCCTCTTTCCAGCTTAGTTGCATGTCTCTGTACTCTCTCCAGCTCATGTATATCCCTCTTAAGGACTGGAGTCCAAAACTACACTGCATACTCCAGATGAGGCCTTACTAGGGATCTATAAAGAGGCATAATTATGTTTTCATCCTTTGAGTTTGTGCCCTTTTTTATGCAAGACAGAACTGCATTTGCATTAGTAGCTACAGAATGACACTGGTCAGAATTAGACAACTTGTTATATATAAAAACCCCAAGATCCTTCTCAATTAAGGAAACTCCAAACACACTGCCATTTAGTGTATAACTTGCATTTATGTTATTTTCCAGTTTACTGCCCAGTTTCCCAACTTAGGCAAATCACTCTGCAAAGTGGAAACATCCTGCATGGAACCTATAGTTCTGCACAATTTAGTATCATCTGCAAAAATAGAAACAATGTCCAGGCCAACATTCCTTAATTAAACCATTAACCTTCTGTGTGGCATTGTATCAAATGCCACACATCGACTGCCATGCTTAAATTCTCATAAAAAAATTAAGTTAGTCTGGCAAGCTCTATTTCGTATAAAACCATGCTGGCACAAACTCATAGTATTGGTATTTGCTATTAATTCCAGTATCTTATCCTTTATTAACCCTTCAAAAAGATTTCCTACCACTGACGTTAGAAATTCGCGAAAAAAATCTGCCACGTCTTGTTTTTAATGCAGGCATCCGTTTTTGATGCTGGCAATGGGCGCCGGTGTAAAAAAACTGTGAATTTTTGTGAATGTATTCGCCTGCAGCGAATTCGTCGCAGGCGAATAAATTTATGCTTCACTACTAACTGGCCTATAGTTTTAAGTACTGGATCCCTTTTTGAATAGTGGCAACACATTAGCAATTCAACAGTCTCTTGGCACCATGCCAGACCTCAATGAATCCTGAAAAAATAAGTAATGAGGTTTGTCATAGAGTTAAGCTCGCTAAGTATCCTGGGATGAATACCATCTGGCCCAGACCTTTGCTTATCTTAACATGTTCTAGTCTCTTTTGAATTTCTTCATGTGTGAACCATGCATCATTAGATGTGTTACTAGAATGTGTACTATTAATAAGGAAACCTTCATTAGCTGGTCCTTCATTTGTATAGACAGATGAAAAATATGCATTCAGAATCTGAGCTTTTGCTTGTTCTCATCAACCAGCTGACTCCCCGTCTAATATTAAAGATCTCACCCTTCCTGCTTTATTTTTTTACTATTAACTTATTTAAAAAATAAATTTGGGTTCTTTATACTGTTTACTACATTACACTTTTCCATATCAATTTTAGCTTGCCGGATAGCTTTTTTGCATGACTTATTGGCCTTATTATAGTACCTTATAAATTATTTGGCTGTCCCAGCTAATGTGAAAGTCTTAAATGCACGTCTTTTCTTACCCACCTCAATACCAACACTTCTATTGAACCGAAACAGTTTTGCTTTGCAACGACGGTCCTTACTTACAAGTATACTGACATGTATATTTTATTAAGCAGCATTTTACATACCGTAGTTAAATTGGGTTGAAAAGACAAAGTCCATCAAGTTCAACCCCTCCAAATTAAAACCCAGTATACACACACACACACCCCTACACTCTTTCACACAAACCATATATGCCCATAGCTATACTATTTTAAAGACTTCCTATTTTTGTTCTGTGTTTAACCCGGTGAAAAGCATTTCCCACTTAATATGTTGCAGAGATGCCCTTATACTGTCAAGGTATGCACGCCTGGTGTTTTAGTTACTCCCTTGTAGAAATGCCTCCGCAACAGAATCTCAAAGGAGTCCATGTTATGATCACTATTCCCTAAATGTTCACCCACACAAACACTAGAGATGATTTCAGTATTATTAGTTATCACAAAATCCAAAAGAGAGTTATTCCTAGTACGTTCTTAAACGAGTTGGAACAAAAAGTTGTAATTTAGCATATTTATAAACCTACTAGCTTTTTCTGTCTTAGCAACCCCATTACCCCAGTCAATGTCTGGGTAACTGAAGTCAGCCATAGTAATAACTTGACCTATTTGTGAAGCCGCTTCTATTTGTAAGAGTAGCTGGGCTTCATACTTGTCCTACGAGGTGGTTTATAGCATACTCCAATGATAATTTTCTTTTTTAACATTTTGCCCAGTCAGGGGCAACCCAGAGGGATTCCACACCCTCCCCAGTTATTTCTTTAGTGCTTGGCTTTAATTCAGGCTTTACATACACATACTCCTCCACCCTGTTTGATCCCTATGTCCCTCCTAAAAAGGGTGTAATCATTTAAATTCACAGTCCAGTCACATTTCATCCCACCAGGTCTCAGTGATCATAATTTTTAGAGCATGCAATTTATTCTAGATCTCCCATTTTACCTGACAAACTCAGTGCATTTGCTAGCATACAGTGGAGGTTACTACTTTTACTTTTTAAATTTGTATTACTTAGTGAAGCATTATATGTTAAGTTAATGTTATTCTATTTTCCTTGCAACAAAGGGACCATCTTAGCTGGTAAACTGTATATCCACCTCACTCAACCCCCATGACCCCTTGCACTGACTGTCTACCCTAGCTTCACCATAATTCTTTATCTCACCTACCCCCCACTTACCTAGTTTAAACACTCCTCCAACCTCTTGCCCATTCTTTTCCCTACCACAGTGGACCACCTTCTATTGAGGAGCAATCCGTCATGCCTGTATAGGTTGTACCCCGAAGAAAAATCAGCCCAGTGCTCTAGGAACCCAAACCCTTCCTTCCTACACCATGACTTGAATCATACATTTAGCATCCTTAAGTTCCCACTGTCTACCTAAACTTGCACAAGGTACACGCAACATTCCTAAAAAAATGACATTGAAAGACCTTCTCTTAATCTTAGAGCCTAGATCACTGAACTCATTTATCTTGTCATTAGTACCGATATGTACTAAGACAGTTGGTTCATGCCCAACCCCACACAACTATTTTTCTACCCAATCAACCACATGCCAAACCCTGGCACCAGGTAGACAGCAAACTGTTTGGTTGTAGCAATCTGAATGACAGATTACCCTATTCCCTTTCCTAATAACTGAATCCCCTAGAACCACAATCTTTTTAGGATTGACTCTGCTCTCCTCCCCACCACTACTAGAGAAACTGGTCTCCTGGCTGTTAGAGAGATCAGCCCCATCTAGAATTGTCAATCCAGATTTCACACTCCCATCTTCTTCACACATCTGGTGTATCTGTTGGGATATATAAACCCCAGATCAGCCTCCATTTACCTTTTGCCCACCTTAGATTTTCTAACTGTCACCCAGCTAGCTGACTCAATATCCTGCTGCTGTTCTCTTCCCCCCAAACTATCTGACCCTACTAGGTCCTGCTCAGTGAGCAAGAGACTCCTTTCAAGATTGTCAATCAACCACAGTGTTGCAATTTGTTCCTCTAGTGCTCTAACTTGAGCCTCCAAAGTGGCACACATCCACTACAGAGATAAGCAGTTTGGATCTCTTGTTCCAAATCTACATACATATGGCAGACTATGCACTGGGTCAGACCTTCAATCTTGTTAGCACTCATCCCAGTTACAGATCGAAACAGGAATAAAAAAAAAAAAAAGAGACTTTTGAACTAGTTTGAACCTCCTTTGGTTTGAAACTCCTGTGTTTGCAATTCAACTTACAGATCCCCCACTTAACATCTGTGTTTCTAACTCCACTTATAGACCACACACTTGAAGAGCAAACACTTAAGAGCAGCTAAACACTAGAGCAAGCTCCACTGGGGTCCCAGGCATTCTATTTATACAGTCTGTTCAGCCAGTGGCATAACTACTCCCTGGTGGGCCCTGGTACAGGATGGGCACCTGGGGCCCCCTGTCAGGCACCATGCTGGAGTGTTGATGGCATGTGTGCTATAAAATCTCCCCCATAGATAACCGCCTGCCATAACTATTTTCTTGGCTCCGATGGGCCCCAAGAGGGGTAGGGACCCTGGTACAATTGCACCCCCTGCACCCCTGGTAGTTACGCCACTGTGTTCAGCTGCAACTAATTAAACCCCACACCCTCAAACTGAGGGAAAAATAACTGTAGTAAAGCAGGTTGTGACAAACTTGCTGTAAACACAATAGCACACCAAACATTGCTATTTAGCACCAAGACAGAAAAAAATATTAAAAGTTAAACCACAGTGTTTAAATATACAACCTTACTATACAATAACAGTTAATAGCAGTTAATAGCAAATACTTAAGCTTTTCAGTTGATTTGTTTGCTTTTAGTTGCCTTTCCAGTCAGCAGCCGGTTTGAAGTACAGTCAGATTACACTGCAGTACATATAGGAGCTGCATGGCAATTATGCTATGTCCTTCTGAGGTTCTTTAGGTCATTGTTTATATGAGAAAGCTTGTGTGAAATACTATCTAATTCAGAAAATGGAATATGTGATTTGTAAAATGTTCAGTTATTTATTTGCAGGTATTTTCATCAATAAATTTAAAAAATCTGTACTTGTTGAACAGAAGGCTGATTGCAAATACTGTAACTTAGTTCAGTGGCCTGAATGGAAGAGGACTTTTACAGATCATACTGTATGGCTAATCAATCTGTTTCCTTCAAATGATGTTACATTTAATTTTCCCCAAGATTTTTTTACCGGCATAGGTCTTAAATTGTGATCACAAATTACAACAGTAAGTCTCTAAGTGGCAAAATTGTCCAGTAAAAAGAAGAAACTAAAGTTACAAAGTAGCACACGTCATCTGAGTGCTCACCCTTTCACTCCCAGCAACCCAGTGCAGCAATTAGATATTCAGATATTAAACCCTGACATAGCATAGTCAATTAAAATTTTACTTTTATTATTATCTTAATTAAAACCTCATGTGCACCATTTGACAATGACAAACAAATCACTTCACAAACTCACTGCGTTACCTTCCGTTGCACAAAGCGCACAATAAAAAACTTGCATAAGGTGAACGAGCTTAAAGTAAGCCTGCTCATGATATAGTTACAGAGTCTGATATTCAGTATTAATTAATGTCCAGTTCCAAAAGCCCCCTCCTTCCTTCCATGAATTCCCATAGGTGCAACCAGCCTGTCTATGTTGGGAGCTGTACAGAGCTTATCTCAGAGCACATGCGTTGCCCTTATTAGCGTACTGCATCTTATATGCATGCATTGCCCTAACTATTGTTATGTTCATCTTACACCTACATAGCTTAACTAATTTTTGCTGGCTGGACCCGAAAGCTATTAAATAGGAATTTGCTAATGCTGTCAGCATATACTGAGTGAACTAAACCTTTTTAATGAGTTTTACTTATTTTTATTATCCATACCCATTCATTCCATGGGAGGAGTTTATTTCATGCTAACCATAGAACTATAAAAATGGGGTGAATGTAAATTCTTCATTAAGACCATTTGGTGCTTTACCATTCATAGCATAAATCCACCGTGCATCATGCTGCAGCAGTTTTTTTGTTCACGTATCATACTCTGGTTGTCTGTTTAATTTGTTCAACTGTAATACATGTCATTGCTTTATTATCACCATTGTGAGATTAACTAATATGGTTTGCTGCCGATGTGTTGCGTTTGTGTTTCACATCACCCACATGTTCTAAAATTCTCCTCCAAAATTCTATCAAAGTCTTGGTTACATATTTTAGACAAGCAAGTTGCACCTATGGGAATTCATGGAATGTAGGGGGCTTTTGAAACTGGTCATTGACTAATATAGCAGACTCTGTAATTACAGTATTTTGTGAGCAGGCTTTATACAAGTTATGCAAACTTATGCAAGTTTTTAATTTGTGTTTTATGGACATGGTCCGGCACTGTGCAGTGAAGGTAACGCAGTGAGTTTGTGAAGTGATTTGTTTGTCATTGTCAAATGGTGCGCATGAGGTTTAATTAAGATTGATAATAAAAGTTAAATTTTAATTGGCTATGCTAAGTCAGGTATTTGGCCGTATGAACTGGGTTGATGGTAGTGAAAGGATGAGCACATGTGTGTTACTTTGTAACTCTGGTTGTTTTTCTATTTAACAAAGGTAATTCAAAGCAACTGGACCTGCTGAGAAATGTTAATGAAGATGTTTCAATGCTAATCCGAGCAGCTTCTTCAGTTCAACTGACTGGTGTAGGGGAGTTCTCGGCATATAGACTCTTCCAACAATCCAATTACAATGGCACATTGTAACTCTTCAGAGAGGTGACATCTGAAATTCACAGTGGTGTTGATTCTGTGTAGTTACAGTGATAGGATTACCAATGTGTCATGCAACTCTTAGAAAACAGGTGCTACTTGTGAGAGTTGGATGAATGGATGTGTGAAGAGTTCTGAAACTGCCAGGGAACAGATGTTAGAACAGCATTGTATGTCGCAGACAGGTGGTGTCGAAGGCCCCCGCCTCTGTTCAGGGATGGTTTCTTCACCTTAACATTAATCGCCTCGGTTTTTTCTTGTCTTAAATTGCAATGAAAAGGCTACTTACCTACTTGAATGCAAAACTGAGCTTGCGTTGCCACAATTCTGATATATACGTGCAATTTGCAGTAAGCACAAATATGTTCCTTGAGCCTGTTCAGATGCCAATGACTGGAACTGGCATGTGCCAAATAAATGAGATTAAATGCCATTATCACTGCTGCAATCATAAGTGACACCATTCTAACTCAAATGGACTTCATGTGAGGAAGCAACAAGTACTTTGGGGAGTGCCAAAGAATTTATATCTGCTGCTTCTGCTAAACTGCAGTACTCCCACAGCAACTCGATATTTGTTTTCATTTTCCAAATTGATGCATGATTATAAAAACAATTTGCTGACTGTTGCTACTGTTAACTGGTAGAGCTTGGCATGAAAGATACGCTGTAGCAAATTATCAATCCTTTTCTTTATTTTGATATCTTTTCATTGCCATTGTTGTGATATCTATTCCCTATATCATATATAATGAATGCATATGCACAAGCATGACTTTTTTTTTTATTTGATCATGTTTCAAACATTTCTCCAAGATTTTCATTGTCTTTATTCCCCTGATGATCTATTTCAGTGATATCATCTGGAGGTCTAAATAAATATGAAGATATTTCAGTACATTTGAAAAAAGTTGATGCAGAATCTCCAGTGTTGGCATTGCCATGGCCAACTGTGCACATCAATATAAACAAGGTACTTGGGCATGTATTTAATTATAATTAAAGAGATATGCATCGTTATATTATGACTATTTGGTTCAATGGGTGTCACTAGTTGGTCCATGTTTTAGTCTATGAGCAGCACTAGTCTGTTAGTCTATGAGCAGCACTAGTCTGTTAGCAGATATTGGATCTATTATCCAGAATGCTTGGTACCTGTTTTTTCTAGAATATGGATCTTTCTATAATTTGGATTACCATGAATCCAATAATAATGGTCAAATTTCCAAGTGAAAAAACTTCGAAATTCGACCATCTAATTTTTTTAAGGCTATATTCGATCAAATATATTTCGATTTTAACCAAAATCCTTCGAATTCCTAGAACTTTTTTAAACAATTTTCAGGACGGGTTCCAGGAGGTCCCCAATAGGCTACAATGGCAATTTGGTAGCTTTAAGGTGGTGAATAGTCAAATTCGAAGGATTTTAAAGAGAGAGTACTTTGAAAATTCGAATTTTCAATTTTTTTTCTATCAAAATCGAATTTTGAGCTATTCGAAGTAACCCAAAATTACTTTGAAATTCAAATTTTTTAAATTCAAATTTTATTCAAATATTCACTTCGACCCTTAGTAAATATGCCCCTAAATAAACCCAACAGGATTGTAACTTAGTTACCATCAAGTACAAAAGAGTACAGAGAAAAAGCAAAATATGCTTTTTTTATGCTTAAAATTGTCTCTATGGGAGATTGCCTTCCAGCAATTCAAAGCTTTCAGGGTAACTGGTTTTCAGATAAAGAAACTCATACCTGTACAGTATAGCATTTGTTCAATAGACTACTCTGGATATACTCTTGATCACTTGATATATTATGAGATGGGAAAGGTGTGGTATCGTGTGCCATTGTGTGCTTTAATTCTCTCAACACTTGTAGATGCCAGGGGAAATGGTCACACTTTTAAATAATAAGTAAATATGATTTGTTAACATTGCTATTTCTAAAATGTGCTAAAAACAAAATGCTTTCATATAGCTATATTTATATTTTATTGCATTATTTTTATATGCAGTGTTGTGCATTTTATAATACATGCATACAATGAATTTACATAATACAGAAGAAACAGGGTTAACAATAAATACAAAATATTTATAAATCCAAAAATTAAATGGCACATTTTAAGAGACATTGGTGGAATGAGGTCCCTGACCCATATAGTTTATACAAATATATAGATGCAATAAGAACACACAAATACAATGATGTAACTGTGGAGGAAGCAGATGCTGCTGTCCCAACTCCCCAGCCACTTTCCTACCTGTGAGCAAGGAAAGAGGACACAGTGACCAAACAGGGGCGCTCCGCCAGTGAGGCAAGCTGAGGCACTTGCCTCAGGCAGCAGCGCCCCCCCCTGGTTACCAGGGGTGTTAAAATTGCCACTCGTGGTAACTAAGAGCCCAATTTCCGGTTTTCAAACCGGAAATTTGGCTCTTCTAGTGCAGAGCATGCAGTTGCGCACTCTTCACTATTGTCGTCGACCCCCCTACCCCCTTCCGGTGCTGAAAAAGTGAGCACCGTGGGGATGGGGAGGCGGAAAATTGAAGGCCGCCTCAGACGGCGAAATGGGCTAGATCGCCCCTGTGACCAAAAGAAGGCAGCAGGAAGTGGAGATTAGTGAGTTCAAGACCATAAGCAATATCAAACACTGATGTCAGTGAAGGGTGCTGATCCAGAAAACCACTCTCCCACAAGGTGGCCAAAGAGTCAGTGCAAAAAATCCAGTAGCACACCAATTCAAGTTGCAAAAGTGTTTATTCTGCCCATAAATAACAAATAAAAAACAACCAAATACAAAAAGTAAAAAAAAAATTGTAAAGATAATAAAATGCATTAGGTTGGGTTGTAAATAGCCCAGGAGTCTGGATTCAGTTGGGGTCACATAGTTACATAGTTACATAGGGTTGTAAAAAGACAGAGTCCATCAAGTTCAACCCCTCCAAATTAAAAACCCAGCATACATACACACATACATCTCCACTCTTTCAAACACAAACCATATATGCCCATAGCTATACTGTATAACTGTTGAGTTTAGTATCAAAATAGCCTTTGATATTACGTCTGTCCAAAAAATCATCCAAACCCCTCTTAAAAGCATCAACAGAATGAGCCATCACAACATCACCCAGCAGTGCATTCCACAACCTCACCGTCCTGACTGTGAAAAACCACCTACGATGCTTCAAATGAAAGTCCTTTTCTTCTAGTCTGAAGGGGTGGCCTCTGGTGCGGTGATCCTCTTTATGGGTAAAAAGGTCCCCTGATATTTGTCTATAATGTCCTCGAATATATTTGTAAAGTGTAATCATGTCCCCTCTCAAGCACCTTTTTTCCAGAGAAAACAACCCCAACCTGGACAGTCTCCCCTCATAATTTAAGTCTTCCATCCCTCTAACCAGTTTAGTTGCACGTCTTTGAACTCTCTCCAGCTCATTTACATCCCTCCTAAGGACTGGAGTCGAAAACTGCACTGCATAGTCCAGATGAGGCCTTACTAGGGATCCATAAAGAGGTATAATTATGTTTTCATCCCTTGAATTTATGCCCTTTTTTATGCAAGACAGAACATAGTGTGACATGAAACCTGACCCTAAATTAAGGCCCAGTCTTAATGTGTTGAATAACTCCATGCATTTGAATCCATAGATCTTCCTTTGCGCTTCAGTTTTAAAGTTCCCTTTTAGAATTAAGATGTTCATATCCTGAAGACTGAGATTCTGATTGCAGAAGTGTTGCCCACTGGTGTATCATATGATTTGGCCTTGATCTTATGTCTGTGATGGTTCATCCTTGTGCATAGTTTTGTCCTGTTTCTCCAATGTATAATGCTTCCTGTAGACGTAGAGCATCTAGTGCATGTAATCATGGTGTAGACTTTTTGTGTATTTGGTGTAGCAACTTGATCTTTGCATGCAATGTATTTGCAGGTTTCATATCTGTTGCTGTTGCGGGTAAATTTAAATGTAAAATCACTTCTAACAATCATTTTCCTCAGATTAGGAAAATCCTTCAGTCTGGTATCTTTATGGAGCACGGGTTGAAGATCTCTTGCTATTTTTCTAATAATGTTAATTTGTGAGTCTTAGGTAACTACAATAGGTACCCTGGTGTTTTCAGTCTTATTTTTTGTATTCCAAGCAGTGTAGGAATGGGATGCCATGGGCCCACCAGAAAACTTTAGTCCGTGGGCCCACTTTACAAACTATTCCTCCTCTCCTCACTCAGCCTTTTCATTCTCATAGTCTTTTATATCTACTAAGTATATTCTCCCATTATTAAGCATTTTTTCCCTATAAAGAAATAGGGAATAACCATGAAATAGTCTAAATTGTTAGAAGCAAGAGGCCCATTGACACCTGGGCCCACCGGGAGTTTTCCTAGTATCCCTGTGGGTCAGTCCGACACTGATTCCATGAATGGGTATTTGCGTTGCTCTGTGGTTCTGATCATCAGTAACCTTCAGATGGTATCCCTGATTAACAATTTTCCAGAATGAATGGTGATGTTTATTTCTGTCATCACAATTTGAGCAAATTCATTTGTATCTTAGAGCCTTGCTAAACACAATTGATGTTTTTTTATGTGATGATGATGAAAACTGTCCCACCTAACATATGCAGATTAGGGTTGCCACCTGTCCGGTTTTGAACCGGACAGCCCGGTATTTTGAAGGGCTGCCCGGTTCAATGCTTCCTGCCCGGTTTTCCATATAAGGAAAACCGGGCGGGATTGGCTTGATTGACGCCGCGATCGGCCAATCGGCGATCGCGGCGTCATAGCTCCGCCCCGTGACGTCATGGGACCGCCCACTGATGCCACGGGACCGCCCACTGACGTCACGGGTCCGACCCGTGACGTCACAGGACCACCCCCCTGCCCGGCTTCAGCAGCAGGGAAAGGTGGCAACCCTAATGCAGATACCACAACGTTGCTCTGGTAATAATGGACACCATGTATTACAAAAAAAAATCTGACACTAGGTATAAAAGTTTAGAAGAGAGCTAAACCAAGTTATCAGTGGCCCAGTGGCGTAACTAGGGAGGAAGCAGACCCCGCAGCTGCGGGGGGCCCGGGAGGAGAGGGGGCCCGGGCGAAATTGATGTTCTCCTGCTCGATGCAAAGTCCCTTGAAGATTTTTCTTGTTTGCAGCAGCGTGTTCTTTTCCCTCCTTCCCTCGCTCGCTCCCCCCTCCCTTGTCACAGAGCTGCCGGGATCGTATTACGCTGTGACAGGGAGAGAGAGCAGCCAGGGAGCATCTGATTGGCCAGCAGCACTGATAGCAGTGCGGGAGAAAAGGAAAGAAGGAAAGCACTATCTCTTGCCGTCTGCAGCCTTGTACTTGTGAGTTATGGGAGTATTTATACAATCACTTGCCTTGCCCCTGTGCCATCTGTTAGTTTGTGAGTTCTGGGGG
>CM044442.1:62541074-62556550 GCA_024363595.1 Xenopus borealis
GTAATGGAGCTACCCAACTTTTGGAGTTGTCCTTGAAGAACTCTTTATTCATAATCTTGAAGAATTCCCTGTCTTCGACTGATGGGGCAATCTTGTTATCATTACAAGTAGTCTGGTACACTGACTCACCAAGGTCCATGTGAGAAGTGAACTTTCAAGTAATATTTTCGAGTGCTTGACATGGAGCTTCAGACTTGAAATCAAGTCTTTCCTTCACATTTCATCGACCGATAGGTACGTTCTGATCTCTCCAGGGAAGCTGTTGGAATACAGGTTTGTATGTATTAGCAACAACCATATCAATGCAACATCTGTTATACTGTATTGTCAATAGATGGCAGTGTTGTGAAGGATAGTCATGTGACATACAAGCTCCCTGTGTTTGCTATGTTCTGTTATAATAAAGTTTTGTTGAGAGCTGTGTAAAAAGCCACACCACAGAGACTGTCTGTCTGCCTTTTGCTTAGCATCCAGAAAGGTTTTCCTATCAGAAGCAACGTCCAAGTGCTTGTGCGATCGATCTAGACAGACCTCTCCTATTATCACCCATCCAAGATCGAGTTTCTGGGCATGGGGAGCATCATCTGGGCCATTACATGAACTCTGGGAATCGGCAATATGATTCAAATGAGAGTGATGACGTGCAACCTCACATGTGGGGATCTCTTCTCTATTATTCGGTAGCTTATCACATTCAATTAGGGTTGGTAGAGGGATCTCTATGTTCTCATATTCTGATGCCACTATGAAGCCATGGGCTCTCCTTCCAGAAGTGTTGCACATGTCTGCAAGGTATAAGACAAGGTCTCTCCATGAATTTTGAATGAGTCAAAGAATTCTGGACTAGCTAATGAGCGATTGCTCTGATCATCGAGGTTGGCATACATTTTTATGGCCTTTTGTGGGCATCCTTCAGGAAAAACCCTAACGAGACATATCTTGCTGCAAGACTTGCTATGAAGCCCTTCTCCACACACCTCTGTATATCTTGTGGTTACAGGGTTGGCATTTTGCTTAGTTCTCTCCCCGCCATCATCTGATGTAGTCTTGGGGATGCTGCCAGGCGAAGGTTTCCTTTTGAATGAGTCTGAATGAAGAGCGTCCACATGTTTGGCACTGTTACACAGGGAACATCTGACAACATTCTTACAGTCTCTAGCTAGATGATCAGGGGATGCACAACACTTGAAACAGATATTGTGTTCCTTGAGGTATATCATGCATTCTTTCGATAGGCTTGCCTCTGAATGCACGACACATGGAGAGAGAATGTGGTGCATCATGAATGGGACACTGTTGATCAAAATTGCTTGACTTGGTAACTTGTAACTTAGTACAGTGATTTTCAACCTTGTGCCTCCAGCTGTTAAGGAACTACAAGTCCCACAATGCAATGAAGAAGTCTGACAGCCACAGTCAGGCAAATGCATTGTGGGACTTGTAGTTTCTTAACAGCTGGAGGCACAAGGTTGAAAATCACTGACTTAGTATATGTAGCCAAGACATTGGATGCAATTGCGGTCTTTCTCACAGCAATAGGGTGTCTTAAGTCCTTGAATTTACTGTTGGTGGCAATACCCTTTGAAGTAGTTGAAGGAAAGGTGGTTGTATCTGGATACCAAAAGCTTGGGTCATTCTTGGATCTTGCGATCTTCCTCAAAAACTCTGCAAAATAAGGAAAAGGTGGAAAAGATACACAGTGTTCATATTCATACCTTGAGCCTACCCTAGTCCACTTTTCCTGGAGATAATTAGGCAACTTTGCTACAATAGGATTTACCCCCTGCACCAGGAAGAAGGGGAAACAAGCTGCTGATAACACAGAAACCAGAGCAGACTTGCAGCAGGGACTAAGGTACATTAATCTGGGGGGCTGTTTAGAGCAAATTTACAGATAGAAAAAGAAAAACATTTACTTTTCCGTTAACCAGAAGATTTGGTGAATTACAACAGAAGGAAAAATCACCTTCCTACAAGATAAAGTTGTTCTGAAGACAACAAAATCATTACAACAGTAATGTCTAACTTTCATACAACTCAAGATATCATGTTACCAACATTCCGGACACCTACAGAACAAAAATGACTTGTGCCATGTGTAAGGAACAGTAAAAAAGAAACTCATATCATACACACTGAGATTTTCTTTGCTTGGACTGGAATATGGCAGTGGGCGTAGCTTCCCACCCTCATTGGAGGAAAATATAGGAGTCAAAGATGGCGGCTGGGGTGAGAAGCAAGAAATTTATTGGTATTTACTGTCCCATTTACATGGCAGGAGGGATTAACCCATTCATTGCCCACTGCCATGTTTAAGTCCAGGAGAAGAAAATCTCGGTAAGTATGATATCATTTTCATTTGTAATTGAGCTGAGAAGGGTAACTGCCTTAGCTTGGAACTGAACATGCTCAATAGTCAACAGTTAATGTAAGGAACTTACCCTGGTGGTCTAGTGGGGGGACGGCAGGGAAGCCTGCCGCCCCCTCGGCGGGGATGCCAACTGCATCTTCTTTCTTGTTGGCTCCTTTAGGTTGCACGTGCACTTCCGGGTTCTTAAAGGCGCAGGCACACTGACGTGATGACGTCAACGTGCAATGGCGCCAAATTCAAAGTATTAAAGGGACATTCCAGATTTTTATCTTGCCCGTTATAGGTTTTGTTCCTGGTGCCTGTTGCCTTGCTATTTTGTCTCTGAGACATGTTGATTCCTGTTGTGACCCCTGCCTGGCTTAGACTACTCTACCTTCTGTAACCTGACCCTGCCTGATATCTGACATTTGTTTCTGTTGTAACCCTGCTGATTGTTTACCTGGTTTTGACCTCTGCCTGCCTGACCATTCTGATCTGATCTCCTGGTTTGACCCTTGCCTGTTATCTGACTCCGATTCTGCCTGATCCCTCTGCTAGGATTCCTGGTTTTGACCCTGGTCTGTCTGACTCCATCTGTGTTCCGCCTGTCCTGACCCGGCCTTATCTGACTGTTATCTGCCTGTCCTGTCCAGAGACCTTCTGCCCAAAGACTTTGCTTTACCGTCGTGCCCCTTGCTAGCCAGAACTTTCGCCTTGCACCTCTTGTTAAGTCCAGGTAGCATCTGAGTAGCTGAGGGCTCCTCCTGAGGCCAAAGGCAGTCACACTACTGGTGAAGCACAAGCTGAGACCAGGGTGCTTGGCATCTGTTCTGGTTTGGGTGCCAACTGTGACAGTTAAAAATAATATCTAAGGGAGAGGAGAGAGTGGATTAGAGGAGGAAAAGGAATTCTAAATGGATGCTGCAACCTTACTATTAACCTTTAAACAACCAGAGTGGCAGGTGCTTAAAAGAGGCTGTTTACAGATTACAATTATTTGAGGGGGTTTCCTTGTCCTTTAAGAAAAACTTTACCAAACACATGATATTTTTAAAGGAACGTTTCAGTGTAACATTAAAAACTGTATACGTAAGTAGTCTTTTTTTTCTAATAAAGGTACAAAAATGTAATCTATAAAGGCTGGAGTGATTGGATACCTAACAGAACAGGATGCAACTTCCTGCTTTTCTACTCTCATATTCTGAGTTAGTCAGTTACTTTAAGGGGGGCCCACATGGGACTTAACTTTTCAGTGAGTTTGCAGTTGGTCTTTAGCATGCAGGTCAGATTCAAAAGCAATAGTTATGACCCATGTGGTCCCCTCTCAGAGTGGTTATTGCCTGGTAGTTGAAACCAAGAGAGTAGTAGTAGTGTCCTGGCTATTATGTTAGACATCTACTCACTCCAGCATTTATAGAGGACATTTTTTGGTAACTAATTACCTAGCCTTTTTACCTAGTTTTTATTTTTTTACTGAACAATTTACTTAACTACAGTATACTTACTGTTCTTGTGCTATGTACCCCCTGTAGAGATGACTGCCCATAAGAAAACAAAAATAAAACCAAAAACAATTGCATTGTTAGTTTAAAAAGTGAATGTTTTAACACCACATTCCCCTTTAAATATTTAGCATAGAAATCTTGGACATTAAGAGGCAGATTTACTAAGGGTCGAAGTGAAAATTCGAGTAAAATTAAAATTTAAAAATTTGAATTTCGAAGTAATTTTGGGCTACTTCGAATATCAAATAGCCCAAAATTCAATTTGAATTGAAAAAAAATTGAAAATTCTAATTTTCGAAGCGCTGTCTCTTGAAAATCCTTCAAAAGTTTGTGAATTGCCATTGTAGACTATGGGGGACTACTGGGAAGCTTTCCGGAATTTTTTTGAAAATCCTTTGATTCGAATTTGATTGAATTCGATCGAAAACAGATGTCCATTTTTGAAACTCCCCCCTTAAAATTTAGATTTTCAAATTTTTTTTTTCATTCAACCCTTAGTAAGTCTGCCCCTAAAATTAGAGATTGAAAGTAAAGAGTGATTGTTTGCCATTTGTTGTGAGAGCCACAGCAAGCATTGTTTTCTTAATAATGATTCTTGTGTGCAGAAGATAATACATTCAGTCAAATGATTTATGAGATGTTAACTGGGTTAACATGAAAGTAACAATGTTTACTTTTTTCTTTTGCTTGGTTCCTCTGTCAAGATAATGTAACTGTTGTTTCTGACTTTGTTTAATAAAAGCTACTAAGTAACAACATGGCTAAAAGCACCAAAACTGCCTGATGAGAATCTGACACAGAGGGCCCACCCCCCTCCAGTTACGTTACTGATATAAGGTAGTGCATATGTAGCAGAATCATTTATTTGTTAATGGAAAACAAAAGTTCCAGCTTGGATCCAAAAGTGTGGGAAGTATGAGAGGAGGTCCACTTTATAACACCGTTAATTATATTTAAAGGGGTTGTTCACCTTTAAAGGGACCTTGTCCTTTAAGAAAAACTTTACCAAACACATGATATTTTTAAAGGAACGTTTCAGTGTAACATTAAAAACTGTATACGTAAGTAGTCTTTTTTTTTCTAATAAAGGTACAAAAATGTAATCTATAAAGGCTGGAGTGATTGGATACCTAACAGAACAGGATTAGTTAGTCAGTTTACTTTTTTCTTTTGCTTGGTTCCTCTGTCAAGATAATGTAACTGTTGTTTCTGACTTTGTTTAATAAAAGCTACTAAGTAACAACATGGCTAATTATATTTAAAGGGGTTGTTCACCTTTAAAGGGACCAGGGATTTGTATCTATTATGTTTGTTAAGCAAAATAAACATTTCATACAGTGTAAAAATTATTTAAATCTTTGTTGCCACCTGTGTTGGAATTCACAATCACAGCAACAGGTAGCAGCCATTTTGTGGACATAATATTTCATTATAATAATAATAATAAGCTCTGTAACACCTTTAAAATCATTTTTATGTTCCAGAATGGTAGACTTGATGCCCATGTCTAATATTCTACACAATTATAGACTGTGAGCAGGGAGGGGGAATATAAGTAGGGAAGTAACATGCAGAAAATGCAAAATGGAAAGTGAAAGTAATTACATGCCATGCCTAATGCTGGCCATAGTCGCAAAGATCCGATCGTTCGAATCATCGAACGATCGGACTTCCCCATCTCCTGACCTGCCACTAACCTTCAGATAAAATAAAGTAGCAAAAGCACAGATCAGCCGACGTTCTGCCCCTGACAGGGATCGTACAAAAGTTGTACGATTAAAAACCTAGTGACGATCTCCCTCTGAAAATCATACGATCTGCAATAGACGCAAAGATATGATCGCCAGCCGACAGAAATTTTCTAACCCGGCCAATCGAACAAACGACCAATCGGCATGGCACGACAAATGTCGGAACACTCCACACGCGATACGAAAATCGTACGAATCCTCATCGGATCGTTGCGACTATGGCCAGTTTAAGGCATAGAGGAGAGGCAGGGAATATATGATTAGCAGCTCAAATCTTTAACTGTGTTTATAACAGGTTTGGATGTTTTAAAAATAATTTGGGTTTCATGTTTATTTTGAAAAAAACTTTTATTATACAGCTTTGACAGGTTGAACTTTCAGTATGATATAGAGTGGTTTTTAGTTTTTTATTACTTGCGGTTTTAAAGTTATTTAGATTTTTATCCAGCAGCTCTCCAGTTTGCAATTTCAGCAATTGAGTTGCTAGGGTACAAATTACTCTAGCAACTGTGGATTACTATATATAAGAGACTGGAATATGAATAGGAAAGGGGCTAAAGATGAATAATAAAAGTAGCAATAACTGTACATTTGTAGCTTTACAGAGCACTTGAAAGCTGGAAAGAGTCAGAAGAAGAAAGCAAATAATTCAAAACCTATAAAACAGAAAAAAATTAAGGCCAGTTGAAAAGTTGCTTAGAATTAGCCATACTATACCATAATAAAAGTCAAACTAAAGTTTAAAGGTGAACCACCCCTGTTTCCCCACAGGACATATGAACCATTGTTTAAAAAAAAATCCTATTTTGATGATACTTTGCAATGTATTTATTTGTATGTATTTAATTTGATTTTTTTCTTTTGGTATGTGATTACATTTTCCATTGCAGGTCCTGAAAGATGACATGTGTCCATCAAATTTCACTAAGAGTCCAAGTCTGCAGGACACTAATATAAGGTCTGTCTTTTCTTGATCCCTGTGTGGTGTGAATATGCCCTTTATTTTATATTTATTTATTTTGAAGAAATAATCTATAGCTGGTTATTTATTCTAGAAAAGGTAGGTCTGTTAGCTGTGAAACATAAAGAGCACCTATAGACTTAATTTTAAAACCTGTCAAAAATATTAACAAATACTCTATACAAGTAAAGACTTCTCTGACTTGTATGACAATGAGAAATGTGGGGAATTTTCTCTAGGCACAAAGTATCTGTTAAACTTCACCATTGTATTTTCCCCCATTCAATTGTAGTGGGGAAAATTCCCTAGAGATTTATGCCACAAAAAATGCATATGTGGGATCTTAGCATGAAGGAGATGATGTATAAAATGAGATACAAAAGTACCAGCTCTTTATTTAAAATGGTAGTGTGCCATCCTTAACCGTTAAACATTTCTTTTGAAAAAAAAAATGTATTCTTGTGATTATAGTAAATTGTAATATATACACAGTTTTGCATAAGAGAAATTTCACCAATGCAAAGTTAATTTGCCAAAACATGGCCCGCTCTAGTAAATTAGTAAATTCTGCTGTTGGTAAATTGCCGAATTGTCACAGTTTTTTAAATGAAAAAAATACCACATGCCACAAAAAAAGTGAATGTTTAGTAATTCAAAGTTAATCATCCAAATCATTTTGTACTGTCCTTTTAATAAATTGGCAAGGCTGACTAATAATCTGCCCTAAATCTTCAGACACACAGAATACATAAGATTTTAAAACACTAAATAAACTTGACATTTGTTGAAATGTTTACAACTTTAAAATGTTTCTAAAAAGTGCACATGTAAATTATTATTTGTATTTGCCAAAACTTTTGTGTAGGATTTTATAGTCAGCTGAAGGCCCTTTAAGCAGTAATGTTTATTTTTCAGTTGCTCATTACTGTGCCAATTCATAGGTGCCAATTCAGCATTATTCTCCAGGAGGACATAGATTTTAGGCCCCCTCACAAGTCAGATTCTGCATAAGGATGACTATCTTTAGAAGATGTTTGGTCGTTTAATGTTTGTTAGCAAAGGACTGAGCCTTCAGATCATCTGCTTTCAGAGTCGAACTGGGGGAGTCTGGGCCCACTGAGGCTGCAGCATCAGAGCCCACACACCACTCCTGGGCCAAACTTTAGTTTACTGCTTCCTTTGAGTTGATGCAAATGTCATTACAGCAACAAATATTGATGAGTTTAAGCCAAACAAAAATGTCGGCTATTGGTGAAGACTGTGACAAATGTCATAGGAGAAGGAGCTGGCCTAGAAGTTAAATGATCAGCCTTTGGTGTGAGATCTCATTCTAGAGATCCTGGTTCCATTTCTTGTGGCAACTCCTTGGACTCTAGATGAGTCACTTAATCTCCTGGCATCACGGGTACTTAGTGCACCTGTATGAAAACAAAAGGAACCCCCCCCCCCAAAAACCCAGTGAACTCGAAGGTTTGGTACTAAACACCAACCTAAATTGATTGGTTGGGTAATGAATAAATCAGGCGATATACCCAAAACAATTAAGGTTTCCACTAAAAATTCCTAAAAAATGTCCTATTAAGTTCATAAATTGATAATGTGGAAACAAAAATTAAAAATTAATTAACGTTCTACCCCCTTAATTAATCATTAATTGATGAATATATAAAGATCTAAATGTAAAGTGCAGGTGCTAATAATTGATTAAAGTGCTAAAGATAAGAATAAATACCCAAGTAGCGTTAAAAAGAACGTAATAGAACATTAATTCATTTTTTATTTTTGTTTCTTTTTTCTCTTCTTCCTCATAAAGACATTTAATGTCTTCCACGGTCACTGCAAACATAAACCTAGCAGCAGGGTTGTAAATGTAAATGAGCATTTCAAATGTGTAATAATGTGTAAAGTGTAATTGATCCCAGCCCACTCCAAGATTGCAGACAAACCACACAAATGAAGCTCTTATATTTGTAAAAACACTGTTTTGTTGTGCTATAATTCTATCATTCTTTATCGTTTAGAAGTTCCTTAATTAGATATAAAAAATGTAGATAATCCATTTAAAATCATAAAATGCTGTTTTTTCTTAAATGGGTAGTTCACCTTCAGGTTAACATTTACTGTGTTATAGAATGTAGCAATTAGTGCTCTTTTTTGTTATAAGTTTTGACTAATTAACCTTCCTCCTGTGGCAGTTCCTGGCTTTCATATGGGGGTATCACTTACACCAGCAGCAAGAAAAACCATTACTCTGTGAGGCTATAATTTAAAGGGATACTGTCATGGGAAAACATGTTTTTTTCAAAACACATCAGTTAATAGTGCTGCTCCAGTAGACTTCTGCACTGAAATCCATTTCTCAAAAGAGCAAACAGATTTTTTTATATTTACTTTCGAAATCTGACATGGGGCTAGCCATTTTGTCAATTTCCCAGCTAAATCAGTTTTTTTCTTCAGTGTATACAATAGAGTCTGAGTTCCCAGGCTTGCTTCATAGATGCACTGACTCAGCTCAATCTAGTCAGTGGCTGATGGTATACATCCACGGGTTCTAAGAGAGCTTAGTTCAGTTTTAGACCATCCCCTATTTCTGATTTTCTCAGATTCACTTTCATCTGGTATGGTGCCTATGGATTGGAGGAAAGCTGAGGTCATCCCAATATTTAAAAAGGGATTACGATCTCAGCCTGGCAATTATAGGCCAGTAAGATTGACATCTGTGGTGGGCAAATTATTTGAAGGCTTGTTAAGGGATCACATTCAAAATTTTGTCCTAGGGAATGGCATTATGAGCAGCAATCAGCATGGCTTTATGAAGGATAGGTCATGCCAAATTTGATTGCTTTTTATGATGAGGTAAGTAAGATGCTGGACAGTGGGGGGGGGCAGTAGATGTGATCTATTTGGATTTTGCCAAAGCGTTTGATACCGTGCCCTACAAAACTAAGGTTTGTTGGGCTTAATGAAGTCGTTTGCACATGGATAGGGAACTGGCTATAGGATCGGATACAGAGGGTGGTTGTTAATGGTACATTCTCTACTTGGAGTAAGGTTCATAGTGGGGTCCCTCAGGGCTCGGTGTTGGGTCCACTTTTATTTAACTTGTTCGTTAATGACTTGGGGAGGGTGTTGTAAGTAATGTATCAGTGTTTGCAGATGACACAAAACTATGCAGCCCAATTAATTCCATCCAGGATGTGGCATCCTTGCAACAGGATCTTGACAAACTGGCAATCTGGGCAGATAAGTGGCAAATGAGATTCAATATTGATAAATGTAAAGTCATGCACCTGGGTTGTAAAAATATTCAAGCCACTTATACCCTTAATGGGACTGCACTAGGCAAATCCATTATGGAAAAGGACCTTGGAGTCCTTGTAGATGATAAACTTGGCTGTAGCAAGCAGTGCCAGGCAGCAGCACCAAGAGCCAATAAGGTCTTGAGCTGTATTAAAAGGGGCATAGAGTCACGGGAGGAGGGGGACATTCTTCCACTTTATAGAGCACTTGTAAGGCCACATCTAGAATATGCCGTACAGTTTTGGTCTCCCTCACTCAAACAGGACATTGTATTAGAGAGGGTACAGAGAAGGGCAACTAAGCTGGTAAAAGGTGTGGAAAACCTTAGCTATGAGGAAAGACTGGCCAAATTGGGGATGTTCACGCTGGAGAAGAGGCACTTAAGGGGTGATATGATAACTATGTATTAATATATAAGGGGGTCATATAATAATCTCTCTAATGCTTTATTCACCAGTAGGTCTTTCCAGATGACACAAGGCTTGAGAAAGGGTCGGAAGGGCCCGAAACGTTGCCTTGTAAAACACTTGAAGTAAACACCAATTTTTCACAAATTCCGGAGTGCTGCTGTTTTTTGGTTATTGGTCCAGATGACACAAGGTCACCCATTCCGTTTGGAAGAAAAGAGGTTCCACCTAAATATTCGGAAGGGGTTTTTTACAGTGAGAGCTGTGAAGATGTGGATTTCTCTCCATGAATCAGTTGTACAGGCTGATACATTAGATAGCTTTAAGAAGGGGTTGGATGGCTTTTTAGCAAGTGAGGGAATACAGGGTTATGGAAGATAGCTTATTATACAAGTTGATCCAGGGACTAGTCCGATTGCCTTTTTGGAGTCAGGAAGGAATTTTTTCCCCCTCTGAGGCAAATTGGAGAGGCTTAGGATGGGGTTTTTTTTGCCTTCCTCTGGATCAACTAGCAGTTAGGCAGTTACAATAAAAAAAAAGGTTGAACTTGATGCCGTGAGTCTTTTTTCAGCCTAACTTACTATGTTACTATGTTACCCCGGTCATGTGACTTGTGCCAGCACTTTAGGAGGGAGCTGCTTTCTGGCAGGCTGTTGTTTTTGCTTCTCAATTTAATTGAATAGTACGCAGTGGGACATGGGTTTTAATATTGAGTGCTGTTCTTAGATCTACCAGGCAGCTGTTATCTTGTGTTAGGGAGCTGTTATCTGGTTTCCTTCCCATTGTTCTTTTGTTAGGCTGCAGGGTGGGGGAAATAGAGGGGGTGATATCACTCAAACTTGCAGTACAGCAGTAAAGAGTGATTGACGTTTATCAGAGCACAAGTCACATGACTTGGGGCAGCTGGGAAATTGAAAATATGTCTAGCCCCATGTCAGATTTTAAAATGAAATATAAAAAAATCTGTTTGCTCTTTTGAGAAATAGATTTCAGTGCATAATTCTTGGAACAGCACTATTGATTGATGCGTTTTGAAAAAAAAAATTCCCACAACAGTATCCCTTTAATTTTTATTGTTAAGTTTTATTAAATTTCTTTCTATATAGCCCTCTGCCATTTATATTTCACTTGTCATTCCAGCCACTGTCTGGTTGCTAGGCCAGATAACTGCTGAAATTGCAAATTCAAAAGTTGCTGAACAAAAAGCATAAATAATATAAAAACCAAAAAGAAAAAAATTAAAACCAGTTGCATATTGCTCCTGATTGAACGATCAGCACTTAGTAGCGTATTAGTGGAATTGTGTTGTAGTCGGCAGAGAGGATCCAGCATATCACAGGATCTGCGGTCAGACAGGATTATCGATGAGACCTGGTGAGCTCCGCCATTATTGCATTGTTTGTACAAGGATCTCTAAAAATATTTGTTAATAATAATCACTGTCTACATCACACCAAGTGTAAACTACCCCTTTAATGTTGGTTTAAACTATGTATCAGAGAAACAATGTTATTTTGAATCTAAGGATGAATATAGATGAGTAACTGGAGTAATAAAGATTAATATATATATATATATATATATAGATATATACTGTTTTCAGGAGTCCAACTGCAATTCGAAGTCCCATTTCTCTACATAGTCCTACTTCATTAAAGAGCCCTACATTATGGAGCCCTACTTCAATACTGAGCCCAGTATCAATACGAAGTCCAGCTTCATTTCATGGTGAAAGTACCCAGTCCACAGGATCTTCATCGAGCAAGCCAGAAACCCGACCTCCAAGATTAAAGAAGTTGACAAGACAGTTCAGTTTGTGAGTAAAAGAATGAGTGCTACATTTACAGAATGCTTGGATCTTCATATCTCCCTGGCCAAAAGCAATGTAATAATACATGAGCTGGTAATACCCCATCCCTCACCCCTCCTATCCTTCTATATCTGAAAGATGGACCTAACCCTGCCTGAAGTTTTTGGGGTATAGAAGCCTAAATCTGGCCTACACCCTCTGTTGATGTATGTGGGTTTTTGGTCAACCATTGAAACACAAAATAGGGATTTTATAGTGTAGTAATTATTAATAGATTTGTAGTATCACAACCTCATAAATTCCCAAAAAAAGGCTTTGGTGCAGTTACCCTTTACGATTCACCACATGCTGCTTTGGTATGTTTTAAATTAGATTGTGCTCAACACGACTTGCAGAAAATGAAGCTGTAGGATATTCTCTCTTGCTAGAGGAAGTTAAAAAGCGCAAATATAGTGTAAAATCCTTTTTATAACAATAAAGACCAATCGGTTGCATTCACATTTAAGTGGTTGAAAACAGGCATAACATCCTTATCCGTTCAGGTCCGTGCTGTTACACGTGTCTTTAGTAGGTTGCAGTTAAAGCTCCAGCCAGTGTTGCTTTCACACCGTGCAAGGGTTTAAAAGAGGGTAAGGCCCTCCAACCAGTTGCTAACAAAAGGACACACACTGCCCGCCTTTAAATGTATGGCAATTAATTACCAACCTCCGCTGGAAAGAGGAGGTGATAGGGAATGTGCCTTGCTGTGGAGGGAATCCAGGTGAATCCTTAGATTGGACACTGTAGCCCCCAGTGGACTGAACAAGAATCTGCCATTTGGATGCTTCTTATAAGCTACTCTATCTGTTTTGTCCTTTCCTGCAATGTAACTATTTGACTTTTCTAGCTACATATGTAGAGCAGTGTTATCTAACTTGCCACATTTTTCTTTTTGGTTATAAACTGTCACAGATTACACTGCAACATTATCACAGCTTAATCGGCTCCAGTACCTGACCTATGATTAGGGTTACCACCTGCCCGGTATTCTACCGGCCTGTAGATGCTATTAATAGGTAAAAAAGAAAAATATATAGGATTCCGGTATTTTTTTCTATAAAAAGTCGTAACCCTACCTTTGATTCACATACTTTGTTTCAGAGTGACAGAGGCAATAGAAAAGGAGCAGGATTTAAAGCTCATATAAAGGTGGAGGTTATGTTAGAAAATGAGGAGGCAGAAGTCTTATGCGTGGAATTCTTCACCAATTGTAAAGAGCCCAACAAATTAATTGTTGAGGTATGCTATAGACCCCCTAATGTAAGTGAGGAGGAGGAGCTAAACAAATAGAAAAAGCTGCTAGTTTGGGTAAAGAAAATTACAATGGGTGGTTTTAATTACCCAGATATTGACTGGAGCAACAGTACTGCCAGATCAGTTAATGGGAATAAGTTTATAAAAAAATGCTATTCTGGATCTAGTGATCTAAAATGACCCAGAACTTATTGCACATGTGCAAGTCATTGAAGTCTGGGTAATAGTGACCATAATGTTATATCATTTAATATCTGGTGCAAAAACCAAATATATACTGGGGCAACAAAAACCATGAATTTTGGAAAAGCCAATTTTTGGGCCTTGAGGGCTGTCATTTAAAATTATATTAAATTATTACTATTCTCAATTTATTTCCTTATGGAGTAAATGTAGAAGCTCTAAGAATCATCCTATGTGGTTTAATAAAGATGTAAAGAAGTTAATAGGAAAGAAGAGAAAGGCATTTAAAAACTACAAATCTGTTGGGACAGAAGCTGCATTTAATGAATAGAAACACTGTAATAAATGTTGTAAATCAGCAATCCGGAAGACAAAGAAAGGAAATGAAGAGTTAATTGTGGTGCTTGCGAAAAGTAATCCCAAAATGTTTTTAAAATATATTAATAGTAAAAAAATGCAAGCTCAGAGCGTTGCTCCATTAAATAATGGCACCAGTATGGTTGTAACAGATTTAGAAAAGGCAAATGTGCTAAATCAATTTAAACATGGTGCCCCTGAGCTCCCCTGTGCTACTCTGCACATTTAGGTCACTGTTGCATTTTAAATGCTGATTTAAAATGTAAAATGTCTGATGCTAATTTTACTTAGGGAATTATTTATTAAGCTCCAAATTTTTCTACTTGGACATTCAAAGGGGAAAATTCAATATTTTTTGAGAAAAAATGTAATTTTTTTTCCAGATTTGTTCAAGTCCAATGGTGTTAAAAGTCTGATGAAAAAAGTACTCCAACTCAGACCTGCTGAGAAGATGTAAAAGTCAATAGCAGATGTCCCATTAAAGCAGTTGTTTACCTTCAAACAGATCACCAGATTGATCACTAGAAATAAGGACTTTTTCCAATCACTTAATATTTTCAATTTTTTTAAATGGATACATTTAATGGATACATTTCTTACCTTTGTCCCTGCTAAGCAGAATCCCTGAGTTTCATTACAGGCAGCTGTTAGAATTGATACAATAGTTGTACCAGTTTAGAGTCTGTGCCTGAATTACTGAGCTGCCAGACTCAACCAGAAACAGAGTTAAACTTTAAACTTAGATTTTGGAAAAACAGTAAAAATTACATACTGGAAAGTACATAATTGAAAAAAGTTTATTTCTGGGGAACAATCTGAACACAACTGAACTAAAAAAAGTGTTTGGAAGGTGAACATCCCCTTGAATAACTGGAAGATTTTAGCTGGGTTCCAGAAAAAAATGTAGCATTCGGAAGATTTTATGAAAAAATCATAGCAAAATCCAAACAAATTGTAGGATCGTAGAATTTTTTTATGATTTTATTGTAACTTTTTCCACATAAGAAAAAATTCTAAAAATGTAAAACAAATACAAATAAGGGTGAAGTCCATGTCCATGGTCAGAGTAGTTTTTAAAAAATAGTGAGAACTTTTCAGATTTTGATAAATAACCACCTTACAATGCTATTAATAATAATAATAATAATAATAATAATTTTTTAATAATATCACTATAAATATTAACAAAATTTGTAGGATCAGTAAATAAACCTTCTGATGAACTGCAAATTAGCAATACTTTGCACATATATACACAAGAATTAATATAATTAATTATAAAAATGTCCTTAGCTTTATATGGCTGTAGTTACAAGAATAGGATATTCAGGTTTGCAAAAATCAAGTGATGATCCAGAATTCCTGGTACCCTTTCAGGAGTCTGATGCAAAGCAGAGGCTGTTTTGTTTCTGCCAAAGTTCTTAGAAAACCCCATACTCAAATGCTGACTTATGGAATATTGTATTAACAGCAATAAAATAGCCAGGCATTTTAACTGGTCAGATTTACAGTGGTGTGAAAAACTATTTGCCCCCTTCCTGATTTCTTATTCTTTTGCA
>CM044442.1:62581884-62608045 GCA_024363595.1 Xenopus borealis
TTTTTCGGCGGTTCGCGCCATCACTACTCAAGATGTGAGTAAAGTCTCATGCACCACACCACAAACACAAGTGTCTGAGGGTTGAACAGAGCCTGGTATAGTGAGCGTAAACTGGAGCAAGGAAACATAATCCATAGACAGGCCGAGTTCAAGCTTTGACAAAGCCCAAAGGCTAGGTAGATGAGACTTGCAGGGGCAATATACTTAGCCAGCAATAGGTTTTAGTAGCCTGGGCAGAGGGTACAAATTGGCATGCCTATATCATGCTGACAACCACTCATTCCCTTTTAGACCAAAGTCTGGTAGTTTATGACCAGACATAGGAAGGGTCCTCACAAGATACATAGTTACATAGTTAACTAAAAGTTGAAAAATTACCAAAATCCATCAAGTTCAACCCCTCCAAATGAAATCAAACATCCATAAATACACACTCACACTGACTCCTCCATAAACTCACATAAACTATGTGTAACCATATCTATACTAACTGTATATTTTAGCATTACAATAGCCTTGGATACTATTGGCCAAGAAATTATGCAAAGCATTAAGAGATAAATTGTAATCATGTCCCCTCACAAGCTTCCCCAACCTTGACAATCTGCTATCACAATTTAAGTCTTACATCCCTCTAACCAGTTTAGTTGCACTTCTCTGCACTCTCTCCAGCCCATTTATATCTCTCTTAAGGAATGGAGCCCTAAACTGCTCTGAAAACTCCAGGTGAAGCCTTACCAAGGAACTATAGAGACAAAAATATGTTTTTATGGCTAGAATGTATGCCTTTTTTCTGCAAGACTTTAGTACCCACAGAATGACACTGCCCAGTATTAGACAATTTGTAATCTAAAAAAATCCCTAGATCCTTCTCAGTAAAGGAATCCCCCAACACAGCCATTTAGTGTATAACTTGCATTTATATTATTTCTACCAAAGTGCATAACTTTATTATTTTTTTATTTTATTAACATGTATTTCTATAGGACCAACATATTTCATGTGCTGTAAAGTAAATGTGATTATGCAACTAAATCACATGAATTACATACATAGAACATATGGAGTTACATCACAATCAATGCTGGTACAAAAGGTGAGGAAGGCCCTGTGCAGAAAAAGCTTATAATCTAAAGGGAAGGGAATGATACACAAGGTGTGGGAGTGGGCAAGATCAGAGTTAAGTGGGTGAGAGATGTCGTACTATATGTGGAATTGCATTTGGTAGTTAAGAGTGAGGGTAGGCTTCTCTAAATAAGAGTGTTTTATGAAATTTCTTGAAAGCAGAAAGGTTGGGAGAAAGTCGGACAGACTGTGGGAAAGAATTCCAGAAGAGGGGTGCAGTCCTTGCAAAGTCTTGAATGCAAGCATGTGAGGAGGTAATAAGAGAAGATTGAGTAGCAGGTTAGTAGAGGAGCATGTGGTTGGGTGAATATATGGATGAGTTCAGAGATGTACAGTAGGGAGAGGCAGAGTCATGAAGTGCTTTGAATGTCAGGGTCATTCATTTGAATTTAATTCTGAAGGGCAGTGGAAGCCAGTGCAGGGATTGGCACTTGGCAGAATAGCATGGCAGAGGAGGAGCGGTTGCTGAGGTGTATAAGCCTAGCGGCACTGTTCATTATGGACTGAAGATGGAAGGCAGAACCTTGGGTGATAAATGATCGTATTTTGGATATGTTCCTTAGGTGGAAGTGATATGATTTAACAAGTGACTGGATGTGAGGAGTGAATGACAGGGCAGAATCTAGGATAACCCCAAGGCACCGGGCCTGGGGAGACGGGGTGATGGTGGAATTGTTAGCTATGATGGAGACTTCCGGGATGTTACTGGTGTTATTTGGAGGAAAGAGAAACATTTCCATTTTCCATTGATCTACTGTGTCAATTGCAGCTGAGAGATCAAGCAGTATTAGTAGTGAGAAATTTTTATTGGGTTTAGCTTTTAAAAGGTCATTAGTTAGCCAGGGTCAGGTCATGGCAGTTTCAGTGGAGTGTTGTGGTTTAAAAGCATATTGTAGGGGGTCAAGCAGGTTATTGTCAGAGAGGAATGAGGTTAGTCGGTTGTAGACTAGGCGCTAAAGTAGTTTAGAGATGAAAGGTAACAGAGAGATAGGACGGAGATTGGAGGGATCAGGAGAGGGTTTTTTCTTAGAATGGGGGTGACAAAAGCATGTTTTAGTTGAGACGGAAACAGTCCAGTTGAGAGTGAGAGATTAAATAGATGAGTTGATTAGACAAGGATTGGTATTGCGGAGAATTGGTAAGGTGAGAAGAGGCCAACATTTTGAGATTTCCTCATCAGTGACAGGGGTGAAAGAGCACAGGAGAGACTGGGGAGTGTGGAGGGAGGGCAGGGCAAGGCCAAGGGGTAGGCAGAGTAGGCACGTGCCTAGGGCGCAAAGCTGGGGGGGGCGCCAGGAACATACCATCTCTGTAGCCTACCCCACGTCCGGTCCCCTCACTCTGTCTTCTTCTTGTGCCTGCGGATGCTGATCGGAGCTTGTGCACATGCATGCCAGTGTCACTGCGCATGAAATGACCTCAGCGCGCATGCGCCAGCATCACTTTAAGCATGCGTGCGCTCAGCTGGTGCTGAGGCCGGCCAGGTTTTCTAGGGAGGGTGGTGGAAGCCTACGGGGGTTAAGTAATGTAATGTCCCTTCTGATAGTGTGAAGTGCTCAGCAATAGCTTGAGCAGAGACCGATGTACACGGAGGGGGAGGAGAAGGGGAAAGGATAGTGTTAAAGGTGGAGAAAAGTTGTACCAGTTTTTTAGAAAGGGAGTTAGAGTGAAGTAAAGTATGTTTGTTTGGCTTGGCAAAGGCTGGTGTTATAGGAGTGCATGGCAGATTTGTAGCTCCAAAAGTCTGATTCTGAGCAGGATTTGTGCCAGTGACTCTCAAGTGCACGTGAGCACATGTATAAGCAGTATGCCAAGGTTGAAATGGTTTGGGTCTAGCATGTTTTGTTTTTACAGGAGCAAGCTCATTAAGGGCAGTGGTGAGTGTGCTATAGTAGACAGAGGTAGTCACATTAGGACAAGAGATGGCTGAGATATTAGAGTGAAGAGAGTCAAAGGAAGAAAAGAGATGTGATACATCCAGAGCTTGCAAGTCACGGTAGATACGTGTTGGGGGTTAGCAGGGGGTGAGGAGGGAGTTAGTGACAGTTGAAATGTGAGCATATTTTGATTAGAGAGGGGAAACGGTGAGTTAGTAAAATTAGTAGTTGAACAGAATCGGGTAAATATGAGATCCAGATCATTACCACTGGAGTGAGAGGGGGAGTCAGAGCACAAAGATGAAAGAAGTTTAGAGACAGAAGGGCTGTTAATGTTGTTAACAGGTATATAAAAGTCACCTAATATGATAAACCTTGCATTTATCAACATTGAACCTCATTTTCCAGTATGCTACCCAGTTTTCAAAATTAGTCAAATCATTCTCCAAAGTGGCAGCATCCTGCATGGAACCTATAGTTCTGCACAATTAAGCATCACCATTAAGAATAGAAACAGTATTTTCAGTGCCCACTTCCAAATCATTAATAAACAAGTTAAAAAGCAAAGGACCAAGTACAGAGCCCTGCGGTACTGCACTAGCACATGTCCAATTAGAAAGTCTTCAATTTACCACACTCTGTCATTTATCATTTACCCAGTTCTATATCCAGATCAGGTACAAATACTATGTTCCTGGCCAACATTCCTTAATTTAACCAGCGCTACAAAACATGTTGGCGTTATAGAAATACATGTTAAAAATGTTAATAATAACCATTAACCTTCTGTATGGAACTATATCAAGTGCTTTAGCAAAGTGTAAGTAGATTACATCCACTGCAATTCCAGAATTGAGGTCCCTGCACACCTTCTCAAAAAAAGAAATTTAATTAGTCTGGCAAGATTATGCATAAAATCACACTGGCACAAACTCACAGTATTATTATTTGCAATGAAGTCAAGTATCTTTTCCCTTAAAGGAGAACTCAACCCCCTTTCTAATAAAAACCCCTACCCTCCTCCCTGCTCCCCCCCCCCGCACAGTAGTTACCACAAGTAAATAGCCCTAAGACGGTAATCACCTATTGTTGGAGAGTCAGCGCAGAGGAGCTCAAAGCTGGTTCGGTATCGGTGTATGTGCAGTTCAAGCCTTACATTTCGCTACAACTGCGCATGCTCCAAAAGTGATGAAAATTACCAAAGCACCGAAAGAATACCTGAAGATTCCCAAAGTGCCTGAAGATGGCCCCCGTGGGCTCTGCTGTTCTGCCTCTGCAACAAGGGGTGATTACCGGCTTAGCTGTATTTACTTGTAGTAACTCCTGTGTTGGGGTAGCAGGGAGTGGGGACTATGGAGGTTACAAAGGGGGTTGAGTTTTCCTACCACTGATGTCAAACTTAAGTGGCCTATCATTTTAAGGCTGAGAATGGTATTCCTTTTTGAATAGGGTCACCACATTAGCAATATGCCAGTCTCTCAGCATCATGCCAGACCTCGGTGAATCTTAAAAATTGAGCAAAGTGGTTTGGCAGTCACAGAGCTAAGCTTGTTTAGTACCTTGGGATCATGGTTGGACTGGACCCCACTGGCCCGAAACTGCACCTTTCTCCTCTTCCTGCCGAGGCGTGGTCACAGCAAAAATGCAGTGCACCTGCAAGCACTTGTGCAAATGCTCAGCAGGGCACAGGGGCCCTGAGACTGGAACTGCTTTAAAGGAACAGTTCAGGGTAAAAATAAAAACTGGGTAAATAGATAGACTGTGCAAAATAAAAAGTGTTTCTATTGTAGTTAGTTAGCCAAAAATGTAATGTATAAAGGCTGGAGTGACTGGATGTGTAACATAACAGAAAACAACACAAATTCTTGCTTTTCTGCTCCCTAAATCTGAATTAGTCAGCAACTTGAAGGGGGGGCACATGGGACATAACTTTTCAGTGAGTTTGCCATTGATCCTTAGCATGCAGCTCAGATTCAAAAGCAACAGTTATGACTAATGTGGGCCTCCCTCAAGTCACTGATTGGCAGGGCAGGGTAACCAGGCAGTGTAAACCAAGAGATGTAGTGTTCTGTTATGTTAGACTTACAGTCACTCCAGCCTTTATACATTAAATCTTTGCCTAACTAACTATATTGAAAACATTTTTATTTTGCACAGCCTATCTATTTACCCATTTTTTACTTTTATACCGAACAATTCCTTTAATTAGGATTGTTTTGCTTTCAATAAGGATTCATTATAGGTTAGTTGGGAAGAAGTACAAGTTACTGTTTCATTACTACAAGGAAAAAGGATATACTGTATATTTTTTTAAATTAAATTATTTCATTATAATGGAGTCTATGGGAGATGGTGTTTCCGTAAATTAGAGCTTTCTGGATAATGGGGTTCTGGATAACAGATCCTATACATGTACTGCCAAAGTTTGCACATCTAAAATGTTGTACATATTGTAGTTACTCCCTTATAGAGTTGTTTCTGCAACATAATCTCAAAGGAGACAATGTTATGATCACTATTCCCTAAATGCTCAACCACACAAATGCTAGAGATGAGTTCAGTGTTATTAGTTATTACAAGATCCAAAAGAGAATTATTCCTAATAAGTTTTTGAACGAGCTGAAATTAAAAAAAATATCATTCAGCATATTTACAAACCTGCTAGCTTTTTCTGACTTGGCAACCCGGTTACCCCAGTCAATGTCTGGATTATTGAAGTCACTCATAATAATAACTTGACCTACTTGTGAAGCTCACTCCCCTTGCCTGCACTTTTCAAACTTCTTAGCCATTAGCCACAGTGGACCCCTTTCCATCGAGGTGCAATCTGTCATGACTATATACATTGTACCCCAAGAAAAAATCAGCCCAGTGCTCTAGGAACCCAAACCCAGACTTGAGCACCGCATTTAGCTCCTTAAGCTCTCACTGTCTCCCTAAACTTGCACATGGCAAACAAGGAAAAATGACATTGGAAAACCTTTCCTTAATCTTAAAGCCTAGATCCCTGAACTCACTCTTTACCTCACTTCAATCTACCATTAATTTGGTCATATGTACAGAGCACTCACTTGAAGAGCTAACCACTAGAGCACTGGTGTCCCAGGGGTTCTATTTATACTGTCTGTTCAGGTGTACTAATCTAACCCCACCCACCTTAATCTGAGGAACTAACTGCAAAGTAAAGCAATTTGAAGGCAAACTTGCTGTAAGTACAATAGCACACTAAACTAAACACTAAACTTTGCTATTTAACACCCAGCACAGATAACTTAAAAATGCAAACCTTACGTCAAAATAATATTAAATAATATAATAATATTAAATATATTAATATAAAAATACTTATAATTTTGTGTTGATTTGTTTGCTTCCATTGCTTTACCGGTCAGCAGCATGGTTTGCCCGACTACTTCTAATGGCCTATAGCTTTACTACAGCCCTGATGATTGCTATCCAATCTATGGGGCAAATATACTAAAGAGTGCAATTTCGCCAGCGATGTATTCGCAGCACACTTCACCGGGTTAAAATTCGTTCAGACAATGCTAATTTACTAGGTAGTGAAGTTATGTCTCGGGCAACAAATGCTGGCGAATTTTCTCTAACGTTACTTCTGCAGAGAGAGCAAAGTGTTCAATTCTGCCTACCACAACTTTGCTAGAGTTCTTGTGCTCAGGTTAATTTGCATGCAGCAGGAAATTTAAAGAGGAATGGAGCACATACATTACATTGACACTGATAACTACACATGCCAAGGGAACTTTAATAATAGAGTTGTTTTAACGCCCTACACATATTGTAAGGACACTGTTAATTAATGTGCCATATGGTAGAAAATGTATGGAGGAAACCTGGTACACGAAACATTTTTATGCCTTTTTTCAGCCTAACACCCTGAAAAAATAAAAATATGCCAGCTGTTTTTGGACATATTCCACTTAAAAAATTATGATGTAATTAACTGAAGATTGAGGATGTTCTATGCACTCCAATGCACTTTTCCAAGTCAGAGCTGGCAAAGAAAAGTCAAAGTCAGTAGAATCTTAGTGAGTCCACGGGGAAATTTCACTAAAGAGTGCAACGCCACCAGCGTCTGCTGAGAAAACTCTAATTCTCTAAAGTATGAAGTTTTGTCCAAGTTGCCAAAAATTGTCGAAGTTGCGCTAGCGTTACTTCATCAAGCAAAGCAAAGTTGCGCTAGCATTGCCTAATTTGCATGCGGTGGGAATTTGAAGTTCAATTGACTTATATGTTGCAGCAAATACATTACAAGCCTTGGAAACCTTAATAAAAGAAAATAGAGTTGTTATATTGCCCTACGCATGTGCCCACTGTATAGTTTATGCTCCATATGTTAGGAAAAGTAGGGGGGGAAGCCAGGTACCCCAATAAAAGTTATGATCTTTTGAAGCCTTACTTTGCTATCAGGCAGAAGGTTGTGTCAAGCAGAGCTGAATTGTAGTCGGTAATCAGGCAGAAGATCTTCACAGTAAGTCAAATAGTCACCAGAGCATTTAACAACAACTAGCCTTTTTTTTTACCAAGCACTGAGTCCATAGGCATCTTTTTAAAGACCAGTTTTGATGCCAAAACCTGTGTAATGACAGGTGATTGCTGTTGCACATGATGAAGCCTGCAATGACATTCACGCTGACTCACACATTGGCACACAAATGGACACACACCAGGACTTGTGAGGTGAGCCTTACACCACCACCAGAAATTGATTCTAGATACAGCGACAATAAATATGAAGACAGCATTCCCATTTTGTCTAAACCTGAAAAGCAAGGAGCCAATAAAAAGTGTTATTCTATGTGTAACAAAATGTCCTAATCCTAATTTTTCTATGGTCTTAAAGATATACTGACACCATCTATCATAATATTGGCTTTGCATGTTACTTATAATTTTGCTATAAAGTATTTGCCCAATGCTTTCACATTACCTATCTGACTTTCCCTGTTCATTTATGAGGGGGCTTTCATATTTGTGAAGCAGGAGTCCATTCCCATTAAAAACTTTAACAGTAGGAACTTCAACTAACAATTACTTATAAAATCAGACCTCTCAGCAAAAAACATGACCTATAGGATGTACTGTACATTCATATTTTAAAAATCTGTGTTTTTTTGTTTCAGTATCACTGAACTGAAGAAGTCACTTAGATGAGTGGTAAAACATTTTCAAGAAATACAGAAAAATTCTAAGGGGCAGATTTACTAAATTTGTGTGAAGGATTCGAATATTCACATGAATAGTTGAGAATATTCTCAATTCGAATGTGCGACTATTCGAATATGATCGTGCGACTATTCGAATATGCAAATTAAGTATTTTCGAATCATCAAATATAGAATATTTGGGTGCATCGACTAGATTGAATAAATATATATTCGAGCGCTTGACTATTCGCCAGTCGAAGTACTTGCCCTTTAAATTTTTATTCGACTGTCTACTTCGCCAGATTGAACCCACTGAATTGCAATAGAAACCTATGGGAAGCTTTGAACGTTTGATTCGTACGATTTTGGCGAATATTTGAGCGTTTTTTCTGCAACTATTTGCAGAATTGTTTGATTGTCCAATATACGCTCAAAGCTGGCAAATATTCTATTCGATTTTGGAGAATATTTATTCGCTAAATATTCGCCAGTAGAATTCGAGGGCTAAAAGCCTTCGACAATTCGACCCTGCCCATGTCCAGTTGCTTTTGAATTAATTCTGCTAGATACTGTATATGATGACCTAGATACTTTATATGATGACCTGGATAAATGAGAATCTTCATAGACATTTTTAAAAAACCTGTAAAACCAAAACAGTCCACAGTCTGAGTGACGGAAATGTTACCATCTGCAAAATAGCCTTAGCATGGTTTCTGGATCACAAATCTACAGAAATCTATAAGCAGCTACAAATAGTATTAAATATTTTAAATGTTGCTCTTAAATCTGGGTGATATGTATACACTTTGAAATCATATTAACCCATTTTGTTAAAATAATTAGCATTATAATAAATACCTTCTAATTAATTTTTTTACAGAGCCCCAGTAAACCAAATTCATTTACTATGGAGCCAGGGGAACTTCTTATGGATTTCACAGAAGCCACACCCATGGTAAATATCTATTGCAAGTAATATGCAAACTGTCTTTAAATAATATTTTGCTCAAATGTTAACTAATTCTTTGTGATAAGTGATATAATGACTTGAGCATTATAAGACTTGCAAGGTTAATGGCACATAGGGCTGATGATCAGCTTTCCTCTGCCTGTGTTTTCTATGACAGCGGAGAAAAGCAGTTGTGCTCCCATGGATTTTAGCATATTCACATTTTTGCACAAATGTGCTCACAAGCTGATACCATGCCTGTCAGCGCACCAAGGAGAAGGAGCAGATAGGAGCGCACAGCCTTGTGTAGCCTAAGAATTCATAAGACTTACGACTGTTTCTCTGCCTGCATATAAACAAAGTTGGAGAAACAGTGTAGTTTATACTACATAGTATGTTGCTATCCCATAGATGCTCTGTCCTGGCACCAAATAAAACAATGTAAAGCTTCAAAGTGAAGGACAGAAGGACAATAATGCAGGTTTACTGCTAATGTGCAAATTTATTATAGTCCACACGACATGTTTCGGACATCATCTGCCCATTTTCAAGTGTTGGATAAACAGCCAGCCTGCTGCCATCTGTTCCACATTATAACTGCACTTACAGGGACAGTGTTGGCTTATGTGCAGACATTACAGTATATAGCGTATTTTAGTGTAAAAAATAATAACTTTACACATGTCTTGCAATGGCAACATTCCTTTTAAAAAATAACTCACTGTTTTTTTCTATTTTAAGAGGTCTATTGGATACCTATTTTCATTAACATGATGGTATGGCACGAATGCAGTTTACTGCAAATATACAAGTATGCAAAATACCATATTTTGCAATATTGCTCAAGGCTTGCTTTTATAATGTGTATATACAGATGTGCTTATAATAACTGTCAAATCTTTGCATGGCATCTTCAGCTCATCTATGTTGTTATACTCCCAGCATTCAGAAATTCTGTGCGAGTCGAGGTGCACTGTATCACTATAAGAGTCGAAATTTCAATTAAAAGTTGAAATTTAACTCTTAAAAGTTACCAGGAGCAGCTTTTGTCCCCCTGTTAAATTACAAGCTGCTGCCACCTGAAGCAAGTTTTTTCTACTTGTCTCTTGGCAGCAACCCCAGCAGATACTGCCTACATTTTATCTGGTTAGCCTGTTAGTCTATAAAGTATTGCAGTGTGTAGTAGAGCAAAAATAGAAGGAACATATCACTGCGTGCAAGTGATATTTTATAATAATTTTGAATATGGTATCCATTATGCAGAAATGTTTTAATACAGAAAGCTCTGAATCCATTCTGAAATTTTATCTGTACTACATAGCAAATGGAGTTAGGTTCCTTTTGATTTAAAAATAATCCTCTCTTTCAGGATTCTATTTTTGTATGGAAACATTTATTTTCTCGTCATAACTACAGCCATACACAAACTCCTTTCATGCTGGCAAAGCTCTTACTTAAACCTTCAGATTTTCTAAAATATGATACCTTTTTATTTTTCATGAATGAATGAAATATTTGTCTTAGTATTATTTGTCTTCTTGCTTATGTGAAAATGAAATAAATATATTTTAAACACAGAAAGCTCTGAATTATGCAAATCTATCGCCCCTAGAGCCTGTTGTCTGCAAATTATTTTAATTTAAAAAAATCACCTATTTTCAGGAATAAATAATTACCTTGTAGTTGATTTTGTTGAAAAACAATTCTATTGGATTTATTTAATATTTTAATTATTTTTGGCCAATTTGAGGTATAGTGATCCAGATTATGGAATGATCCCTACCCTAGATCCCAAACATCCAGGATAATAGATCCTATTCCTGTAGTAGACTTTCAAAAAAGCCATACATCTAATTTTTCTTAGAACTGTTCACATTAATTACTTTTACTCACTTTAATTAAACAGGTGTATCAACTACTCTCTTCAGTGGGGCTTTAGTTACATGCGTAAAGCACTTTTCGGATGACTTTGGGATGACTTTGACATAGTTGGCCAGCTTAAATATATTGCAATATATGGATAACCAATCCCTGTTTTGTTTATAGGGAAAAGCATTTTTTAGTAGCTGTATGCACAAAATGTCTCAATGTCTTAAATATATTGATAATGAGTTGAATGCAGAGGACCTCTTGTATTTGTCTACATAAATGCAAATGTAACTATTTGCATTCATTAGATTTTGCCACTCCCAAAGTCATACATGCAGTCTGTGACCCAATGTTTACCTTTCAGTCTTCTTAACTCCAGAAACATTAACAAATATATTTCTTAGCTGAGATCCTCATATGCAGCATTCTGCATTTGGGGATGCACAGGGCCGGAATTAGGGGTAGGCAGAGTAGTCACAGGTCTAGGGCGCAAAGCTGGGGGGGTGCCAGGCATGCACCTTCTCTGCCTCTCCTACCCCCTAGTCCTGTCCCTGATCCGCGCTCCAACCGGCATGCACAATGTTTTTCGCGCATGCACACTGTCCCTTCCATCTTTGTTTGCGCATGTACGTGCATGGGTTTTTGCGGGCTCCTGGCCAGGCTGGTCCAGCCTTTAGATTCTTTGTCTTGTATTGCTAGGATCCATTGA
Organism: Xenopus borealis; assembly: GCA_024363595.1. Classification (NCBI taxonomy): domain Eukaryota; kingdom Metazoa; phylum Chordata; class Amphibia; order Anura; family Pipidae; genus Xenopus; species Xenopus borealis. The sequence continues at coordinate 62,593,585 of CM044442.1, forward strand.
AGTTGCATCGTATACAGCAATTTGCGTTCCCATAATTTTGTTGAAGGTGGTTGTGTGTTAGTCCAATGTTCCAATATGGTTTTAACTGTGGTTAGTACCATTATATCCGCTAGTCTGATGTTGCATTTAGTGGCATTATCAGTGGGTTTAGGATATAATCCTAGTAGTATTTGCGGATTTGTCTGGGTTATTGTAATGTCACACCAGCTCGCAATGTGCGATATAACTGTATTCCATAGTATACTTAATTTATCACATGACCATAATACATGTTCTAATGTGGCATTGGGGTGATTACATTTTGCACAGTTAGACGTCTGTGTTAGGCCAATTTTGTGTGCTATTTTGGGTGTCACGTACACTCTATGGAGAAGTCTAAGGGCCACGTCTTGGAAATATACTGCTGATAAGGCTTTTGTGCATTTCAAGTATGCTGTTGTGATTTGAGCTATTGTTATGTTTGGTATTATATTTAACCATTTTGATATTCCTCCTGTATGTGAGTTATGATCTATGCTTGGCCTGATGATAGCATATACTCCAGATGTTGTTAAAATTTGCCCCTTATTTGCTTTTAGTAAGATATCCAATGGGTTATTTATTAGTTGTGTTTTTATGCCCCGAATCACCACCTCCACATAGCTTTTCACTTGTAGGTATGCAAATATATGGTTGCTCAGGAGGTGATATTTAGTTTGCAGTTCTGGGAAGTTGTATATTGTGTTGGTGCTGGGGTTAAGGAGTGAGCCAATCATTGTTAATCCTTTAGAGTGCCATAATTTGAAACGATTGTCTGTTTCGGCATTTTGGAAGCGGTTGTTGTTTAGTAAAGGAAGAAAGAGTAACAATTTGTATGTACCAAATAGTTTGGTTCTGATTTTTTGCCAAGCTTCTATTGTGGTATGGATAAGTGGATTTGTTTGGCAATGTTGTGGAATTTCCGAAGGTAGGGCATGTAATAAATAGGTTAGGGAGACATTTGGTGTAAAATTTTGGTCTCTTTGAGTATTGGTATACATATTCTCTTGATTTACCCAATCTTTGGCTATTCGCATGAGACTAGCCATGTTGTAGTATTTCAGCAGCGGTAAGCTGAGTCCACCATTGCTTTTAGGTTGTGCTAATTTTATCAGTGATATTCTGGGTTTTTTACGTTTCCATATGAAAGCTTGTAGTTTTTTATTGAGTTTGTTTATATCTGTGAGTTTTATTATGACTGGTAGCACCTGCATTTTATAATATAGTCTCGGGAATGCAATCATTTTATAGAGATTGACTCTGCCTATATAGTTGATGGGCAGGTTTTCCCAGCTTTTAAAATCTTGTATTGTTTTTTCTATGGTTTCTACTATATTTAGATTGTATAGTTGTGTTATGTCTGCTGGTATTTTCACTCCTAGATATTTTAAGTGAGAGGTGGTTGGTTGAAACATATTAGCTGTCCTTTTTGTACTATTGTCAGGGGGGGCTCCTAGCCAGAGTATTTCTGATTTGTCCAGATTGGCTCGAAAGCCAGAGATGTCCCCGAAGTCTTTTATTGTGTTTATAATACTTGGGATTGCTATGTTTGGGTTAGAGATGAATAGCATTATGTCATCTGCATATGCTGATATTTTCATTTCTATATTGCCTATCTTAACACCTTCAAAAGTTGGTAGCTGGCTTAGATTTCGTAATAGTGGGTCTATTGGTAAATTGAAGAGCAGTGATGATAAGGGGCAGCCTTGTTTAGTCCCTTTATGTATTGTGAAAGGTTCTGAGTTTATCCCTTGTGTTGATATAATAGCTTGTGGGGTTTTGTATATTGTTTTAATGAAATTAATGAAAACTGGTCCGAATTTTTGATGTGCCAGGGTCCTGAGCAAGTGTGGCCAAGTGACTCGATCAAAAGCCTTCTCCACGTCCAGGCTGATTGCGGCTGCAGTATGATGTGGGAAATCTCTATATTTTACCACTGTCGCTATGAAATTTCTAATGTTCTGAGTGGAGTATCTGCCTTGTATAAATCCGGTTTGCTCGGGGGAGATGATTTTAGGTAGGATTGGCTTAAGCCTATCTGCGAACACTTTGCTCAGGACCTTGTAATCTGTGTTTAAAAGATAAATGGATCTGTAAGATGCTACATTTAGGGGATCTCTGCCTGGCTTTGGTAATAGTATTATGCGAGCCATTGTAAAGTCTTGGGGCATGTTTGATGTGTGAAGCATTACTTCAAGTGCTTGTGTTAAGTGTGGGGTTATTTCAGTTCTGAGGATTTTGTAAAACTCTGATGGAAGGCCATCTGGACCTGGTGCTTTGCCGTTTGCTAATTTTTGGAGAACCTGGTTTACTTCCTCTGAGGTGATCTCCATTTCTAATTTTTGCTGATCAATTTCATTGCGTTTAGGGAGATTTGCTCTCTGTATGAATGCTAATCCCTGATCTGGGTGATCTTCTTCTGCCGAGTATAAGTTTTGATAGAATTGTGTGAAGATCTTATTTATTGCTGCCTGGTTTGTAGTTATACCATTAGGGCCTTGTATTACCATTCCTCCCATGTTTGCATTTTTTTGGCTTTGCTGAGAGATGCTAATAATCTGCTTTGTTTATTACCTTCCATATAATATTTTGCTAATGTTATATTAATTCTATATTGTATTGATTCTTGTAGTGCTAGATCATAGCTTCCTTTTGCCGTTTGTAGTTTGGTTTTATTGGTGACGTTTGCCATTTTACGATACCTTTTGTATGCTTTAGTTGCTTCTTGTTGTAGTGTTGCTAAGTGTTGTATGAGTTCTCGTTTGTGTTTGGCCATATATGATATTATATGACCTCGTAATGTTGCCTTAGCTGCTTGCCAGAATAAAACTGGAGTTTCCATATGTGCTTTATTGTCTTCTTTATATTGTGTCCAAGCCTCTAGGAGACTATCTTTGAATTTTTGTGAGTTAGCTAGGAAGTTTGGCATTCGCCACCCATATGGTGTGCGCAGTGCATTAGTTACATTAAGGGTTATACTACTGGTAGCATGGTCTGAAATGATAATGTCATGTATTTTTATGTGGCTTGTGTGTGGGAGTAACTGTTGGTTTACAAATATATAATCTATTCTTGTATATAGATCGTGGACATGTGAGTAATAAGTGTAGTCCCTATCTAGGGGGTGTGTGATCCGCCATGTGTCTAATAATTGTAGTTTTTTCGCAAATGAGTAAAGTGAGTTGGCTCTTTGTGGTGGGGGGTTATGTGCTACTCTATTCCTATCTAGTTGCTGATCTGCGATTATGTTGAAATCTCCTGCTTCTAATAAATATTTGGTGGGTATGTCTATTATTTGTTGTAGAATCTGATTAAAAAAGCTATGTGTAGGGGCGTTCGGGGAATATATGTTACAGATTACATATGAATCGTTGTTGACTTGCCCTTTAATTATTAGGAATCTGCCTTCTGGGTCCTCTATTTTGTTGAGTAGTTTCCAGTTTAGATTTTTGTGTATTAATATAGCTACTCCTCGAATATGTGATGTGTACGAGGCTGAGTAACATGTCCCAACCCAGTCTTTACAAAGCTTTTGGTGTTCGTCTGCTGTTAGGTGTGTTTCTTGTAGAAGTTCTATATGAGTGTGTAGTAGTTTGAGATGGTGGAGAATTTTGTATCTCTTGATTGGGTTATTTATGCCTCCTACATTCCAAGACGTAACCCCTATATTTGCCTGTTTGTTGTTTATGTGTTGTGCTTGTATCATTTAAGATTATATAGTAGACTTACTGCATTGTTGTTCATATTGTTGTTGCTTGGCATTTCTTTGTTCTTTTTCTTTTTGAAGCTTGCCTCCTCCTCTCTCCTATTGGAAAAATTAGATGTAGAAAGGGAAGGAGAAAAGGAATGAAAGAGATAGATTAACATTTTATAGATTAAAACAAACTGCAATATTGCAATTAGCAGGTCATCAGTGCCTGCTCTAGCCATAACGAACGTTTTGTTCGTGGGGGAGGGGTAGAGAATAACCTCTTGGGGCCCTAATGCCACTTACTATAATAAAGGGGGTTAAGGAAACTAAAGGATCCTATGTGGATATGGGGAGAGTACATAGATACAGAGACCTATTTAGGTTTATTAGAAATAGGGTTTTTCTCCCTTCCATATCGTATCCACTATCAAAGGCAGTTTCTATTCAAACTGTTTAACATTAGTAACTGCGTTGAGTATAGATTTAGAATTTGGGGGGATGGTCATTTCAGTTAGTTAGTCTTTCTCCAACCTGGTTTCTAAGCCTATGACTTGTGAGTATGTCATAGGCTAGTTTAGTTTGTGATTAAGGGTAGGGTGAACTATGTAACTGGGAACAGGAGATGTTATGAGGTTTCTTCATGAGGGGTGACTGTTGATTCCATCTCCTCTTGTCTCGTTTGTCTGTTTAGTTTTTATCAGCTTCTGAGTATATTCCTGGAGTCCATGAAAGCATTTCTGACATGCGTGAGACCTTAATCTTCTCATACTAGCTGTTCCAGGATGTTTGTTATTCTTTGAGAATAGGTTGTTTAAATATTATAGTTGTTTTGTGTTGCTGGAGAATGTGTTGATATCCCTAGGTATTGTACTTCCAGGTATAATTCTGTATCTTGTATTGAATGTATATTACATTTTGGTATATGTAAGTGAGTAGTCTCTCATTTTGCTTTGTATCTTGTGTTGTTGAAGTAGTCTTTAATCATACTGGCGTTTATGCCTGGTTGTTCAACCTGTGGGTTGAGATCCTGTCGGTGTTTGCTGGTCATTTATAGATTTTATGAAGATCTTAGCCGGTTCAGGTTCGGTGTACCAGTAGGTCTCTCCTTGATGAAATATTTTCAGTCTTGCTGGGTATATTAGTGCAAATTTGATACCTTTGTCGTATAGTAGTTTGCAAATTGGGGAGAACTGCCTCCTACTTTGTGATACTGTGTCAGAGAAGTCCTGGAATAACAGTTGTTTGGATCCTTCAAATTCTAACGTATCCATTTTTCTGTACGCAGACATGAGTTTGACCTTGTCTAGGTAGTTGGTGACTTTGAATATTACCGGTCTAGGCCTCTTTGCTTGGTTTGGCTGTGTTGGGCCAATCTTGTGAACCCTGTCTACCTTGAGTTGCGGATCACTGTCCATTGGGTACAGAAATCCTGGTAGGGTGGTTGTGAGAAATTCCCACAGCCCTTGTCCTGTAATTGTTTCTGGGAGGCCTATTAGCCGTAAATTACTTCTTCTGTTCCTGTTCTCCAGGTCCTCAATGCGATCAATTAGTATTGTGTTTGATTTTTGTAGATGTTCTACTTGGTTTTGCAGGGTTTCCAGCTGCGTTTCGCAATTTGCAGTGCGCTGTTCCACTTCGTCTAGGCGTTCAGTATGTTGTTTAATTTCAGTGAGCATTTCTTTCATAGTTTTATGTATTGAGTTGAATTTTTGCTCAAATGTAGGTGTCAGTAGTTTTGCTACAGCTTTAGCAGTTTCCTGCGCCAAAGTTTGTTGCATGCCTGGAGAAGTTTCCATCTCTGAACTGCTTTGATTTGGTGGGGTATGCTCTGGTGTTGAAGAAGATGACATAGATGTTTCTCTTCTTGTATCTGGTTTGTCTCGTTGGGTCTTTGGCTTAGTCATGGGTTCTGTTTTACTGAGATACTTGTACATGTGTATGGTATTAGTCCCGTGAATTTGCCTCTAATTGCTCAGAGCGCCCACGTGTCAGGTGGTATCCTTTAGTATGTTGCTATCAGTAGTTGGAATATGCTGTAGTATAGTAGGTCATTGGGCCCCATGGGTCTTAGGTTCTTTCATTCATGAATGGGAGGAGCCATAGCAAGGAGTATGGGTTATCATCTTGTTTACACTGGTGTATAAAACATGTGAGAGTCTATTTGGTTGTTATATGCTTGTTTGCCTTTGTTCTAGAGTCTTTTGCTGATTTGCAAACTTTTTGCTATAGTGTTTATTGCTTCTTCTTTTTGGTGGAAGGATCAGATTTATCTGATCGGGTTCCCGGGAGGTACTTGCCCTTTGTGCGTTGTGTTGTATGATGTTGTGCCTTTTTGTAATTTGTCTGCGCTTTTATCTTTATATTTGCATTCGCTGTTTTGGAGGACAGGAGTTTAACATGCATATAAGTCACTGTTAAATTATGCTACACCCAGTTCATTCTGTCAGGGGAGGCCTCTATTGAATAGTATTGTTCTTGTTTTCTCAGTAGCAGTAGTGGTGGTGGCATGCTCTGATGGCTTTATGTGAGCTGCGTGTCTGCTTATGTTGCAGAGCTTGTGTGTTTGTATGGATCAAATACCTCGGGATTGGGCACCTGTGAGTCTCCGGGGGTCTCTCATTCCCAGCGTGCCCCTAATTGATCCTTCTTGGCTCCTCAGCACCCCCCCATATCTGCTTTAGAGGCAATCGCACTGCCGGCCAGTCGCGTCTGCGGTGCGCTGTCACGTGGGTCCCCGGCCTGCGATATTGCTAGGCCGCAATTTTGTCTCCGCTCCGGTTGGTGCTAGAAGGCTCGATTTCGTCTGAAACCGTAGCTGCGCTCTCACTCCATTGTCCGGGATGTTGTGAGTGATGTAGGGCTGTGCTGGTTCAGCTTAGGTGGTTAAATCTGCCCGAGGCCCCGGGAGCACTTATACCACGCGTCTTCCTTGCTGTGCGGCTAGCCACGCCCCCCCCAGTATATGTTTTTGATTACATTTCCAGAACATATGGAAAAAGGTGCCTTTCTACCGACACCCTCTGAAGCAGGTGTCCATAATATTTGCAAAGATTTTGCCAGCTTCTCTGGAGTGTAATATATGCAGTTGAGGAACTTTAATTGTATTAGCCAATACTTGGCAGGTATTCAGATTTCTTTCACTTGGCTACGTACTGTATGTCAGACCAGGTATCCTGGTCAATCTCTCCTCTTTCAAGTGGGCCTGGTATCAAATCCATAAGTCCACTTAGGTTAGAGGTTAGGTGACATTCTACTCTGAGGAATTTCTATATCTGAGGTGCTCAGAGTTGTACTGTGTGGTCCAGAAATTGTGCTGCAAAAGGCGTGCTTCAGTTGAAAATACAGAAATAGGTAGTAATTCTGCAGATTTTAATAGCTTTTTAGCTGGTAAAAGGTTTTGAGGGTGTTTCCATGGAGGATTTGATGGATCTCTGTAATGCCTTTGTTGACCCAGATGCTCAGGTCTGGAATTGTAAAAATTGCTCCAGCAATCTGTTTTTCCAAAGTGGCATTGCTGGAGACCACTGGTTTGTATTTACAGTACATATGCTTTTTTGCCACAATCTGCCAGCATTTGTATGTGGATAAGGTCATTGTGGGGAGCCAGCTATCTGGTCATGGGCCAGTGAATGTTGGGGTTTGAAGCCTCTGAGCCTATAATGTGCATTTGCAGCATCATGGCTAGATTGTCCAGATTGGGGATGCCACCACTGTTGCAGATTGGCCAATTATGTTGCTGGATAGTAGTTCCTGAAATTAGGTAGCCAAACCTCCTTTACTCCATGGAGCTTGCATCATTGCTCTTGTCAATCTTGGTTTAGAGGTGGGCCACAGTAGATTATGAATCACACAAGTGGTATATAAATTGGGGCATACAGATGAAGCCACTTTGGATTGTGCATTTGACACAGAAAAACATCTATCCCATTTATCCCACTTAGCACAGAATATTGTGTCACAGCATCCCATCCAATTAAAGAGTTCACCATTGAAACAATGGTGCTTTGGTAAGATAATGAAAAGGTTAAATGCATTAAATGAGTTAAGATAACTTTAGATAACAATGTTTCTTCAATTAACCCTGAGTCATGACGCATTTAACTCACAAATCCCAGTGGCTGCATCTGTATAACAGTTTAGGCAAGCATATCATCTTTATTGGGGTTACTCTGCTTACTAGAGATAGAGGTAGTGCTGCCCAGGTAGAAATGTTGGCCTTAAGATTTGCTAGTATGGGTTGTAAGTTCAATCTCATATAGCTTGTCTTGTGTAGTGATATTACTATACCAAGATATTTGATTTCAGTCACCTATTTTAGGGGCAGATCTGCTCTAGGGCATGGTTTAGCGTAGACTGGAAAGTTACTGAATTATAGTTGACACACAATTCCCTAAATTGTTTTGCCAGCTGCAATACTTGATCTAAGGAGTTTTTGGTGTCTGCTAGGTAGATCAATGTATCATCAGCATAGAGGGAAATGTTTTCCTCCCTATTGCCCACTTGTAGCCCTTTGACATGGGGATTGCTTTTGATTATCACTGCTAGGGGTTAAACCGCCATAGCGAATAACAGGGGAGAGAGAGGGCACCGCTGTCTAGTACCTCTAGTGAGCTAGAAATGTGTGGATAGGTGCCCATTTGCTAAGATAGGAACATATATTAGTCTTAACCATGAAACGAATTTGTTGCCAAAGTCAAATTTAGTCAGCACTTCAAAAAGATATGGCCACTCAACAGTGTTGAATGCTTTTTCTGTGTCCAGAGAGACAATCACTCTTAGTTTGGCATTATTTTGTTTGATGTACAAGTTGTGGTTTAAACTTCTGATATTTGTGTGTGTGGATCGGTTATGAATAAATCCTGCTTGATCTGGGTGTATTAGGTGTTTGTTTACCCGTTTTAGGCGGTTGGTTAGCAGCTTAGGATTTTAGCTTTTTACTCTATCATTAAGTCCCCTTAAGTGAGCCTTTCACTTCCATAGTGATTTTGGATGGTAGTCTGTACAAGGAGGGAAATTGGGGGGGGTAAGGGATTGGGAGTGTGTCGATTTCCTTCTCTGCTGAAGACTGTAGACAGAAATGTTATTACTGTAGCTGATGTTACATGAGAAAGAAATGCAATTTCTGCCCATTTACTGTAATAGTCAATCAGAGTTATAGCAAATCTGCAATCTATAGGATAATCTGCAAAAGGACCCACAATATCAATAGCAAGTTTTTCCCATGTTGAATCAGGGAATGGTACTGGCTAAAGTGGTGGTGTATGTGTGATAGCTGTTTTGTCATGATTCTGACAAGTAACACAAGAATGAATGGCAGTTACCATATCGGCATCCATTGCTGGCCACTAGTGCAGTTCTCTCAGTCTTTGTTTTGTAGTACGTACAATTTCTTGATAACTCTCATGTGCAAGTTGTATGAGCTTTTCTCTCAAGGTTTCTGGTACCAATAAACAGTGAGCTCCACGGACAACATAGCCATCTACTAAGGACAGCTCGTGTGTAATCCTGTATTAAGGTTGAAGATCAGGACTGAGTTTCTTTTCAGCATTTCACCATTTGTTTTGTAAGATGTCCCGTAGTTTTACTTGAATTATCAGTCAGTGCTACAACTTTTATGTCCTCATCCAGTGTATCAGAAGCTGCAGGTAAAGGTAAGCATGACAAACAATCGGCCATTTACTAAGGACGGTTCGTGTCTAATCCTGTAGTAAGGTTGAAGATCAGGACTGAGTTTCTTCTCAGCATTTGGCCATTTGTTTTGTAAGATGTTCCATAGTTTTACTTGAATTGGACATGTGAGGCAAGCTTGCTTAAAATAAACAACTGTAACTGTAGATGATAATATATCAGTCAGTGCTACAACTTCTATTTCATTATCCAGTGTATCAGAAGCTGCAGGTAAAGGTGACAAACAATCATTAGTAACATTTTTCAAACCTGGTTTGTATTGCATTTTGTAGTTGAAATTCAGTAGCCTTGCTGACCATATAGCTATACGCATTCCAGCTCTTCCTAGTCCCTTTGTTGGTAAATTCTCTACCCCATAGGTAGGTTCTCCATTTGTCTATTGCCCAAACACATGCTAGAGCTTCTTTTTCAACAGTTGAATACTTTCCTCTATGTATGGCAAGGGATGATTATCCATAACATCTTCTTTCTTAGGTTCATGGAAATCAACACACAAACGAATGCCTCCAGTTTTCTCCTTTGTTGGTGAAACCCATTCAGAGGATTCTGTTTTTTCAACCAAAACTAACAAGTTTCTTTAGTTCCTGTGAGACAGTCTCCCTTATAGAGTAGGGCAATCACCTCAATTTCTGGAGTACTGGTTTTACATCTGGTCTCAACTTAACTTTGTGTACAAAGTTCTTTGCACAACCCAAAGTGTTGCTTTGTGGTGAAATTTTACACACTGCCTGTATGGCAGGCACTGGTGCTGTAGTAATCAGACCATTACCTAATTGTTTGGTTTAATGCAGCAAAGTGATCCCTTCCAAGTATAGCAGCAGCCTTATTCACAATGCAAAAATCACATTTTGCTGCATTTGATTCAAATTGCACTGGCAAGCAACCAAGATCCTTTAAGTAACTGACCAGTCTCAGGGCAGGTGCAACAAGCAGGTCTTTAGCATAATATTTCAAGATAATATCTTTTGGTAATATAGAAACATCTGAACCTGTATCAAGCATGGTGTTAATGGAGTGTACAGTACCTTGTCAGCAGAAGCAGTTTTGACATTGACAGTGCATATAAACTTGTTGGGAATAAATGAATCAGCTTTATCCATACTTAATACCGTAACATTTGGAGCAGTGATTTCATGAACATCTTTAGCAGAACTATGGCAGATCTTAGCAAAATGTCCTACTTTTTTGCATTTGTGGCACTGAACATATTTTTTAGCATAATTTGCATTGTTTTGTGTTTAACCACATCGGAAAAACTATTTTTATTTGTATTTGCTGCACGGTTTTGCAGTGTGGATATATCATAGTAACGTAACGTAGTAACATAGTAAGTTACAGTAGGTTGAAAAAAGACACACGTCCATCAAGTTCAACCTTTTAACTTTTTAACCTGCCTAACTGCTAGTTGATCCAGAGAAAGGCAAAAAAAACCATCTGAAGCTTCTCCAATTTGCCACAGAGGGGGAAAAAAGCTATCCTGACTCTGAAAGGCAATCAGACTAGTCCCTGGATCAACTTCTCCTATAACCCTGTATTCCCTCACTTCCTAAAAAGCCATCCAAGCCCTTCTTCAAGCTATCTAATGTATCCGCCTGTACAACTGATTCAGGGAGAGAATTCCACATCTTCACAACTTCTGAATATTTAGATGGAACCTCTTTTCTTCTAATCAGAATGAGTGACCTCGTGTCAGCTTTGGTAAATAAAGCATTTGAGAGATTATAATATGTTCCCCTTTTATATTTATACATAGCTATCATATCACCCCTTAAGTGCCTCTTCACCAGCGTGAACATCCCCAATTTGGCCAGTCTTTCCTCATAGCTAAGATTTCCCATACATTTAACCAGCTTAGTTGCCATTCTCTGTACCCTCTCTAATATAATAATGTCCTGTTTGAGTGATGGAGACTAAAACTGTATGGCATATTCTAGATGGGGCATTTAACACAAGTAACCCAAAGCAACTGGACTTGCTGAGAAAATTTAATGAAGACGTTTCACAATCCGAGCAGCTTCTTCAGTTCAACTGACTGGTGTAGGGTAGTTCTCAGCATATAGACTCTTCCAACAATCCAATCACAACGGCACATTGTAACTCTTCAGAGAGGTGACATCTGAAATTCACAGTGGTGTTGATTCTGTGTCGTTACAGTGATTACCAATGTGTCATGCAACTCCTAGAAAACAGGTGTTACTTGTGAGAGTTGCATGAATGGATGTATGAAGAGTTCTGAAAATGCCAGGGAACAGATGTTAGAACAGCATTTTATGTAGGGGGCCTTACCAGTACTCTATAAAGTGGAAAAATGACCCCTCTCCTCCAGTGACTCTATGCTCCTTTTAATACAGCTCAATACCTTATTTTCCCCCGATGCTGCGGACTGGCATTGCTTGTTACAGCCAAGTTTATTATCTACAAGGACTCCAAGGTCCTTTTCCATAATGGATTTGCCTAGTGCAGTCCCATTAAGGGTATAAGTGACTTGGATATTTTTACATCGCAGGTGCATGACTTTACATTTATCAACATGAAATCTCATTTGCCATTTAGCTGCCCAGATTGCCAGTTTGTCAAGATCCTGTTGCAAGGATGCTACCTCCTGGAAGGAATTGATTAGGCTGGATTGTTTTGTGTCATCTGCAAACACTGATACAATACTTACAAGGCTCTCCCCTAAGTCATTACCGAACAAGTTAAATAGAAGTGGACCCAATACCGAACCCTGAGGGACTCCAGTAAGAACCTTGCTCCAAGTAGAGAATTTACTGTACTGTACCCTCTGTACTCAATCCTGTAACCAGTTTCCTATCCATGTGCAAACAACTTCATTAAGCCCAACAAACCTTAGTTTAGAAAGCAGCCATTTGTGGGGCATGGTATCAAACGCTTTGGCTAAATCCAAATAGATCACATATATTGCCCCCCAGCAGTCCAGCATCTTACTTACCTCATCATAAAAATCTAATTTATCTGACATGAGCTATCCTTCATAAAGCCATGCTGATTGCTGCTCATAATGCCATTCACTAGGACAAAATTTTGAATGTGATCCCTTAACAAGCCTTTAAATAATTTGCCCACAACAGGTGTCAAACTGACTGGCCTATGATTGCCAGGCTGAGAATGTTATCCCTTTTTAAATATTGGAATGACATCAGCTTTTCTCCAATCCATAGGCACCATAACAGATAAAAGCATATCTGAGAAAATAAAAAATAGGGGCTGGTCTAAAACTGAACTTAGCTCTCTTAGAACCTGGGGGTGTAGGCCATCAGGCCCTAGAGCCTTGTTTACATTCATTTTTATTAAAGCTTTATGAATCATATCCTGAGTCAGCCACTGACTAGATTGAGCTGAGCCATCAGTGCAGCTATGAATTAAGTGAGCCTGAGAACTCGGACTCCTGTATTGTATACACTGAAGAAAAGAACTGATTTAGCACATTTGCCTTTTCTGTATCTGTTCCAGCAATACTGGTACCATTATTTAATGAAGCAACACTCTCAACCTGCATCTTTTTACTATTAATATATTTTTAAAACTTTTTAGGGTTAGTTTTCGCCTGCACCAAAATTAATTTCCTTTCTTGCCTTCCAGATTAAGGATTTACAACATTTATTATAGTGCTTATATTCATTAAATGCAGCTTCTGTCCCAACAGATTTGTAGTCTTTTTTTTTTTATAGTCTTTATTTTTCATTTTTAACACAAGGAAAGGGGGAGGGGAGGAGTTTTACAATAAACACAGACTTGGTTCACCATTGAATTAAGCAGAAAGGTGTATCGTCTCCAATAACCACAGCAAAAGTACCTCCAAAATGGGTCTCTGGGGAGTACACTTGAGGGAGAGCTAAATTGTCAGCCAAGTACTGCATCAACTCCCTCCAATATTTCTGTATTGGAGGGCAGTGCCACGCCAAATGCAAAAAAGATGCCTCTGTCTCCTGACATCTTGGGCATTTGGAATCAGATTTCCGGCCCATTTTTTGGAGCTTTATCGGGGTTATATATAGTTGATGAATGCATTTGTACTAGATCAACCTGTCTCGCAGAGAGATTAAGTCACTAGAGTGAATGAGTGGCCTCGTCCCATTGTTCCTCACTAAGGGTAGGAATCTCCCACTTCCAGTGTCTCTGAGCCTTGGTAAATGGAGGAGGGATTGTATCTATAAGTTTTTTATAGAGTCTAGATGTCAACTTTTCTCTCTTAGGGTCATGGAGTATTAGCTCCACTGGGGGAACGTCATATGTCACTTCCAAGTTGGAAAATTGAGCCTTAAAGTCATGACCAAGTTGAAAGTATCTATAGAGTTGTAGTTTTGGTTCTCTAAGTTGTACCTTCAACTGTTGGAAAGTGGGAAATGCCTGGTTGGACAATATGTCTCCTAAAAACTTGATGCCCTTTGCTGGCCAATAGGTAAAGTCTTGGAGGGATCTGAGGTGCCGTAAGTGAGAGTTTCTCCACAGTTAGATCAAGGTGTTTTGTGATTGGTAAGCGAGCAGGCTATCCTCCACGCTTTGTACGGAGAGGATATTGTGGATGGATAATTGTCGTAGTCACATAATTGTCTGTATGGAATATTTTTAAGTGCCTCGCCTCTAATGAGCCCAGCCTGGAGGCTAGCAACAGGAGGGCAGGATCATCCACATCGCTATGGAACCAACTTTGCATGTGTTGGATTTGGCTAGCCACAAAATAGAGGCGTAGGTGTGGCAGTGCTAAGCCTCCTTTGTCAAGTGGGGCTGTTAAGGCCGTCCAGGTGATACGTGGGGATTTGTTAGCCCATAGGAAGGGAAGTAATATCAAGTTTATTTTCCGGAAGTCACACTCCGGAATCCATATAGGGGAATTGTGCAGCTTGTATAGTAGCTTTGGAAGGTATATCATTTTATATATGTTAATTCTACCCCATAGAGTGATGGGCAGACGGGACCAAACATTAGTCGCGTTTCTAAATTGAGCTATAATTGGATCAATGTTATCTTGAATATCTTATCTTCAAAACCTTAAGGCGTTGGTGTTTGCTGTGCATGCTGGGAGTGCTGGGTGCAAAGAGGGAG
>CM044442.1:62613450-62636089 GCA_024363595.1 Xenopus borealis
AAAAAAAAAGGTTGAACTTGATGGACGCGAGTCTTTTTTCAGCCTAACTTACTATGAATACTATGAATATGAGTTGAGGTCTAGGGAGATAGTAATACCCAAATATTTAAACCTGTTAACCCACTTGAGACCCCTGGTGTCTAAAGGGTGGTCAGGTATGTTGTCAATGGGGAAAATTATTGACTTGGATTTATTTATGGTGAGTCCTGAGTAGGTGCCAAAACTTTCTCAGAGCCTCTTGTAGGGAGGGGCCTGTATTTTGTAAGAAAAGGAGCAGGTCATCTGCATAGAGAGCAAGCTTGTCTTCTATTGTACCATGTTTGAGCCCCACCACCATCTGGGCCTGACGAAGATAAGTAGCCAGGGGTTCAATCGCTAATGCAAATAGGAGTGGAGAGAGTGGGCACCCCTGTCTAGTTCCTCTGGCCAGGGGTAAGGTGGAGGATATCATGCCATTAACTTTAATACATGCAGTAGTTTTTAAGTATAACATTTGGACCCATTTGAGGAATCCCGTGCCAAACCCAAATCTCCTCATCACCTCCCAGAGGTATTGCCACTCTACTGAATCGAAGGCGTTATTGGCATCCAGGGACACAATAACTTTAGACCCATCATTTGCATTAAGTTAATAGTGGTGGATTTGGCTGGCATAAAGCCAGTTTGATCCATGTGTATGATGGAGAGAGCCACTTTGGCTAATCTATTAGCCAGAATTTTAGCAAGTATCTTGGCATCTGTATTTATGAGTGAAATTGGCCTGTATGAGTTGCAGCTTGTAGGGTCTTTACCTTCCTTCACTATTAGTACAATAACTGCCTCGTAGAAGGAGGGTGGTAGAGTTCCTTGTGCAAAGGCATAAGTATAGGTTTTGTGAAGCTGTTTAATCAGGAGATTGCCCTGGAGTGTGTACCAGGCTACTGGGAAACCATCGAGACCTGGGGTTTTATTGGAGGGGAGAGCTGCAATGGCTTCTGCTACTTCCTTTTCTAGAATGGGGCTATCCAGGTATTCTCTCTCTGTTTGTGTGAGACATGGGAGGCTCATTGTATCGAGGTAGTCTGTTAATTGTCTTTGGGAATAGTCCGCTTTTGTCTGGTATAAATTCTTGTAGAATTCGGCAAAGGCTGTAAGTATATCTCTTGGGGTGCTAGCCACATTTCCTGCTGTATCCTTTATTTGTGCTACTAGGGTTTGTGAGTCTCTAGATGAGGCCAGTCATGCCAATAGCTTACCTGCCTTATCACCCTGATCGAATATTCTCTGGTCAGTGTAAAGTAGGCGTTTCCTAGTCAGCTTTGTCTGAGCCAACTCCAGGTCTCTTTGTGTCTGGGCAAGAGCCTGGTGGGAGGACATTGTAGGGGTTTGATTATGAGTCCTCTCAGCTGTCATAAAGGCCTGTTCCGCCTCCTCTACCTCAGCTTTGGCCACCTTCCTAGCACTGGCTATTTCATTGATTAGTACTCCCCTAGCCACCACCTTCGAGATCGCTAGCGGAGAATGGTCTGAGAATGCTCTTGGGAGATATTCAGCTGCAGTTACATATTGGGCAAAGTCTACAGAGGCCAGGGCCAGGTCTATTCGGGATAGGGAAGAATATGTAGCTGAGTGGCAGGAGTACTGTTTTTCTCCCGTATGCTTCCAACGCCAGATTTCTATCAGGCCTAGGTTATCTACCCAATTTTTAAAGTTTTGGTTGTGGCTACTCGTCTGGCCCAGTCTATCCAGGTGCGGGTTGAGAGTAGCATTGTAGTCCCCCAGTAGGCAAATAGGGGCATTTGGGAAGGCAGAGATTGCTGAATATACACGCTCTAGGATGGGTAGCGAAAATGGTGGAGGGCAGTAGATATTGGCTAGTGTGATCAGCTGATTGGCTAGCTTACAGTGGAGAATTATGTAGCGGCCATAAAAGTCAGTTTTAACACCAATGCAGTCGAAGAGGATGCCCTTTCTAACAAGTATGGAGACTCCTCTGGCATGTGTAGAGAAGGGGGCATGATAAGCGTGAGCCAGCGTGAGAAAGGAGTTTCTGCCCTACTATGTGGGCCTCTTGCAGGAGATGGATTGCAGGTGTGTGTTTTTTAATGTAGTCAAAGAGACGTGCTCTCTTGTATTTACAATTAAGCCCCCTGGTATTCCAGGAGACAATGGTCAAAGACTGCATATTGGTGGGTGTTGAGGTAGAGTTTGGGGGTAGGGGGTGGCTGAAGACACCTTGTTTAGGGAAAGCATGACATAAACACATAAAAAGTAACATCATATACAAACACTTAGGAAATAACATCCCAAAAAAACCCATTTCCCACCCTGCCCACCCCCCAAACTTGGGAGGGCCTAAACCCATAACCTTAATTCTTACAGGGAGAAGCTCTAGTTGCTTCTAACTAGTGACCTGCCAAACTAGCAGAGCCTTGTGGCTGTTATGAATAAACTTTCCAAAGTGTCCCGTGCTTACGCGTTTCCAGTTTGGAACCGGTCATAGAGTCCATGATTTCGTCTTGGTCCCTCAGGCCGCTAGTTGCTTAACGGGGTGGGGATCTCTGAGGCCTGGTCTCCAGCCACGAGTTGATGTCCTCCGGGGATATGAAAAAATGAACTCTGTCGCCATACTGGACCCTCATTTTGGCTGGGAAAAGCATTGCATATGGCAGGTTGAGTTGTCGCAGGCGTTTCTTAATATCCGAGAATTTGAGCCGTTGCTTGCGTATTTCCATAGAGAAGTCCGGGTAGATGGAGACTTTGGCGTTATCGCTGATAATCTCTTGTTTCTTGCGGGCTTCCAGGAGGATTTTGTCCCGGTCCCTGTAGTTCAGCATTCTGGCGATAAATGGGCGAGGTGGTGGACGAGCCGGGATTCTGTGTGCATGCTCTACAGTGAAAGTTGGTGAGAGGGTATTGCTACCGAATTTGTCCTTGAGCCATGTTTCCAGAAAGAGTTCAGGATTACTACCCTCCGTTTCTAGCTTGTGGTGACAGCGGCTCCTTGTAGGGTAACGGCAGGGTAGAGAGCACGGACACGGAGCGGTATTAGGCGCCCGTTCTGGTTGGCTTCTGGTCACCGCTTAGATTTGTAGTTTTTAAATGCCTTTCTCTTCTTTCCTATTAACTTCTTTACTTCTGTGTTAAGCCACATAGGGTGATTCTTAGAGCTTCTACGTTTACTCCTTAAGAGAATAAATTGAGAACAGTAATAATTTAATATCATTTTAAATGACAACCATTTCTGTTCTGTGTCTTTAGCTGAAAACATAATGCCCCAGTCAAGGCACTAAAATAAGCTTTTTTGAAATTCATGGTTTTTGTTGCCCATGTATATATTTGTTTTTTGCACTAGACATTAAGGTGCACATTTACTAAGAGTCGAATCTGGAGGGTTAAAAAAAACCTTGAATTTAGGTATAATTAAAACCCCTCAAATTCGAATTCGAGGGGTTTTAATCCAATTTGATTTTTCAAACAATTGAATATAAATAATTTGATCGATCAATACAGTACTTTGAAAGTTGAATTCGAATTTGACCAGTTCAAATCGAATTTTGGGCTATTCGATAGTCAAATAAGCCCAACATTAATTCAAATTTCGAATTATTTTAATTCAAATTTGATTAGAATTTTATCTTCGAATCAATTCAACCCTTAGTAAATGTGCCCCTAAATGATATAACATTATGGTCACTATTACCCAGGGGTTCGATGACTTGCACATTTGCTATAAGTTCTGTGTCATTTGAGATCACTAGATCCATAACAGCATTTTTTCTGGTAGGCTCATCAACAACCTGTGCCCTAAAATTGTCATGCAACAAGTTTATAAACTTGTTCCCATTAACTGATCTGGAAGTACTGTTGCTCCAGTCAATATCTGGGTAATTAAAAAACCCCATTATCATTACTTTATCCAAACTAGCATCCTTTTCTATTTGCATCAGGAGGTTAGCCTCCTCCTCTTCACTTACATTAAGGGGTCTATAGCATACCCCTACAATTAATATGCTGGACTCTTTAACAGGGCTTGATTTATATAGCAGGTGCCCCTAGTCCCACTGCTGCTTGTCGCCCCTGTCCTCCACTTTTTTGTGCAAATTTTCATTATCGGGACCGCTCCGGTCCCGATAATTGGGTATTGGTGCACGGGAAATTAAAAAACAATTGTATCTCCTGCACATCCCCAATGTTTTTGAACCAAATGTGGGTGTGGTTGGGCAGCATGCCGTCCCCCTAAAATCTTGCCGCCCTAGGCCAGGGCCTAGGTGGCCTTTCCACAAATCCAGGCCTGCTCTTTACAATTTGTGAAGAACTCCACCCATAAGCCTTCTGCCCCCTCTTTTTTCTAAAATAACCTCCTCCTTTATATAAGCTTTTAAATCCTGCATACCAAACAGACATACCTCCTCCTCCTTTTCTATTGCCTCTGTCCCTCCAAAACATAGCCACTTATATTAACTGCTCAGTCATGTGACTCATTCAGCCATGTTTCAGCCACACCAATTACTTCATATTTTCCCTCCAGCACCAGCACCTCCAACTCTCCCATTTTATTAGTCAGACTCCTTGCATTTGCAAACATACATTTAATACTGTACCATATTGAACATCTGACATGTGGTCCTCACTATCCTTAACAGTACCCCCAACCAAATCTCCTCCCCCATTTCCCCTTCATTTGTCTACTATCTCATCTAACCTGTCACCTGTCTTCCACTGAATCCTTAACTGAACCCTCCCCCCACACCTAGTTTAAAATCTCCTCCAACCATCTAGCCATCTTCTCCCCCAAAACAGCTGCACCATCATCATTGAGGTGCAGCCCATCCCTTGCAAAGAGCCTGTAGCCCAGTTCTCCAAAAACCCAAAACCCTCCTCTCTACACCAATCTCTCAGCCACGCATTAATCTCCCTAAGCTCCCGCTGTCTTCTTAGCGTTGCTTGTGGCACAGGTAATATTTCTGAGAAAATTAAATTGGAAATCCTCACACTCAACTTACACCTAGTTTTTTTAAATCATTCTTGAGGACTTCACCACCTCCTCTAGCTTTGTCATTGGTACCTATGTGTACCAAGTCCACTGGGTCTTCCCCGGCCCCTCCCAATAATCTGTCCACAACATCTGTTCTACCACATGCCAAACCCTAGCATCAGGCAAGCAGCAGAATATTTGGCATGTATGAGCCTAATGGCAGATTACCCTATCCACCTTTCTAATAATTGAATACCCTATAACTAGAACCTGCCTTTCCTTCCTTACACTCCTCTACTACCCATATTAGAGCCACTGGCTCCCAGCCTGCTCCATACAAGCCAGTTTAGATCTTTCTTTACCAGCATCTTCAGCCAAATCAGTGAATTTGCTGCTTTGGACAAGCTGTGGACCAGCCCCCCTACCCTTCTGTCCCGTACTTCCCCTCCTGACTGTCACAAACCTTCCACCCTCATTAGCCTCCACTGCCCCTTCTCCTCCCCACTCTCCACTAGCCCCTGCCAGTGGTTTCTCTTTGAGCTTCCCCTCACCCTTCAGATTCCAAGATGAAAATCCATTGACATCTTTCACATGTAAATACTACATGGAACTGCTGCTCCAACACCACATACATGTGACAAGACACACTGAGTGATACCAGCAAACCAACTTGCGCTCATATTTACACTGGGTACTTACAGTTTCCCAAGTGCAATTCCTCACAAATGTCTTTTTGGTTTTAAACTAATTAAGGTTTTTAACGCTGCTTAATACTTAAATCACATGCAACACTCGCTTAGCAGCTCCCACACTCGCTTGTGCAAACATTTTTGGGAGTTCAGAATGGCTGAACAGAATTTACCTGATTAAAGGAAAACTATACCCCCCCGGACAATGTAGGTCTTTATAAAAAGATATTGTATGTGTAAAACCTTGTTTCATGTAAATAAACAATTTAAGTAATAATAACATTTTTTAGTAGCATGTGCCATTGGGTAATCATAAATAGAAAATAGCCATTTAAAAAAATAAGGACAGCCTCCTGGGATTGTAGGATTCAACGGTGCACACAAACATACCAAACAAACTATAAAGTTAGGTCACATGAGCCAATTAACAGACAGAGTTGTGTCTTTTGCTTCCACACTTCTTCCTGTAAAAGATACAGTTTGAATATTTCTGGTCAGGTGATCTCTGAGGCAGCACACAGACCATCACGAAATGGTGGTTCAAGGCAAGAGATGTAAAAGAGCAATACAGTATTTACCTAAATATATATTCCAGTTTGGTAATATTCTTTAATATGCCACTTAATTTGATATACACTATCTGTTGCTCAAGTATTCATTTTGGGGGTAGAGTTTCCCTTTTACTCCTCCTCCTTAATTAGCAGACAGAGGGAAAGAGAGAGAAAAATGCTGTTTGCTACCAGCAGTAAAACAAATATTCACCTTAGAAACTATTTCAGGGTTTAACACAAAAAGAAAATAAATGTACTTAGGTGAAAAATAATAAGCAGATCTGCTGTTATTGGTTACATAAGGATTTAAGAAAAAAAAACATTCTGTGGCTATAGACATATGAATTGCTTAATGTTTTTTTAATGGAAGACGCAACATAAAAAGAGTCTTCCGTTATGATGCATTTATTAATCTATGTGGCAATTTACAGTGAATCTTTCTTTTTTATAATTGGTTAAGCCATTTCATGTAGCTTTCATTTCAAAGGCAGGTTGTTCTTATTTTGATTGTTTGATAGTATCTGTACTTGGTATTATATTGGGTCTTTTGTAGCCAAAGCAAGGGCAATAGCAAGTGCTGGTTACCATGACACCATTACTTTTTTACAGTTCTCATGCATTCAGTAAGGAATATATGTGATTTGCTGCATTGAACTATAAATCTTCTCTCTTTTATGTAATGCTAAAAGTAAAGGAAAAAGACACCCAAGATAATATGCTGAACAGTGCACAAAAGCTATACAAACGTAGAACATTGTATTGATGCATAAATGCATAAATATTCATAAAGATAGAATTAGATTTAACATTAATTTCAGTTACATAGTGAGGGTTAGTTAGGTTGAAAAAAGACCAAGTCCATCAAGTTCTACTCCTTCAAAAGAACCCCGGTGTACATATATAACATAAACTTACCTATCTTTATACTCCCATATATAAACTATATATATATATATAAAACAAACAAGAAAAAGTTGTGCTCACCACTAATTTTTAAAACCATCAGGCAGGGGTGCAATGAGGCCGTGACCACAAAATACACAGACAAAGACAAGAGGTCCTCTGCACCCAACCCATCACCAACACATCTAAGACATTGAGACATTCTGTTCATACAGCTACCAAAAAATGCCTTACCCTTTAAACAACAGGGATTGTTTGTCCACATATTGCAATATATTTAAGCTGGCCAACTACGTCAAAGTCATCCCACATCTGGCCAGTCCCACGCTCAATCTGATTCATTAAAGAGATTCTGACACCTGAAGTCAAACTCTTTTTTACCTCTATTATAATAACTGGCTTTGAAAGCTACTTCTATCTTTGCCATGAGGTATTTGCATGATGCTTTTACATTACCTGTCTGATCCCCCATGTTCCTGTATGAGGGGGCTGCCATATTTGTGCAGCAGGCATCTGTTATCATTAGAAACTCTAGCTAACAGACTGCGATGTGACTTTTACTGTAGGTTGGCAAAGTCAGAGTGTCAGGGTGTCAGAGAGTCAGGCTTTCAGCTCAAATTTCAGCTAACAGTTATATACAAAAACAAACCTCTCAGCAAAAAATGATCAACATGACCTATAGGTAACAATTAATGTACATTCATATGTAACATAGTAACATAGTAAGTTAGGCTGAAAAAAAGACTTGCGTCCATCAAGTTCAACCTTTTTTTTTTTTTTTTCTTATTTTTAATTTTTAGCTGCCTAACTGCTAGTTGATCCAGAGGAAGGCAAAAAACCCCATCATAAGCCTCTCCAATTTGCCTCAGAGGGGGAAAAAAAAATTCCTTCCTGACTCCAAAAAGGCAATCGGACTAGTCCCTGGATCAACTTGCATAATGAACTATCTTCCATAACCCTGTATTCCCTCACTTGCTAAAAATCCATCCAGCCCCTTCTTAAAGCTATCTAATGTATCAGCCAGTACAACAGTTTCAGGGAGAGAATTCCACATCTTCACAGCTCTCACTGTTAAATTTCATTTTTTAGTGTCAGTATCACTTTAAGAACTCCACTGCCTCACCATACATCCTACAAAGGGACTAAGTTTTACCTGCAACACACTTGCCACCCTCAAAGTAAAACTCCCAATCATGTTGCCCTTTTATTAGACACCAGTGGGATCACCCGACTATAGCTGGGAAGGGTGGGGGCTACAACAAGGAGCTGGTCACTGCTCTAGCATAACTACAACAAACAAGAAAAAGTTGTACATTTATTAAAGTGTTTATATTCATGAAATGCAACGTCTGTCCCAATAGATTTGTAGTTTTTAAATGTCTTTCTCTTCTTTCCTATTAACTTCTTTACTTCTATATTAGGGTGATTCTTAGTGCTTTTACATTTACTCCCTAAGGGAATATATCGAGAACAGTAAAGATTCAATATAATTTTAAATGACAAACATTTCTGTTCCCAATAATAGTCCCAATTCTAGTTATACATCTAATGATGCATGGGTCACACTTAAAGAAATCTAAAAGAAACTAGAACATGTTAAGATAAACAAAGGTGCGGGGCCATATGGTATTCATCCCCGGGTACTCAGTGAGCTTAGCTCTGTGATTGCCTAACCTCTTTACTTAATTTTTCAGGGTTCATTGAGGTCTGGCATGGTGCCAAGAGACTGGCAAATTGCTAATGTGGTGCCGCTATTCAAAAAGGGATCCTATTCTCGGCCTCAAAACTATAGGCCAGTTAGTCTGATGTCAGCGGTAGGAGTTTTTCAAAGGGTTAATAAAGGATAAGATACTGGACTTCATAGCAAATAACAATATTATGAGTTTGTGCCAGCATGGCTTTATGTGTAATAGATCTTGCCAAACTAACTGATAACGTGCCACACAGAAAGTTTTGGTTAAATTAAGGAATGTTTGCCTGGAACATAGTATTTGTACCTGGATAGAGAACTGGAAAAGATAGACTGCAAAGAGTGGTGGTAAATGAAACATTTTCTAATTGGACCAGTGTTGTTAGTGGGGATATAGCAGGGCTCTGTACTGGGTCCCTTGCTTTTCAACTTTATTAATGACCTGGAGGTGGGCATCGAAAGTACTGTTTCTGTTTTTTGCAGATGATACTGTATTGCAGTATGATTTGTTTAAGTTTGGAAACTGGGCAGCAAACTAGAAAATGAGGTTCAGTGTTGATAAATATATAAAAAATATCATAAATGCAAGTTATACACTAAATGGCAGTGTGTTGGGAGTTTCCTTAAATGAGCAGGATCTTGGGGTTTTTATAGATAACAAGTTGTCTAATTCTGGGCAGCGTCATTCTGTTGCTACTAAAGCAAATGAAGTTCTGTCATAAAAAGAGCATAAACTCAAGGGATGAAAACGTAATTATGTTTCTTTATAGATCCCTAGTAAGGCCTCATCTGGAGTATGCAGTGCAGTTTTGGAATCCAGTCCTTAAGAAGGATATAAATGAGCTGGAGAGAGTGCATAGACGTGCAAGTAAGCTGGTTAGAAGGATAGAAGACTTAAATTATGAGGGTAGACTGTCCAGGTTGGGGTTGTTTTCTCTGGAAAAAAAGGCACCTGCGGGGGGACATGATTATACTTTACAAGTACATTAGAAGACGTTATAGACAAATAGCATGGGACATTTTTACCCATAAAGAGGATCACCGCACCAGAGGCCAACCCTTCAGACTATAAAAGGAGTTTCATATGAAGTAGTGCAGGTGCTTCTTCACAGTGAAGAGGTGAGGGAGGTTGTGGAATGCACTGCCAGGTGATGTTGTGATGGCTGATTCTGTTATTGCTTTTAAGAGCGGGCTTGGATTATTTCTTGGACAGACATAATATCAAAGGCTATTGTGATACTAAACTCGACAGTTAGGGGCAGATTTACTATTGGTCGAATTTCAAATTGAAAAAAAAAAAATCAAAATTCGACCATGGTAATAGTTAGGGAATCAAAATCCTTCGAATTTGAAGTATTTTACTGCAATTCGATTGGTCGAGCGATTTAATTATAAAAATTCGATTGAACGATCAAATCGTTCTAATCAAACAATTCGAACGATTTTAACCATTCAATCGAATTTTTATAATTCAATCAAAATTTCGCCAAAGCCACTTCGGCAGTCGGATAAAAATTTAAAGGGGAAGTAATTTGATAGTCGAGTATTTGAATGTTCAAATAGATTTTTATTCGAATCATTCGATTCGATCTAATTTACTGAATTCACTGGTTGAATTTACCTAATTTGCATATTCAAAATTCAAATATTTTTGAAAATTTGATCAAATTTCGAATCATTCATGTGAATAGATGTGAATTTAGTAAATTTACCCCTTAGTATAGCTATGGGCATGTAGAATTCATGGGAAAGTATGGATGGGGTGTGTGTGTGTATGGATGATGGGTTTTCCTGCAAGGCATTAAAATTAG
Organism: Xenopus borealis; assembly: GCA_024363595.1. Taxonomy (NCBI): domain Eukaryota; kingdom Metazoa; phylum Chordata; class Amphibia; order Anura; family Pipidae; genus Xenopus; species Xenopus borealis. The sequence goes on from CM044442.1 coordinate 62,624,052, forward strand.
CTTTTCTGAAATTCATGGTTTGTTTTTAGCACCAGGAATTAAATGATATCCCATTATGGTCAGGGGTTCAGTTATTTGCACATTCGCTATACATGGCAAATTTTCTGGTCAGCTCCTCAACACTTGTGCCATAAAATTGTCATGCAGTATGTTTATTGTTAGAAAAATATGCCAATGACTGTTGTAGGGCTCAGAGAAATAAGGTAAGTTTATTCTCGCATACGAGGAGACAAGCTGATACAGAAGCAAGCTGTAGATTGTCTGCTTTATCCAGGAAGTATCAGATTTTTTATACATGCTGCAAATGTTACAATCTTTCTGCAGCTGGTCTAGCCCCCCTCATTTTCACTTACTTTATTTAGGGTCCAGCCAGCCACTTTCATCAGCAATTTTTTCAGACTGTCACAAGAGCTTGATATTTTAAGAAATACATCACACATCATGCATCTCAAGCATTAATTCTAACATTTCCTTACATTTCCACCCTTTTTATACTTGTGACTGCATTATGTGTGACAGAAAAACATCAGTGATTGGGACTAGCATAGCTTTTTATCCTACACATCATATATCTGTCTCACAATTATCCACATATTCAGAAGAGCGATGTGAGGCTGCAGTATACATAGTTTTAGTAAAAGTAATATAAATAAGACACTGCAATAAGCCACAAATACAAGGGATGCAACAGCACCCACAGGTTACCAAAATATCTGCAAGTATGGCAGTTTAAATTAACACACTGGATGCAAGACCGCTCCATTTCCCGAACCAAGTCCGAAGAAAGTCTGTGAAAGGGTTGGATATCCCAGAGTTTTTCTGCCAGTTCATTAGATAACATAGTCAGTCCTTCCAAGGCCTATGTGATGCTGCCATCGGGAGCCGTATTATTATTAGGGATGAAGGTGCAACACAGAAGATTTTGCACACGCCACCTCTCTAGGCAAGAATCATTTCCAAGGCTATACGATTTTGCCAGGCAACTAACATGATGGTTTCCAGTTGGCTTGCTACACCTTTAAATCCATCACAGGTGAAGTTGGCAAACCTTGGTTGGTTGTAGTAAGTTTAGTTGGTCCAATCGATATTCTCGTTTGTCCCAAATACATTCTGTATACAAAACTATCCCGGATACACAGAATGAATGAATGACTCTCACAGTATATAACTATTTCTGACCATATACAAAGATAAAAAATATACAAAAGACTTATTTCTATTAAAGAATGAGAACAAAATATTATTAGTGCACAAAAGGATGTCATTATATTACACACTCATTCTGTACATTTTAATAATTAATCTGTCTCACAAATATATAACCTCCATGTAACAGACACACTTATATGCAAAGTTACTTACAGAATGAATTATGTAAAAAAAAACTTGTACAGAATATATAATTGTGTAAGTAACTAGTGCATGCTAAGCTAGATTTGAATGACAAAATAGATATTTGTGAAAGAAAGCAAGAGTTTATAGTACAGAATTCATTCTTTCGACAAAATTTAAGTTTTGTAACACAAAACAGATAAAATAACCATTCTGTGAAGCAATACTGTCAGTTACTTTACTGAACCAATAAGAACAAAGCTTATTGGCCTGCTTGTGTGGCCATTTTGGTTAAGGGCATTCCTGCTGTTTTGCCATTGTCTTATGACTCCTCTTCCTGTCTAAGCTGAGAGGGAACATGAAGCAGCAACACTCACCTGCCATGTTGTAATAAATGTAGTGTGCTTGTCTGACTGCTTTACCTGAACTAACACAGCACAATCATTTAATCCACTAGCATGCTGGGGGCATGTTTACTAACATTGGATACAAATATCTGTAGAGATTTCTGGAGCTGTTCCCCATAGGGTTGCCACCTTTTAGAAAAAAAAAATACCGGCTAGTGCTGGGGGGTGGAAAAAAGGGGGCAGGGAGTGACACAAAGGGGGCAGAGTCATGGAAATAACACACAAAAGGGGCGGCTGTGACGCTTAAGGGGCAGAGCAACCGCAGCGTCGGGGAACAAAAATGTTTAAAGTGAAGGGCCGAGGGCTTTTTGTAAGGGTATTACAAATTACCGGCAACTACACTGACGGTAAATTTTTAATACCAGCCCCGACCCTTGCAGGTATTTTACCGGCTAGGCCGGTAAAATACCGGCTGGGTGGCAACCAATCAACAATTACATTTAAACAGCCACTTTAAGTTAGAAAATGTATTGGTTACTATGGGCAACATCTCCAGAAATCTCTCCAGATATTTATCTCTAATGTTAGTAAACATGCCCACTATTATCTTGCAGTCTAACTGTAACATCATTATAATAGGCCTAATATCCCTTCAATGAGTCACTTGTGTATATGATGTTAGGCTCTAGTGTCTCCTCCTAGCTCTAATCTTGCACCACTTAGCTTTTAGCTCTCTCTTAATAATCTGTTTAGCTATAGTTCTACTACTACATAATAGATTTAGCCAGAGATATAGGACTGATCATGGGCACACACATTCTGTATAGTATGATGAGTTGGTCTTATGAGTAGTTTCATAGTTAGCTGTAGTTCAACTACTTCATTATAAGTTTTAGCCACTAGGGATGGGTGAATCTTTTCACCTTGTTTCACCGCGGAAATAATGCCCAAAGAGTTGAATGGCGTTGCATGTAAAAACAAAAAAAAATTTAGCCACAAGTCAAAAAAGTTTTGACACCCATAGACTTTAATGAGAGTTGGCAAAATTTTGCCAGTGGCAAATGTTTAACGAAATGGGTCAAATTCACCCATACCTATTAGCCACAGACATGGGAGTGATGTGCATAAACATTCTGTGTATTATGATGTGTGGGTATTATGAGAAGTCTCATAGTTAGCTGTAGTTCAACTACTACATAATAGGTTTAGCCACAATGTGGGAGTGATCATGTGTGTAGGACTTATGAGCAGGGCCGGAACTAGGGGTAGGCAGAATAGGTAGCTGCCTAGGGTGCAATGATTGAGGGGCACTGGGCAGCTATCTCTTCTGCCTACCCTTAGTATGGACCTGGCACTATACTTGCGCTCCCTTGAATGCCGTCAGTGCTTATGTGAACCTGAGCACTGCTGGCGCGCATGCGCAAGCCGATGTCCTGCACACGCACGCAAGCGCCAATGCTGCACATGCGCACCTGGGTGTTGATTCCATATTCCGCGCATGAGCATATCGCACCTGTGACCTGAGCATCGCCGAGGATGGGGGGGTGAACTGGCTGGCTGGGTCGCCAAGGGCGCCCACCCGTCAAGGCCCGCCTCTGCTTATGAGCAGCCACTCCTGAGTACTGTGTGCAAACTAAAGGGGTCCTTTATACAGGGGGAATTTTAGGGGATGATAATATATTTATATAACACAGCAAGCTGCACAGTGATTTACACTGATTTATAACAAAAGGGTCTAATGATGCCGCCCCCTTATGTACCCAGCACTTACCACTTTCACTTCAGAGTGGGCAGAGAGTAGTGATGGGTGAATCTATCCAGATTCGCTTCGCCCAAATATTTGCCAATTTCTAGCGAAATTCGAGAATTGGCGAAAAATTCACAAAACGACGTGCGTATCGTTTTTGACGCGCGTCGCGTCTTATCATTTTTGGTCAATTTTTGCCAGGTGAATTTTTGCGGGCGTTTCGCAGATTTATTCGCCGGCGGGAATTCGCAGCAAATTCACTGCTGGCGAATAAATTCGCACATCCCTAGCAGAGAGCACAACTGCGCACGTTACACACACATATTAGACACATGTCACATGTGTCAGGGTTGACAGCTTTTGACTTTTGTCTCAAGGCAGGGGGCGGGGTTGTTATGCAAAGGGCCGGGTCTTGCTGCAATGGGGTTGAAGCCATGATGTCAGGGGCAGGCAGGGTCAGACTGACCGGACCCCTTCTCCACACAGTCAGTAGTACCAAAAGAAAACATTGTATAATTAATACTGCCAAATGTGAACTGTGCAGCTCCTTCTCCAGTGGCAATCCAGGTGCATCTCATACAATAAAATAATTTTAAAAAACAGTATTTTCCATAGAGTGAATACATTATGATCCCCTAAAATTGCCTCTGCCTAAATGACCCATATTGTTTGCACACAGTACTCAGGAGTGGCTGCTCATGATCAGTCCCACATCTGTGGCTAAAACTATTATGTAGTAGTTGAACTACGAGACTATTCATAAAACCCATCCATCATACTATACAGAATGTGTGCACATGATCACATACCTCCCAACATTTTGGAAAGAAAAAGAGGGACAAAAAAATGCACGTGCATAGCATGGCAATTTTTTACCACACCCAATTTTTGTGGCCACACCCCCCTAATTACCATGTTCACGTTACAAAATTTGTGTTGCATATTTGAACATATTTCTGCAGTTTTTTCTGTTATTAAGGTGAATTGCCCTTTAAACTGTAAGTCTAACTTCTCCCAAGAGAGATTTGATTATCTCAAAATTATAAAAAGTTAAAAATAGTTGCACCTGGTGGCTGTTCTGGGCTTTCTGCCAAAAGTCAATGAAGTTACAAACTTTGTTTCTTTTTCTGGCTGTTCAATGCAGAAAGAGTCGGGACTTTCCAGTACAAATGCGGGACTGGGGGTTGAGCTGTTAAAAGAGGGACTGTTAGGAGGTATGTGATCAGTCCCACATTTTGGCTAAACCTATTATGTAGTAGTAGAACTATAACTAAGCAGATGATTAAGAGAGAGCTAAAAGCTAAGTGGTGTAAGATTAGAGCTAGGTATATTTTTTATCTGTGTATATGGTCAGAAATAGTAATATACCATGAGAGACATTCCTTCTGTGTATTAGGGATAGTTTTGTATACAGAATGTATTTGGGACAAACAGCACCCCATAGTAATTTGATTTCTGGCCTTATATACATCTGGGACTCCTCGGGGTACTCCTATAGCGTTAATGTATACATGATTGTCGAAAGACCCTTTGGGCTGGACTTCTCGTTTGGAGCAGTGAATCATGTCCAATCTTGGTATCTGTGAAATAGAGGTTACAGGAAAAGCACAGAAAGGCAATATCAGTAGTATCAAACAACAGCTCCCACTCCAGAGACTTGGGAGCAATGGGCGTAATTTCATTTCTCCACATAACCACCATATATCTGCCCTTACATAAGGCCAGAAATCAAATATTATTGTGGGTTGTGACACTTTTATGTAATGGGAAGAAGAACCAAGGGAATAAGATGAAAAAAGTTATTAATGCTAACATGCCTACACAACACCACCTTGAGAATTGTGTCCAGATATCATATGGTTCTACCCTTTCCCTACTTCTGTTGCTGCTCCCAAATAGTCCCATGGTACTTCACTGAGGTTGAGACGTTCCCCTCCCTGGTGGAGAGAACCCCCTTTGTAGTCAGACTGTATCCAAATGACTATGGCTGCTTGCCCTAGTTCTTTTACTAATTTGCAGTGGCTGGCGTGTACCCAGGACACTCTTTCTGCAATTTTTACAGCGGTGGGGGTGGACAATAATACCTGATAAGGTCCCTCCCACCGTGGAGCTGCCCAATTGTTTCTTTTTATTACCTTTACCCACACATAGTGTCCAGGTTTCACAAGTTCTGTTGGGATTGGCTCACCGGTATCTGGAAGAGAATTTGGAGTACACTGCCTGTAGATGAGTACCTACATTCCCAAAAGTTGCCCAGTTTAATTTCATAGTGAAAACTCCTATTTCCTCTATTTCTTGAGGATTCTTAAAGGACCACCTGGTCATCATGCCCCCCAAAGCTTGCCACTTGTATCTTTTGTTTTTTGTTAAGGACACGTTAGGTCTGTTAAATACTCTATGGAGCAGTTTAAAATCTCTAGACAATTCACAGGTAACTACTGATATACCAAAACGGTCCCAATATAGGGTTTGAACTGTGAGGGAACCGTTCTTGTATTTATGTAATAATGGTTCATATCAGGGGTCTGACCCCTCAGTGTATTTAAAATAAAGGTTGCAGTGCAAATCTTTTGAATATCCCTCCCAGTTGGCAACTTTGTGGAAATTAGTTCTCTCAACTCTTGAGTCACTGCCGAGGACCTTTTTGTACAAGATCTAAGCTGTACCAATATCTGAGGTCCCCTTCCCCCTTTACTACATGTGCGTATCAGTTATTCCATTTCATCTAACTGAGATATGGGTGGATCCTGGAATCAGGGCAATTCCTAGCTTTGCAACAAAACACCGGCACACAGGAACAAAGTGCAGGTAAAACCTTGCTGGTTTATTGTGAATGCAGCATGCAACGTTTCGGGGTAACCCCCTTTATCAAGCATACAGACAATTAGTGCAAGTGAACATTTAAACCTTCAACAGGCCACATGACCCGTAAAGTGGGAGTGATTAACAATGATAGTTAATTGATCATAGAAAATTCAGTAATAAAATTAATTTAGTAGTAAAGTTATTTATTGTGTATGATTTGTGTGAAAGAGTGGAGATGTGTGTGTGTGTATGCTGGGTTTTTAAATTGGAGGGGTTGAACTTGATGGACTCTGTCTTTTTTCAAACCAATTCAACTATGTAACTATGTATGTAACTAGGTGCATTAATTTGGGCACCAAAACAGAGATATTACATCAATACTTAGTTGAGCCTACTTTTGCAAATTTAACAGCCTCTAGATGCTTCCTATAGCCTTTGATGAGTGTCTGGATTCTGGATGGCAGTATTTTGACCATTCATCCATACAAAGTCTCTCCAGTTCAATTAAAGGAAAACTATACCCCCTGAACAATGTAGGTCTCTATAAAAAGATATTGCATAAAACAACTCATATGTAAAACCCTGCTTCATGTAAATAAACCATTTTCATAATAATATACTTTTTTAGTAGCATGTGTCATTGGGTCATCCTAGAAAATAGCCATTTTAATAAATAAGGACAGCCTCCTGGGATCCTAGGATTCAACGGTGCACACAAACATACTAAACAGACTATAAAGTTAGGTCACACGAGCCAATTAACAGACAGAGTTCTGTCTTTTGCTTCCACACTTCTTCCTGTTACAGTTAAAGTTGAAATATTTCTGGTCAGGTGATCTCTGAGGCAGCACACAGACCATCACCAAATGGTGGTTCAATGCAAGAGATGTAAAAGGGCAATATTTACTTAAATATATACCTGGTAGGTAAGATTCTTTAATATGTCATTTAATTTGATATAAACTATCTGTTTCTCAAGTATCCATTTTCAGGGTATAGTTCTCCTTTAAATTTGATGGCTGCCGAGCATAGACAGCCTGCTTAAAATAATCCTGTAGATTTATGATGATATTCAAGTCGGGGGACTGTGATGGCCATTCCAGAATATTGTACTTCTCCCTCTGCATAAATGTCTTTGTAGATTTCGAAGTGTGTTTAGGGTCATTGTCTTGTTGGAATATCCAGCCCCTGCATAACTTCAACTTTGTGACTGATTCTTGAATATTATCCTATTGACAGTAGGTAGAAGGTGTTTTTCTTGGAATGTGGTGTTCTTCTTCCGCCATGCAAAGCTCTTTTTGTTATGACCAAATAACGAAACTTTTGTCTCATCAGTCCAAAGCACTTCGTTCCAAAATGACTGTGGCTTGTCTAAATTATATTTTTTATACATCAAGCGACTCTGTTTGTAGTGTGAGTGCAGAAAGGGCTTCTTTCTCTGCCCTGCCCTGCCATACAGATGTTCTTTGTAGTAGAACGATGTACATATAAACCATCTGCAGCAAGATGTTCTTGCAGGTCTTTGGAGGTGATCTCTGGGTTGTCTGTAACCATTCTCACATTCATCTGCATATGCTGCTCCTATAATTTTCTTGGCCTGCCTGGGTATTACAGCAACTGTGCCTGTGGCCTTCCTTTTCCTGATTACATTCCTTAAAGGACAAGGAAAATCTTTATAGATCCCTAGTAAGACCTCATTTGGAATATGCAGTGCAGTTTTGGACTCCAGTCCTTAGGAGGGATGTAAATGAGCTGGAGAGAGTGCAGAGATGTGCACCTAAACTGGAGGAATGGAAGACTTAAATTATGAGAGTAGATTGTCGAGGTTGGGGTTGTTTTCTCTGGAAAAAAGGTGCTTGCGAGGGCACATGATTACACTTTACAAATACATTAGAGGACATTATAGACAAATATCAGGGGACCTTTTTACTCATAAAGAGGATCACCGCACCAGAGGCCACCCCTTCAGACTAGAATAAAAGGACTTTAATTTGAAGCAGCGTAGGTGGTTCTTCACAGTAATGACAGTGAGGTTGTGGAATGCACTGCCGGGTGATGTTGTGATGGCTTATTCTGTTGATGCTTTCAAAAGGGGCTTGGACGATTTTTTTGGACAAACATAATATCAAAGGCTATTTTGATACTAAACTCTACAGTTAGTATAGCTATGGGCATATGTGGTTTGTATGAAAGAGTGCAGGGGTGTGTGTGTGTGTGTGTGTATGCTGGGTTTTAATTTGGAGGGGATGACCTTGATGGACTTTGTCTTTTTTCAACCCACAATTTAACTATGTAACTATGTAAAATAGAATAAGGCTGGAAATGCTGTAGTTTGTAAACATAAACATGAACTGCACCACAAACCTAATCACACAAATCATGTATGCTTTAAAAATTGGCCACAGTGGGCTGTCGCTCAGTGTGGTCTGGCCTGCTTAGGGGTCGACATATATTATCTAAAAAGCCAAAAAATGTCTGCCAGAAGTCGATACAGCAAGACTGATTAATAATCAGAATATGCAGACTGCATTAGGTCCTGTGTTGTCATGTCATCTAATGTGGACTCTATAGTTTTTGTATTGTTAAATACAAACTTTCTCCAACGCTGCAGAACAAGTGGCTTTAGCAAAATATCCTCCAAACAGAATCCCAGTTTATCTGCTTAAATCTGGCTCCATGATCTTTGTCCCTGCAACTGGAGTTGGAAACAGTAAAGGGGATGTAAAGGCAAAAATAAAATCCAATAGAATTCTCTACGCAGTTGTTGACTGCTCTACAGGGAAACAAAGCTGCTTGAGTTCTGCATGGCTGGAAAGTAAGGTGGGAGGCTCCCCCTGCTGTTCATGAGTATGATTGTTTCTCTGCAGAGCAGACAATTCCTTTCCAGAGCAGTGAATGAAGATTTTTTTATAAAACGGTAGACATTTTTTAATCAAAGTATATTGGAGAGAGGTTTTTTTTTCATTAAAGAAAGTAAAAATGGGATTTTATGTTTTTGCCTTTATTTTTGATTTTATTCCTTGTCCTTTAAACTGACAGTTTAAACCTCTAATAGCTTTTTGTAGCCTTCCCCTAAACCATGATACTGAACAATCTTTGTTTTAAGATCTTTTGAAAGTTGCTTTGAGGTTCATTCTTCAGAGGAGACTCAAACGGAAGCACAACTTGCAACTGGACACCTTAAATACCTTTTATCATGATTGGACACACCTGCCTATGAAGTTCAAGGCTTAACAAGCTAATATAACCAATTTTGTGTTGCCAGTCATCAGTATTGAGCAGTTATGTGCATTGTTCTCTTTGATAACCTACCCTCTGTGTCTATTCTACTGTTTCAGGAGTTATGTATTTTTTTTTTTTTGCAAAAGGAAGAAACACAAACAATTACAAACAAATTAAACAAACAGAACTTTCTCTGTGTGGTATTCAGTCCAAATATATATAAGGAGCCTATTATGGTACATAATAAGTAAAATTAGTAAAAAAGCAGTAAATTGAGGTGAATCCTGGCCATATGGATTTAGAGTATATGCATTATTGGATATTGACCGTATATAGATTGCAGATGTTTTAAATGATTTTAAATGCATTAGGGATGCATCAATCCACTATTTTAGGATTTTGTTTAAAGATTTGTCCAAATACTGAACCAAATCCTAATTCGCATAGGGTAAAAGGCTAGGGAAAGGGGTGAAAGAGAACTGCTTCCTTGGTGTGTGAGACGAAAAGTCACATGATTTTTAGGATTCACATTCGGTTCGGCCAACTCTGAATCCTACTGAAAAAGCCAAATCCGGAATTGAATCTTGAATTAAGTATTTTCCTAAAATGCATCTTATGTGTAATGTTAAAGTTTATTTTTTCAGTGGATAAAAAGTTATTCTTTCCATCTTCCATTGATTTTAATCCCCCCCATCACATAAATGTGCTGAATAAAGCATTGAGCTATAGTATGACTATGAAGATTTTCATTCTTCCATGTCATGGTATATCTAATATAAGTAATTCAAAAAGCAACTGGACTATGCACCACAGGACGAAATATGTGGCAACTGAAACAGAGTCCAATGATAAACATCTCAGAGGAGCTGAGAAACTCAGGAGGATTTTCAACAAACACCATGTCCCTGTGTTTTTCAAACCTAGCAATACACTGAGACAGAAACTGGTACACCCTAAGGATCCAACACCTAAAGAAAACAAAGCAGTGTGGTATATGCAGTCCAGTGTAGCAATGAGTGCACAGATCTATACATTGGGAAAACAAAACAACTGCTCAAGCGAATGGCTCAGCATAGGAAGGGGAACCTTACAGGGCAAAACTTGGCTGTCTTTCAACACCTTAAAGACAAGGGACACTCCTTTGAAGATAACAATGTCCAAATCTTGGATAAAGAAGACCGCTGGCTTGAAAGAGGCGACTCATGTCAGGGTGGAGAAACTATCCCTGAATAGAGGCAGGGGCCTTCAACACCATCTGTACACCGGCATTTTCAGAACAATTGACACATCCATTCATGTAACTCTCACATGTAACACCTGTTTCTAGGAGTTGCATGACACATTGGTAATCCTATCACAGTAACGACACAGAATCAACACCTTTGTGAATTTCAAATGTCACCTCTCTGAAGAGTTACCATGTGCCATTATGATTGGATTGTTGGAAGAGTCTATATGCCGAGAACTCCCCACACCAGTCAATTGAACTAAAGAAGCTGCTCGGATGGGCAGTGAAACGTCTTCATTAAATTTTTTCTGCAAGTCCAGTTGCTTTTTTTGAATTACTTATTTTAGATATTGAGCTATAATCTTAAAACTGGGGGATTCACTGTAGCACCATGACTGAGTGTTTAGCTGAAATATTGGAATTCATAGCTCCTTTACTACATGAATGTCAACCAGTTATGCCCCAATCACTTACTGCTTTGCATTTACTGATGCACTAAAGGCTAGCATGTGGATATACAGTAATTGGTGGATTTACCTTGCAACAAACTATACAGTACATGCATAATATATACGGTATACAGGATGTCTCCATAGCTGAACCCTTAGCTGAAATCTTAAAGGGATCCTGTCATGATTTTTATTGTTTACTTTTTATTTCCAAATTACATTATTTACATTGCAAATAATTCACTCCATTAAAAAATGTAATCGTGAACCTACAAATATATTTTAGCTGAAATATTCTTGTGTAGGCAGCCATGCTAGTGCATTTCTGAGCTTTGAGAAGAGCCACCTTGCTCCCCTAACCTGTGTGTGTGTGTGTGTGTGTGCTTGCGCATACAGAATGATGTCCTGTACCTGAGCAGGAAAAATCTGAGTTTTTAGCAATGCAAACAAATCCTTCAGCAGAGGTGTGAGGTAGCTGATATCTGGTTAGCTGCTTATTGTTCTGTTGATAAACTGCTGGGATGGGAATGGAGGGGGGTGATATAACTTGCATTGCAGCAGTAAATAGTGAAATGGCTAGTATGTCTAGCCCCATACCAAATTTCAAAATTCAATATAAAAACATCAGTTTGCTGTTTTTAAAAAATGGATTTCAGTGTGTGCAGCTTCCTTTATTTGCAGCCTTTTGTTTTGTTATAAAGTAGTGTTGATCTTGAATATGGTTTTATATGATTTTAAACATAATTACCCTAAAATATGAAGAATAGTAAGGCTAGTAATCTTAGTCCTATCTGATATGATATGTATGATATTATATATAATGCCAAGGAAAGCCGGCACTCTCGAATTAAAAGTTCATATGCCTGGGTGCAGTATCCATAATTTTATCCATAAGAAATCCAAGAAGA
>CM044442.1:62668279-62692391 GCA_024363595.1 Xenopus borealis
AGGTCATTAATAAACAAGGTGAAAAGCAAGGGACCCAGTACAGAGCCCTGTGGTACACCAGTGACAACACTGGTCCAATTAGAAAATGTTTCATTTACCACCACTCTTTGTAGTCTATCTTTTAGCCAGTTCTCTATCCAGGTACAAGTACTATGTTCCAGGCCAACATTTCTTAATTTAACCAGTAACCGTCTGTGTGGCACAGCGCTCTCCCCGCCCTCCCTCCATGCATGTGCGTGATGTATGCATGTCCCCCCTGGAGATTGTGGGTAAGCGAGTGAGGGGAGAGAGTGTTGGCAAGTCACAGAGGGGAGGTGAGAGAGAGCGGGGGGGGGGGGGGGGAGAGCAGCGAACATGGGGTAGGCAGAAGACAGGTACCTGCCCAGTGCCCCCCTTTGGTTGCACCCTAAGCAGGTGCCTCTTCTGCCTACCCCTAGTTCCAGCCCTGGTGGCACTGTATTGAATGCTTTAGCAAAGTCTAAGTAAATCACATCCACTACCATCCCAGAATTGAGGTCCCTGCTTACCTTCTCATAAAAAGAAATTTAGTCTGGCAAGATCTATTATGCATAAAACCATGTGGGCACAAACTTGTTTGTTATTTGCTATGAAGTCCAGTATCCTATCCTTTATTAAAGGGGTTGTTCACCTTCCAAACACTTTTTTCTGTTCAGTTGTTTTCAAATTGTTCCCCAGAAATAAAGACTTTTTTCAATTACTTTCCATTATTTATCTTTTACTGTTTTTTCAAAATCTAAGTGTAAATTTGAATGTTGGTGTCTCTGGTGTTTGAGTCTAGCAGCTCAGTAATTCAGGTGCAGACTCTAAACTGATACAATTTTGCAACATTTAATTGATAAATTTCACAGCAACAATTCTGGAGTAATAGCATGAAACCCAGATATTCTGCTCAGCAGGGACAAAGCAATTAAATGTATCAGTTTATAACAGTTGGGGGGGGGTTGGCGAGACCCCCTCCCAGAGCGGCTTTAGAAGGTGAAAAATGATACTTTACACTTCAATATTAGAAAAACAGTTACAAATAGACAGTAATTGGAAAAAGTTGTTTTTTCTGGTGATCTATCTGAAAACAACTAATTGTTTGAAGGTGAACAACCCATATAATCCTTTGAAAAGCTTTCTTACCACTGATGTCAGACTAACTGGCCTATAGTTTTGAGGCTGAGAACAGGATCCATTTTTGAATAGCAGCACCACATTAGCAATTCGCTAGTCTATCGGCACCATGCCAGACCTCATTGAATCCTGAAGAATTGAGTAGAGAAGTTTGGCAATCACAGAGCTAAGATTGCTAAGTACCCTGGGATGAATCCCATTTGGACCTGGGCCTTTGTTTATCTTAATATGTTCTAGTCTCTTTTGAATTTCATCATATGTGAACCATGTATCATTAGATTTTGGGAATATTAATAAGGAAACCTTCATTAGCTGGTTCCTCATTTGTGTAGACAGACAAAAAGTATGTGTTCAGAGAGATAAGGGCCATTAAAATGCTTTCCTATTGGTGTGTCCAGTTTTTTATTGTTACAGTGAATCGGTGGTGTGTATTTCTCTTTCTCAGACTTTGCCCAGTCTCTCCTATATACAGTCCACCTGTTTTGCATTTAGTGCATTGTATTAAGTACACCACATTGGAAGAAGAACAGTTGTAGTGACCATGGATGCTGTATTCCTCTAATGTGTCCAGAATTGGTATTTTGTCTGAAGTCAGGATGTGAGGGCAGGTCTTGCATTGTTTTTTGCCACAGGGGTTTGTTGCATTTTTGGTGGGGTGCAATAAGGCACTTCTTGTTATCAGTAACTTTAGGTTGGGAGGCTGTCTGAATGCTAGGAGTGGCGGGTTTGGGAATATGCTTTTTAGCCTCTCAGCCTTATGAAGTGTACCTTGTAGCTCTCTGGCTATTTTTTTGAGGGTTCTTAGTTGTGGATTGTATGTGACCACTAGGGGAATCTGATTTATTTCAGGTTTTTGTTTATATTGTAGAAGGTAACTTCTGGGAATCCTGGTGGCTGCATAAATGTATTGATCTACAACCATGGGGTTGTAGCCCCTGTTGATGAAGTCTGTTTTTAGTGTTTTCAGGTGGTGGTTCCTTTCAGCAGTGCCCAAACATATACGATTATATCAAAAGGCCTGGCAGTAGATTATTGAGTTTTTAGTGTGGTCAGGGTGAAAGCTGTCATACATTAGATATGATGGTTTGTCCATTGGCTTTCAATATATGGTGGACACACCAATAGGAAAGGATTTCAATGGCCCTCATCACTCCATAAAGGATTTAAGAATTTTGGTCCTTAAGTGCAATTTTTAAAAAGATAATGATAGAAAAGTGTGGGAATACAAATTAATGGAAACTTTCAATTCTCTGGAGAAACCTGGGACTTGGATTTATGGCCAATTATGTGGACTAAGAAAGGACTTCACCAGGTCAGAAATGACAACGTATGGAACATATGGAATTCCCTTGATTCTACACTCCAATAATTCAGCCCTAATTTATACTCAGACTATTTCACCCACATTATCTTGTACCTTACCTGCTTGTCTCTTGCAGATCCCCTCGTAAATTACTTTGACACCATAACATTTTTACTGGCTAACACGGTATAGCAACTTTACCTGGATAATGGATCCTATACCTAAAGTTTGAACTAAATAGCTTCATACAAATGTACTAATTTATTATTTTTTAGGTAGATTTACTAGAGACACCATTGCAACAATTCTCTGCTGTGCAGCTATCTCCAAAGAGACTGTCTCCATCAATGCATAGAGTACCACCAAGGTCACATATAAACCAAGCACAAGCAATCCAGTCAAGCCACTCCCCACACATTTCAATAGCAGACAGGTAGGTAGAATTAATACTACAATTTTTTACAATAAAAATAAACATTTTCATAGTATTAAACTCTGTGTTATATTGTTTTGATACATGTGAGCAATTGTGTTTTCCTCAGCCTGATACTAACACTTCCAGGGCTTCACATATACAATAACAGCCTGAACTATTGATGCAGTAAATCCCATTCCTTAAATGGCTACCTCAGTTAACACATCATATCCTTAGTAATAACCTATTAATGACTAGTAATAGTTCCTTGGTTCCCATGGTTTAAAATTTGATCTTCCTTTTATATTCATCTTGACTGCTCCCTTAATTAAAATAGTATATCATGCTCACAAACTTTGGCTGCAATGAAGAAATGCTGTTACTGAATCAGAAAACTACAGTATCATTTAAACTAGTTTTACAAGTATAAGTTAACCATCTCTTTATACCCAACTCATGTGTGGTAAAGAAGAGATAATTATGATAAAGTGGTGAGTAAAATAAGAGGGGCACAAGCAAAGAAAATAAATAATGGAAAATATTGTTCATGACCATTTAGACTTCAGACATGGATTATTAAAACATATGGCTCATTTCTACATATAATTCTTCCATGGAAAGGGCATGGAGGTCCCATTAATAAAAAAAGCTGCCTAAACTCCAGCCTATGGAAGGCAAGTAGATGAAGAACATAAAACAACATGCAGCAATACATAGTGAACAGAAGGGAGGAACTTATGTACAGTTCTGCATATGCATGCATATATTTATTACTCCCACATTATGTTTTTTTGTTGGCTCAATAAAGGGTGATGGATTGTGCTGATTATTTACATGGCTGATTGTTAAAGGGAGTAACAGGAATAATTTAGAGGTGCTGCCATAAATATCCCATTTTCAAATCACCATATTTAGGAGGCATGCTATTAGTTTGAGTCGTAGTAAACTGAATCACTGGTTAATAAATGTTGTTTTATGATA
Organism: Xenopus borealis; assembly: GCA_024363595.1. Classification (NCBI taxonomy): domain Eukaryota; kingdom Metazoa; phylum Chordata; class Amphibia; order Anura; family Pipidae; genus Xenopus; species Xenopus borealis. The sequence goes on from CM044442.1 coordinate 62,672,116, forward strand.
TCATTTACAATAGAATCTTATTTTTCTTTTCAATTAGTTCAGAGGCGCTCAGACGGGAACTTGAAAGGGAGAAAATGATGAAAAGACTTTTGATGACAGAACTGTGAAAATACCATCTTCATTACAACAATGCTGGATTAAGGCCTACATGGTGCCTTCTATCTTTTTACATTCCACTGTGTACTTTAGGATGCAAAATGCATTGCAAAAAGGCAAACAAATCCTACTGTCCATTTAAATAATGAGCCTAAACTAGTGAAACTATTAAGTTTTCATAGTATTAAGTTTCAATACTATTTTGAATAATCTAGCGAAGAACAAAATTGTGCTGAATATTTTATTAGCTAAGACTGACAAATGGTGTTGTTCTACCAACATAATTATTTGATTATTTCTTAAAGGACACCTATGGGCCAAAAAAAATTCCCCAAACCGAAGGTGCGGGCTGATAGAGCCCGCATTCCGGTTTGGGGTTCTAGTAGTTTAAAAAAAAAAAAATTGCCCCCTGCAGGCACTGGCTTACTCGCACCTAGAGGGAGCTCCTGGTGCGAGCTGCCATGACAGTCCATGCGCAGCCTGCAACTTCGTTTGGGGAATTTTTTTCGGCCCATAGGTATCCTTTAAGAAACTCTCACATTCCTTGTTTTCCACAGCCAAAAAAATACTTGGATCTGAGCACTTTCATGTCATTTATAGTTAAAACATTTATTTCATGTAAGCATGATAAAAGAAAATAATTTTTTAATGCCAAATAAAGTATATCTGTGTAGCTTATGCTTTTATCCCTAGTGAAAAAACTAAAACCATAGGAGCCAATCTTGGCAGCTTTCCTGTTACCTCTTGCATTCGCATCAACACCAGTTTTGTATCAAAATTTTATGTACAGTGCATTCAGTAATATTTTTATGGTGATTGCAATTTCATGGGTTGCATGGAACATTCTAATGTATACAGTATGTTGTTTGTAATGTGTCTTTTAAGCTTTATTGCTGGTGACTATATTTTTCTGTAAAGATATAAGAAGGAAGCACTTAAGTACCATGTTTTTACAAAGCCCATGTTTTGCTCTAACAAAGACATCAAAGGTTCATCAAAGGTTGAATCAGTTTTTTGTACAGTATGTAGCTTTTCATTCCCTTATCAAATTATCAAATTAACTTTATTTTAAATAGTGTAAGTGACACATGGGAGATTAGTCACCAAGAGACAAATCTCTTCTTCGGGTGACTAATCTCCCCGATTAAGATTGCTCAATTTTTCCTTCGGAAAAACTAAGCGATCTGAATCGGAACCGGAAGTCATTTCTGGGAGATTAGTCTCCTTGGAATCACCAAGTGTGCCACCTCCCTAATACTTTTGCATAAGAAAACTTTGATTTTCTAATCACAATTATCTTCAGTAATTGAGCATGAGCAGATGTTTTATCTAACTGGAGCTTAAGTCTCATTGGTATAGGGATCAGGTCAAACTAGTGCCTGGCACAAGAGGTAACGTTCAGTAAAAGCAAAAACTTAGTGAATTAGTGAATTTACAACAGTAAATCAGTGAAGTGGCAAAATGACATCACGCGGGCGAATTTGCGCTAGGGTTTGCCGCTTCGCCCTTTATTGAATTTCCCCCGAAGGAGGTAGTATAATTTTATGTATAATATGTAAAATGTGATTACTAAACAGAACATAAGGCCACCCGTTGCACAACACAACTATTGCATTTCAACATATACCGCTGTGTTCAGAATAATAGCAGTCTGACATCACTAACCTGATCAATCACTGTTTTTGGTAGAAATTATATTTCTACATATAAATCGTAGTATGGTAATAGAAAACCAACAGATCCAACAGTCATGACATGCATGCTGCTGATTGTGTGTAACTGAATAATTCATTAGAGAGGTTGTTTATTCTGTGAAAAAAACAGGTGTCAATTACGGGCATTATTTAAAGGAGATGTAAACTTTTAAATAAAGAAATGTACTAAAGTTTTTACAGCCCGGTAAAGTACAGCACAAAATAGGTTAAACTGAACAATTCCACTACTTTGTATGTTTATTTATAGTCCACGCTTCTGCTCCATTTCCCTGCCATAGGCACCATATTTAAAATTATTCCTCGCAACAGCAGGAGCCTCTGCTCTGCCCCTGTGCAGAGAGTGCACAAAGTGCTGCAGTACTTATGAATGTGTGTAGTGTAAGGTGCTTTTAACTATAGGGAGTACAGCTGCGTTCATGTGCCTGGAAGTTTTTAGTCACAATCTCTGGCTTTGAAAAAAGTGCTGCTCATGCAAACTGGCCCCTGTGTTACTGTCACATGCATGCACAGCAGGCTCCTCTCCAACTACCATACCTCCCAACTGTCCCGTTTTGAGAGGGACAGTCGCGCTTTTGACAGCTCAACCTGCAGTCCCGGATATGTAGTGATATGTCCCGAGTTTCTCTTTGATCTACTGCACTGAACTGCCATAAAAAGATACAAAGTTTCTAACTTAATTGGCTCTTGGCAGAGAGCCCAGCGTAGAGACTTAACATACTTTTGTAATGGTTTTAAATAAGATAAGAACTTACACAACTTAAAGGGCAATTCACCTTCATTAGCAAAACTGTAATAACACATAAAAACCACAGAAATGTGTTAAAACTTTCATAACCTGCCAAATTTTGCAAAATGGACATGGAAATTGGGGGGGGGGGGGTCACAAAAATGGTTGTGGCAAATCTTTTTGTTCCTCTTTCTGTTTCCAAAATTATTTTGAGGTATGAACTTTGTTGTTGAAGAGATAAGCTGAACTCAAGACAGAAGAGGGGGCAGGGCTTGACGCTAGAGCAGAAATGAGCTCGAGAGTTCCATTGATTATTCAGAAACCACATAAAACTTAATTCAGGGACTAAGGTATGCAATTCTGGGGGATAGTTTGGAGTCATTTGAGAGTTAGAAAAAAAAAGGTTTACTTATTCTTTAATGAAGGAAGGCAACAACAGTTGTGCATGCTGGTATAGTGCATTTCTCTCTGAAAAACTAAATCGGTCATTCCAGACATTGTTCAGAGCAACATATTTTAATTAAACAGTTGATTGGAGATGGGAAACATATAAAGAAGGTCAGATAATGATAGGCTGCTCAGCTAAAATTATTTTAAAAGCTTTAAAATGGCAAAGACTCAGCAAATGATCAGCTACAGGAAGATCAAAGAAGTTGTACATTTACCTGTGAGTACTGTTACAATTAGAAGACACCTATGTGAAGCCAATCTATTGGTAAGAAGCCCCTGCAAAGTCCCATTGTTGAACATGTGCTGAAGAAGTTTTGCAATTTGCCAAAGAACACATTCACTGGTCTAAAGTGAAATGGCACAACATTTTGTGGACTGATGAAAGCAAGATTGTTCTTTTTTGGGTCTAGAAGCTGCAGACAGTTTGTCAGATGACCCCCAGACACTGAATTCAAGCCACAGTACACTGTGAAGACAGTGAAGCATGGTGACACAAGAATGATATGGGGATGTTTCTCATACTATGGTGCTGGGCCTATTTATCACATAACAGAGATTATGGATCAGTTTCAGTACATACTTGAAGAGATAATTTTGTCTTATGCCGAAGAGGAAATTCCTTTAAAATAGTTAACTAACTAAATAGACAACTACTCCAAACACACCAGTAAATGAGCAGCATCTTGGTTCCAAACCAACAAGACTGAAGTTATTAAGTGCCCTCCCAGTCTCTGGACCTTAATCCAATAGAAAACTTGTGTGGTGACATAACAGATATTGTTTCTGAGGCAAAACCAAGAAATGCAGAAGAATTGTGGAATGTAACAGGTTCCAGAATTTGGTCAACTCCATTCAACAGTGCAGCAGTTCTCAGAAACAGTGGTTATACAACTAAATATTAGTTCAGTGATTCAAAGGTAAGAAAAATCTTGAAACTTTTTCAGTGTATACAGTGAATGTTTGAGTTTGTAAAGAAGATTGCAGACACTACTAATTGTTGGAACAGCCTTATACTGTATTCCCTTTTATTCCATTTCTGTAAAGGAATAACACAACTTTGATGCATTTTTCTTCTTGTTTTGATTTTGAATAAAATGTCTAATGCTCATTAATTATGAGATTCTGGATTTTGCAACATCAACTGATTTATTAAAATATAGTGCATGAAAGAAGCATGGCTCTCTGGGGCAAATTCATTATAGCATGAAGCTAGCGCTAATTCGCCAGCATGACGTCAATTCGTAACTTCGGAAATTCACTAACACCGGCTCTGGCGAATTTACGCTAGCAAAGTAGATAGACTTGTGCAACTTCGCATCCTTACGCCAGGCGAAGTTGAGCACTGACAAAGGATCGTAAACTCGCAAATTCACTAAGATGAACATTTTCCTCAACGTTAGCACTTACGCTAGATGTTACTTCGCTTGTTCAGACCAGGCGAATTTCAATACAATAGATAGGAGATTGAAAAAAAAAGTCCCAAAAAAACGCTGGCGTATTTTAGCATAGGAGGGTGATAGTCTGAAAAAGATCGAAATGGCAACACAACTATACATGGGGCACATGTAGGGCAATAGGACAATTTTATTTAATTTATTAAAGGTTTCCTGGGCTTGTGTAGTGGAATGTAGTGGCTGTAACATACACCTCTATTATAACAAAGTTCACCAGGCGAAGTGCGGCGAACGCTAGTGACTTTTCGGCTCTTGAATTGAATTTGCCCCTCTGACTCTACAGCTCAGTATCCCCTCTGACTGTGTAGCTGGCCCCACCTACTTGCTATTTTTCTATAACAAACTTTATTAACATCAACAATTAGCAACACAATTCGCAATGCATTTGCATGTATGGAAATAAAAGCTTTAAGGATTTTCAGCTTTATTCACTGTTTCAAAAGCACTGCTATTTTTCTGAACACAACTGTACATGTACACTGGGACTTATGCATCAGTTTTCTTATATTGTCTTATCCTGACTTTGCTTTAGATGCTATCTGTATTTTTACCCCATGTGAGTTAAATGCCAGATCTACTGTACTTAGTCTACATAAAAATAGTCTTTGGGTTGTGAAGATTTTCAACTTGATTTGGGTCTTTCATAAAAAAATTGGATCAATTGAAAGAAACGCTGGCATGGCTATATGTATATTCACACTTATACACTTTCCTTGGTCTGTCTCAACTGTCTCCTTTCTATCATGTTCTTCCCACTACTGATAATATCTATCTTACAGTATATCACCTGCACAGACACTGGTGAATTCAAGGCAAAGACATCTTTGGTGGGCCACCTTAGTCTGCCCACATTTATATTGTAAACTGTTGATATTCTACCGTTGCTCTCAGTTATGCTTATACTGTACATTTATATATATATATATTGGAGCTGTCTGTATGAAAATTCAGGTGTTATAAAAATAATTTTAAGAATAATTATTGTTTTTAGAACTTTTTTATTACTGTTGTTGTTTCTGATCTGTTATATTTCCTTCCCAGACCAACAACCAACACACTTATTTTTAAGAATATGAGATTCAGCAAATATAACAAACACACAACTGTCCTCAAGCTGAAAAGCAGAACATGTAACTTTGGTCAGCTGAGAGATTCATTAGTCAGAGACAGAGTTGTAATTGGATGTAATGATCAAAAAGTGCAGGAAAAATTGTTAAGGGAACAGGATATTACATTAGAAAAAGCTATATGATTTGTCAAGCAGCTGAACTCACAAAACCGCAGCTCAAAATGCTAACAGGAATAAGAACGAAGAGAAGGTTTCTCCAGTGAGCAGAGTGGCCACATCCTCAGTCAAACCCAGGGCTCACACAAATAAATCTGATTTTAAGAAAGGCGATGGGAAAATTGATGCAACATTTACCAAATACAAAGTAATTGTGGCAATAACTGTTCATTTAACAACTGTACAGCTTTTGGGAAACAATGCAAAGTGTGTGGCAAATATAGTCACTTTGCCAAGCAGTGTTATAGTAAAAGCAAACTAAATGCAGTGATGGACAGCAACAGTGAGGAGAGGCAGGAGGAGATGCTGTCAGAAAAAGGAATAGAAGTGAAAAAGGATGGACTATAAACATTGATACAGATGGTTCCCTGATTAAGTATAAAGTGGACACAGGGGCAGAAACAAACATTATTACAGAAAAATTATTGATAAACCTACAAATGAAAGCAAAACTAAAAAGTAAAACATCAGTGCTTAAGGCATACAATGAGTGTGAAATCCCATCAGTAGGATAATGCACAGTTACTCTTAATTACAAAGGAAAGTTAAGCAAATTAATTTGCAGTAGTCTCTGGTAATTACTGTCCCCAATTAGGTGCACAAACGTGAGAAGTTGGGACTGGTAAATGACTTATTTATTGTGGAAGAATCACCACAACACAACATACTGTAGCTATACTGCTAAGTGAATGTAAGGATGTGTTTACAGGTCTTGGGAAACTGCCAGTTACATATGAGATTTCATATGTACAAGCCAAAAGGCATGTGCCAGTGGCACTAAGAGAAAGACTTAAATGTGAATTGCAGCACCTGACTGAGTTAGATGTAATTAATCTTATCAATGAACTTCAGCTTGGGTTCATTCCTTAGTCATTGTAAAGACAAAAAATGATGTGGTTATCTTTAGCCCAGACTGGGAAGTCATCTGCCTCGGGCACAAGTGGTCCTTGATTCTATCTGGAAGGTTGGTCTGACAGCAAGTCCCAAAAATTGTGCAATGGGGTTAGAAAAGGCCCACTATTTTGGGTACGTTATTGGGAGGGGTAGTCAAGACCCAGGTTTCCAAAGTTGAGGGAATTCAGCAGTGGCCTGGCCCAATTCCAAGAAGCAAGTGAGAGCCTTTCTTGGGATAGTGGGGTATTACAGGAGATTTGTCCCCAATTTTGCATCCCTAGCAGCCCCACTTACTGACCTCAAAAAAGGGAGTAAAGCTGGAGTGGTTGCATGGACTCTAGAGGCAGAGGAAGCCTTTCTAAACTTGAAGGCATTCTTGTGCAGGTACCCTGTGCTTATAGCTCCTAATTTCAAGAAAGAGTTCCTTGTACAGACTGATACCTCTGAGGTTGGGTTAGGGGCTGTTCTGTGGGGAACGAGGAAGAACACCCGGTAGCATAACTAAGTAGGAAACAAACCCCCCCTGAACGCAAGTATGCCATTGTAGAGAGAGAGTGTGTCTGGCCATCAAGTGGCCCCCGGAGAGCCTGAGATATTATCTTTTAGGAAGGTAATTCAAACTTGTCACTGACCATGCCCCACTTACAACATCAAAAAAAATTTTTTTTAATTCATTCCTATACAATGAAAAAAAACCCAACACAATTTAAACTTTAAAATAGCAAAGCCTTTATTAAGACATAACTGACATAAACTCCACGTCCTGTCCTCTTCAGAAAAGGCAAAAGGGCAACCATCCATCCAGTGGCGCTCGATTTCTCCCCCCTGGCTTTCCTCTCCTTCGCTCCTCCAACTCATGCCGCTCTCAGACATGGCCACACTGACACTGCCGGTCCGGGACTGAGCCAACAGCCTCTCCTCCTGGCCCAGGCTAACCTGTCGCTTCCCAGCTTCTCCACCACCTCCAGCACCAACCCGCAGTTTTGGAAGAACGATTCCAACTTGGAAAAGGAGCAGGAGCTGATGTCGGACTGGGATCGGTGCAGGCAGCTTCTGGAGCAGGAGTCCGCTCTTTCCTTCCCCGGAGAAAAAGCCTTTTCATGGGGCTGCGGGATGACACCTCTGAGTGAACCCCCCACAATATAAATTTCCTCAGCCTTCAGAGTTGACCTAAAACCCATTTATAAGCTCAAAATTAATAGTAAAGTTGCCACGCATGCCATTTGAAACTAGTGCATTGGTGTATCTGCTCCAGTGACCTATTTCTTATTTATATATAAGCAGTTAACTTCAATAAATTAGTTTTTGTAAGTGTCCCACATAGTGAATTAAGAAATAATTATTCTTTTTCCTTAGTGTATGAGATACATTTATAAATATTCTATTCAAGTGCTACACCGCATATAATATTGATCCACAAGTTAAGACTTATTTTTTTATTAAGGCAGTTTCTTGTAGAAACTGGCACTACAAGTCTGACACCTAGTGGCTCAGATCTGTATATATTTTGATTTAAGATACTGTTACAAACTAAAGTTTGAACCAATTCACTTTCACTCAAATGAAATGCTATAAATGCCTGGGGTCAAACAATGTTAAAAACACATAGATTATAACAATGTTGCAGGACTACACCTTCCTGTTTAGCAATGGCTAAACTTTGCGGGAGGGGGTGTACTCCAATAATAGCAGGGCCAGATGTAGGAGTAAGTTATTTTTTAGCATGCTTTAGAATATGCAATTCTTTTTTTTTTTTTTAATTCTTTATTTATATATTTTCCATTTGCACATTTACATATTGCATCTAAAATGTAGTTTCGCCTTTCCATTCTCTTGTACCATGCAATTGATGAACTTAACACATATATAGAGATACTACGTCATGTGCAAGAAAACAATGCCCATAACATGAAAATATAAAAAGAAAACATAAGCTATTAATAAAATAAAAGGATTATGCCATTTGTTTAACATAATGTGATGTAATATGGTTTTGCTTTAAGAAATTCCAAGGTAAGTATATGCAGAAAATAAGACATTTCCAGACATTATATGCTGGCATGGGGGAGGAGGCCCGTTGGTTCCACAGAGAAGCCCTGTATGATAATAATTGGTCTGGTACCCATGTATCAATACCAAGACTGGAGCCTGCCTAATGAATGAGCACTGCACATTCCGATGATTCCATGAAGATAAGCCAATGAGTCCATTTTTGATTAAACTTATCTTCTTGGGTTTGGTTATCCCTAGAGAGTTTTAATCTTTCGAAATGGTAAATTTCTTGAACCTGTAGAATCCATTCTTTAATTGAGGGAGTCTGTTCTGTCCTCTTATACCTGGGGATTAGTGCTTTGGCCACATTAATCAAAGTGGGGACAATTGAATGTTTATATTGAGCTGTAGATATATTGTTATGATGGAGGAGGAAAAAAGCCGCCGACTCTATAATTGTCCAATCTGTAAATTTCTGTATCAATTGTTTAACTTTCGACCAGTAAGGTTGTATTCCCGGGCAATCCCACATAATCTGAGACAATGTCCCCCTCCCTTGTCTACACCTCCAGCAAGTGTCTGAGAGATTTGGCTAGATTTTCGCTAATTTTGTAGGTACCCTATACCAGTGGGAAAGGACTTTGTAATTGTGCTCGTGTAGCTTGGAGCTAGTCACTGTCCGAAATGATCTATCAACAATAGAGGACCATTCCTTGTCAGTAAATGTAACCTGGAGATCCCTTTCCCATTTCTCCTTAAAAATAGCTATTGGGGAGGCCTGAGTCTCGGAAAGGACTTTGCATAGCAAAGAGATTTCATGTGGGTATCTCATTGATTTTGTGAACAATTGTTCAAACGCTGTATCATCTCCACTTTCTTTACTCATTGTGCCTTCTGTTGTCAGGAAATGTTTAACCTGATAGTACCTCAAATGATCCAGTGAAGTGACACTATCTGGTTGTAAGATCTCCTCCAGTTTTTTGAGTTCCCTTCCATTCATAAGTTGAAAAGCCCACATTGTGTCCCCCTGTGTCCACTGTTTAAAGTTAGTCAATCGCAATCCTGGTGGAAAGTTAGTATTGTGTAATATTGGAATCATTCTGGTGTTGGGTTTAACCAACTTCAGTTTCCCTTTCAAAATGTCCCAAGTATTCAAAATAGTCGAGAGGATTGGGTTCAATGGTTTTGTGAGCAGCCGCTTATCTTTTTCTATCCAAGGTAATACTTGTAGTGGTGTCGTCGTTTCAGCTTGTATTGTCGATATCCACAATTTTGTGTCCATTGTGTGCCAGATGTCCAACATTCTTTGTAGAACTGCTGCCTGATGGTATATCCGAAAATCTGGTAATCCCATTCCTCCCTTGCTCCTGGGTTGTGTTAGAAAATTGAATTTTAGTCGAGGTCTTTTTTTTTGCCACACAAACTGAGAGATCAATGCTTTTAGTGTTTGAAAGATGTGTTTTGGTATTTGGATGGGAATGGTTTGGAAGAAATATAGGAATCGTGGTAATACATCCATTTTAATGATATTCATCCGGCCAAACCATGAAAAACCTGGTTTCTCCCAAGAGGCCAGATCTTTCTCCGTTTTCTATGTTAGCTGTGATTTTGACTCCCAGATACGTAATGAACTTATCTTCTATAGAGAAAGCAAAAGAATTTCTCAAATGTTCCATTTGTATAGCTGATAAAGAAATATTTAGCAGATTCGATTTTTGATAGTTAATCTTTAAATTGCTGACCGACCCATATCGCTGGAGTTCTTTCATCAAGTTTGGTAGGGAAATGTGTGGGTTTGTGACGAAAAACAACATATAGTCTGCATAAGCTGCTATTTTGTGGTTAGTATGTGCTATTGGGACCCCAGTGATGTCTGGATTTGTTCTGATTCTGTGTAGGAATGGTTCGAGAGTGATGATATACAAAAGTGGCGACAGTGGGCATCCCTGTCGTGTACCATTTTTGATGTCGAACGGGTCCGATAGTGATCCATTAACCCTAATGCATGCTCTGGGGGTTTTGTACAAGCTCTTAATGCTTTGAATAAATTGGGGTCCTAAACCCATCTTTTGGAGGCACTGAAAGAGGAAAGACCAAGATACGCGGTCAAAGGCCTTCTCCGCGTCAGTCGATAGTAAAGCCAGTGGTATTTTATTTCTCCTACAGTACCTCACAATTCCATAGACCTGGAGTGTGTTGTCTCGTGCTTCTCTCTTGGGAACAAAGCCTACTTGTTCGGGGTGAATAAATGAGGTTATCACTGATTGTAGGCGATTCGCCAGAATTTTTGAATAAAATTTCGTATCTACATTTAGCAGCGATATGGGTCGGTAGCTTTTCACATCTAAGGGGTCTTTGCCTTTTTTGTGGAGCAATGTAATGTATGCCATCGTAGCCATCTGGTGGCAGTCTCCCCTCAGTTTGCGTGGCTTGTAGATTTCTTGTAAAATGTGGTAGCAAGATATCTTTAAATTTTTTATAGTATAGGCCAGTAAATCCGTCAGGACCAGGAGCCTTTCCGTTTGGTGTTTTTTTTATAGCCAATTCCACTTCTGCTATGGTAAAAGGGGCTTCCAGCTGTTCTCTGAGTTCATTTGTTATCACTGGCAGGGTTAATGTGTGGCGATAATCTTCGCCTGCTACCTTCTGAGAGTCCTGTTCTGAGCAGAAGGGTGTAAATTGTATAGAGATTGATAGAATTCTCTGAACGTTTGCCGTTTGCACTATGGTCTGAGTGTTTGTCATGGTGTCCCCTTTATATGTTCTGATTTTTTGTAATCTGGGTAGATAGTTGTTTCTTTTTCAATGCGTTAGCTAACATCTTACTACATTTGTTCCCGTGCTCATAGTATCTCTGTTTCTGATAGAAAATGGCTTTTTCCGTATAGTTAGTTAGAATATTTTTTAATTGCTTTCTCGTTTCAGTTAGGAGCTGCATCAGATGTGTTGATGGAAGTTTTTTGTGTTCCGTTTCTAAACGTTGTAGGGTTTTAAGTAAATTATTATATTTTTCCATTTTCTCCTTTGTTTTATGGGTCCCAACCTTGATTAACTCTCCCCGGATCACACATTTGTGGGCCTCCCATATCATCTGTGGGTTGGTACCTGTCTGATAATTTTCCGCAAAATAGTCTTTAAGTACTTTCCTGAGTTTTGCCATCACTGTGTTATCAGTCAACAACGATTCGTTCAGTTTCCAGTGCCACTTTTCCAGTTTGGGTTCGGCGAGTGCGATCTGTAAAAAAATTGGAGCGTGGTCCGACCATGTAATTGACCCTATGGAGGCTTTAAGAATAGTTGGTAGACTTAAATGTGGTACTAAAAAATAATCAATGTGGGAGTATTGTTCATGAGCGTTTGAGTAGAAGGAGTAATCTCTAATTCTCGGATTGTGGATTCTCCAAACATCCATTAGATGGTGTCTGTTAATTAGCAATTTTAGCTGTGAAATATACCGGGTTGGGAGGGAAGATCTCTTTGTAGAACAGTCTATAATCGGATCCAGTGCAAAGTTCAAGTCCCCTCCAATCAGAACATTTCCTTCGGCAAAGTGTTCCATCATTTGTAAAAATTGCTTTAAAACTTGGTGTTGTCCTACATTAGGAAGATATACTGACGCTATTGTGTATTGTTTCCCCTTTATGAGTCCTTTAATTACATTATAGTGTCCTTGTTTGTCTGTCATTTGGTCTGTAAGAATCCAATTAGTACAGTCAGCAATCATTATCGCAGTGCCTCGGACCTTGCTTGATTGGGGTTTGCTAATGTAAATATTATTATATCCTTTGAAATATAATTTCGTTGTAGCTTTACATTTGATGTGAGTCTCCTGTAGCAGTGCAATCTTTATGTTGTGTCTTTTCAATTCTAGCTTCAAGCTGTTTCTTTTATGAAGTGTATTAATGCCCTTCACATTTAAGGACATGCAACATAATTTTTTATCTTCCATGTTTAAATATACTACTGGAGAATTTGTCTAGTACCTGCTTGCATCTGTCCTCCCAACGGACCCCCTCCCCGCCCAGCCACATTATTATGATACACGTTAAACCTGTAGCATCGATCCATAGTAGCATAATCCAAAAAAAAAAAGAACATTATCCATAACTTAACCATTAAACAGTGACACTCAAAGTAACGCTCCTTTGATACACATGTATTGTGTTGTCTTCCCCAAAGAACATTTTGGGTCTAAAATGTCCCGCCATCTCCCTACGATGTTGTAAGGGAAATATTCGGTGCAGGTAGAGTAGCTAGGGAACGTGAAATGGATTTATGATCCCAGCAAGGTGATCTGCAATTACTGTCATTTAACATGCATAATGTAGCTCCCACATTATCATTATAATTGTATCCTCCCGTATCTCTCAGTGTTGAGACCGTTAAATATTAAACAAAGCTGTGTACTTGAGTTTCTTTAAGTGCGCCATTACTCTCCCCTCCGTGCTCTTATCCGGCCTACCGCTTCGTTGAGTAAACAGGCACGATTAAGCAATAATTATATCCTGTAGTGAAATACTTGTAGGAGTAAGGGTAGTAGGTTTTGTAGGGCCGAACCTTATTTTACAAGAAGTTCAAATGATAGAACCCGCTTCTCACCCTTAGATAAATCATAATGTGTGTGGTTCTATATTGGGAGAAGAAGAAAAGAGGCAAAGAGCTGGAGAGATCAAAACAGAAAAACACAAAATTCAATACTTATCGAAGCGTTTCTAAGTCAATGCATGAGAACCGGTAAGTCCCTTTATCACAGAGGAGCACCATCTCTTGCTTAGCAGAGACGAGAAAAGTGAGGGGGGTCCCGGGGTCTTTCAGTTCGGTCAGTCTTTAGATCTGTTGTTATTAGCCCGTTGTCTTTTTGATGGCGATTCCCAGTCCTGCACCCTCGGTACAGGCAGATCGTCTCCGTTGTACACCAATTGTCTCCATTCTTCGGTCTCCATAATCGGCAGGTCTAGCTCCTTGCAGAATTGGCGTAGGTCATCAGGTTCTCTTAGGGTGTAGGAGCGACCATCTTTGTGTGCTACTAGGGCGAATGGATATCCCCATCGATATTTTACTCCTTTTTCATGTAGCATTTTTGTTAGGGGTCGTAAGGCACGTCTCTGCTGTAAAGTGATCCAGGCCAGGTCTTGATAAACCTCTATCTTTTGTTCCTAGAACTTGATCTGGCCTGCTGTGCGGGTTTTTTGCATAATCAGTTCCTTCAGCTTGTGACTGTGTAGGCAACATATTATGTCTCTCGGTCTCTCGTTTCTTTGTGGAGCGCCTAAAGCCGTATGTGCCCGGTCAAATTCAATAACAGTGTCCAGTGGCCTTTTCATGATGGAGTTAAATATACTCTGTAGTGTATGAAGGCCCAAATAGGCCCAAATGTGACTACGTGCCGACCCCTGCACATACTTTCCTTCTGTCTACTTGTTTTTCTGTACCATCCTGTCCTTGGTCTTTCAAGACATCCTTGCATAAGTACTTTAAACAAATGTTATCTGCTTGCCTTAGCCAAAATATCTTAGTTTTGTATGTCAGCACATTTCTCTGGTTTTTTCCTCTTGTCCATCCTGGATGCTGTACCTGTTACAGGCATATACTATGCTAATACGTCATTATAATGGGACGTCTCTTCATGTAACCTATAAGTATACGCTTACACCACAATAAAGTTGGAACTTGTTATCTCTGATACACTCGTTTGTGTTGCTTTCTTTCCCCGGATCCGGAATACAGGGCACTGCTGGCTAGCTAGAATCCCCCGGTTCCAGTGGAAGTCGGTTCTTTTCCCCAACAATCATCTGGTGTCAGATATGGGATACAGCTACAAGCGCCACGGACAAGGTAAGAAGAAATCTATCTTATTGACGATATTTTCCTTACCGTCCGTACATGCTTAATGCTGTATTCTTAAGCTCACAGGGGAAATAGCTTTTTCAAGCTAGTTATAGGAAATCCCTGACGAGGGATTTCAAAGGAGTTTTAGGTAAACTCCCGGTTTTCTGGAATTTTTAAACAAACTCCAGAGGTGTAGTTAGGATCCCGGTTCAAAAATATTACTCCTGGAACGGATTTCTGCTGTGACTTCATTGCCTTGTATTCAATTCCATGTTGTCTGTGTCTGTGTCCGTCTGGGTCTTACTGTCTGTATTGTACTGCAATTTTAAAAAGGTATTTGATGCATTGTGTTACAGATAATTGCATGTAAATCGATTGTAATATTAAGGCATATCTCAGTCGATTGACAGGGTTTTGTCGGGACCTTGCTCCCAAGACAGCCTGTTGGTCGACTTGATTTATTGCAGCCGATTTACTTTGTGTTTCACCCTTTAAATTGTCTTATTGCTGTATGTAAGACGATCGCTATATTAAGGAATACCTCTGTCAGTTGACAAGGTTTTGTCGGGACCAACGCTCCCAAGACAGCCCGTCAATTTTTTTCCTTTCACCATTTGCTTGTACTCAGTAGTAGTATTTGAGTTTAGAAACCATGTGCATTCCCTATAAATCACTACTAGTGCACATGCGCTCTGCTATTCAGAGACAGGCTGTATTTCATAGTCCTTTTAGAATCTAGGATATAAGTTGTAATAACCACTTATATAGTTTTTTTTGTTTCAAACAAGCACTCTTCCTTAGGAACTCTGCAAGTTGCACATAACACTACATACATTTAATTTTAGTATTTCTATTTTGCTCACATTCTTTTTCTTACTAATAAACTCACTACTTACTTAGTGCAAGCAAACTGCGTGTTTTCAATTTCAAAATGGGTGCAAAAAACTCTAAGAAATTGCCACCACCCATTAATGGTGAAACATGTAAAGAATATGTGTACGGATGTAGTCCCACAGGAGGGTTTTATGTTGATCCCTGGGTTGATAATATTGCCGGATGGGGAGAATCTTTAGAAGTAGAATCCCCTTTTCCTCATGATGGTGCCAACGATCAATACCATATGGAAATGATCAAGGATATGTGCCTGCGAGAAGGGGGTGATCCCGAGTGGGATTATAATTACATGAAACCCGGAGCTGACAATTGGCTCAAAATTTCTCCGGGATGGCATGAAACCCAATCTTTACCTGTTAATGCAAGTAATGTTCGTATTCCTAAACAATATGCAAACCGGAGGAGACATACATTAACATGTACTCCAGCAATGCAACCTTTTGGTTGTGTTTCTCACCCTCCCCCAGCTCCTCCATACAATTCATTATATCCTAGTTTAGATTCACATGAGGAGGATATTGTTGTAGCTTTAGCAGCTCGACAGACACCCAACGCTCCCCCTCCTCTTTTACATCCAGCTCCCCCTCCCGCACAGTTACATGCCATGCCTGATAACGCTATTCCTACATCCACTCCCACCAGAGCTGTACATCGCTCCAGTACGTCTATTCATTTAGAACACCCATCTACCTCTGCCTCCCCCGATTCCAGTACTCTGGAAGCCTCTGGTGGTGATTTAAGTGCAGAACTTGAGGATTCTTTAACCTCAGTTTATCCCGCAGAATCCTCTGCTCGTTTTGCCCGCCTTCTGTCTCCAGAAGGACACAAAACATTACGAGCTACTGAGGCACGAACCAAAGACCCAATAAGTTCTAATGTTGCCTATGGCCCCGCACCAGACAGACATTTACATTTCCTCACTGTTGGTGACCAATTGATTATAAAATCTCTCTCCCCCATAGATCTAAAAAACATACTGGATCATGCCCCTGATCCCCGAAAAACCCCCGGTGCTTGTCTTGCCTATCTCAAACGCATGTGCCAAGGTCAAAAGTATGCACCAAAACGATATCAAATTAATTGTTGATGGCATTTTGGGTTATGATTTAGAGTTGGGTTGGGATTGGACTAAGGTCCCTTCCATTAATGATCCTGTTGCACCTGCTGATATGACTGCAGCATCGTACCCTTTAAATACTGCTGCAGGCATTGAACAGATGTGGTCAGAAATCCATGAAGAAATGAAAAGATTATGGACTGACATTCAATCGATAACAATTGCCCTTGCATGCATACAAAAACCTACTGAGACTGTAGGGGATTTTGTTAAAAGATTTTTTAAGGTTTGGAGAGAAGAAGCCTGCTTGCCTTCAGAAGGTACTATGACAAAACTAAAAGTGCAAAGCTGTTTAAGCAATATGACCCCAAACTGTAGCCTCACCACCAAACAGTTAATATCGGAATGGCCAAATCTTACTGCCAGTGAATTCCTTAAAAAGATTTTAGAAAAAGAAGCAGCGTGTTGTTTTGAGAAGGTAAAGAAAGATAAAAAGGATTCAGATAATTTTTTTTGGGATAATTCAGGTTCTCAACAGTTTAGAGGGAGAGGCGGTTTCAGAGGAGGTTTTAGAGGGAGAGGGCGTGGACGTGGACGTGGCCGTGGTGCTTATGGCAACACCCACACACGTACTCAATGTTTCAACTGTAATCAGGAAGGTCATTGGAGAAATGAATGCCCTTATCCACCACGTCAGCATTCCACAAACATAGCTCCTTACTCCAACCTTCAGCCTGCTGTTTCTGCAGCAGCGCCCAATGCCCCCCCTCCTTCTTCCCAGCCACGACATCACATTCAATGGCCTGCTTCTACTTCTCAATAGGGCTGCCCGGAAGGATGTACCCCTAATTTTCCTGTGGTTTCTTCTTCTTTCCTTACAGAACCAGAGATTGTCCTAAACATTGAGGGCCAGGTCCTAGTCTTCCTCATTGATACTGGCGCAACAACCTCTTGTATCTGTATGGATTTATACAAGGGACCAATGCAGGAAGCTAGGCCTTCTATGGGAATCAATGGGGTACTCACTCCTACCTTTACAACACCTCTCATGGCTGTTCAACGACCTGAATCCACACAAACAATATTACACTCTTTCAGATTAATTAATGGTTGTCCAGTAAATTTGTTAGGCCGTGATTTGATTCCACAATTGGGTATTAAATCTTTACATTTCTCTTCCAGAGGTGCAATCGAAGCCAAGATCTTAATCCCCGAAACCAACACGGTCTTCCCACTCCTAACGGGTCCTGCTTCCGTCTGGGCACAATCCAAACTGGATGTTAGATCATTTTTCAAGATGGGTAGAAGCTTTCCCTACCAAACGTGAAGATGCAGCCACAGTAGCTAAAATTCTAGTTACAGAAATCATCCCACGATATGGCTGCCCCATACAAATTAACTCTGACAATGGTCCAGCATTTGTCAGTAAAGTCCTCCAAGAAATTGTTAAATTGCTACAAATTACCTGGAAATTCCACATCCCTTATCATCCTCAAAGTTCAGGTATTGTAGAAAGGATGAATAGAACCATCAAAGAAAAACTTACTAAAGCTACCTTAGGTCACTGGACCCACTGGAAAAAATTCCTTCCAGCCATTTTAGCAGAAATTAGGATGACTCCTAACAAAACCACCAAGTTATCACCTTTTGAGATAGTTATGGGTCGTCCCTTCCCTACCCCTTGGGCTAGAGGTCCACTCGTAATAATGCCAGGTGATTTAGATCTTATCAGGGAAGAGTATATCCGAAATCTTATTGTTGTCTTGAATGGCATCTATGGTGATGTGTCTCTGTCTTTTCCTTTACCCTCACAGGAACCAACGCACCCCTTCAGACCAGGTGATAAAGTCTGTGTCCGACAGCTAAATCACTCAAAGAAAGGGGGGTTCCCGTTTGGAAGTCCAACCATCATCGTTGCCATCACCCGCACTGCTGTACTGACGTCTGACAACGATCATTGGATACACGCATCACGCCTGAAGCTTGTACCCACCCCTGTTCGTCCAACAGAAGCAACAGATGACATCACAAGGGAATCCACAGATGACATCACAAGGGAATCCACAGATGACATCACAAGGGAATCCACAGATGACATCCCAAGAGAAACCACAGATGACACAAAAAGGCCTGATAATGTTCAAGAAGCAAGTCTTCAAGAATCGAACAGTCAGGATAATGGACAATCCTATGACAAGGAATGCTGTTTACTGTTTGTTCCTAACTCACCTTTTTCTATTTATCCCATCGTGGATACTTCTTAACTGCATTTATTCACCATCATTCATACATTTGTTCTCACTAATTATACTCCAATTGCTAATCGTACTTGGTTTATGATATTCGTGACCTGCCTTAATCAAACTGTTATTGAGAACCCTAAACAACATAATTATTCCATTATACATATCCCTGATACTTGTGTTAATACTACCGTTATCACAAAGGCTGTACATGTCATTCTCAATATTTCCACTCCACCAGTCACTTTTTGTCATACAACCTCACGTAAAAGACGTGCATGGTATGACACTCTTTTAGGTGGGGCAGGTACAGCTATGGGAGTTCTTAATGGAGTAGACATGGAAATTTTGCGTAACAAACTTTCAACCACGCCTCCCACCTTAAAACATCCTTCCATGTCACTGCCCAATGGGCACCAACTGTTGTAAGTTCACAATTGACTCAGTTAAACCTAGATGAACAAATGCTTAAGTATTTGGGCAATCTTACCTATGCTATCACTAATTTTACTTTAGGGTCCTCTGATTGGTCTATGTGTGCTATTCGCTACTTATGGATGTCACAACAGAGAATAGAACTAGAAAACATGCTTGTTATTCCTAAACTCCCTAAGCTTTATGAGTTACTTAAATGGGGATCCTCTGATTGGATAGATTTCACCCATACTAAATCATCCTGTACAGAACATATTAATTCTTCTGTATCTTATTTCACATGTCAAACCTCTTTTACTTGGTACAAGGTTCTCCCTACTGACATTTCTTTAGCATGTAAGTTTATTGTTTTTCCTTTTCCTCATTATAATGGTTTGGTCCAAAACCTTACAACATAATTATTGGTGATTATGTTTTACCACATAGTAATACTACTTTCTCTTTGGAACATTGCTCCTCAACAAATTTTGGATTTGTTTGTCGTCATTCTAGCCCTGTTTATGAACCTTGCTTACTTCATAATGAATTGAATGTTTGTAATTGGCATATATATCCTAGTGATTACAGTATTATGATTGAAATTGAAACCTCAATATGTATGCTTTGCTACTAATCTCCCAACTGGCATTCCTTCAGCAGATACCTCTTTACCTTTTGCTGGTTGCCTTTCTAATATTACTATCCTTCAATGGGGCAACTTATCCTACTATTTATCTCCCATATCTACCATTTACCATTCCATGAAATACTATGTTAAATCTTTGCCTATTTCTGATTATCAGTTATCAACTACTGTTGTTCGTTCCCTTCTTCACACTAACACCGAAACAATTGCTAGTTATCGTAAACATTTGACCCGCTTACATGATACTGTTGTGAAGACTGTCGCCACTAAGAATGAACTTATTTCTTTAGGTTCCACAATTCAAAGTGACCTTCAGCATCATTGGTATGATGTTTTCACTGGTTGGTCACCTACTGGTACTAAAATCCTACATTCTGTTTTTTATCCTCTTGCTATTGTTACTTTAATTCTTGTACTTCTTGTTATTTTCAATTTATATCTCTCCTGCTCTTTTAAGAAGCGTATTCGCTCTATGATACGTACTTCCGAAAATTCTCAATTAAAGAAAATACATTCTCGCATGTCT
Organism: Xenopus borealis; assembly: GCA_024363595.1. Taxonomy (NCBI): domain Eukaryota; kingdom Metazoa; phylum Chordata; class Amphibia; order Anura; family Pipidae; genus Xenopus; species Xenopus borealis. The sequence continues at coordinate 62,692,338 of CM044442.1, forward strand.
TTTCCACACTAGATGATCATAGTATGATCAAAGAGGGGGTTGAAGGCCCAAATA
>CM044442.1:62693913-62704744 GCA_024363595.1 Xenopus borealis
ACTACATGGGGAGCATGGGTGTGATTGGGCCAGGGCCCACACCCCCTCAGGGCCCCCCGGCAGCTTGCGCACTGCTGATTTCCAGCCAGAAAATTGCTACGGAATGGGGTGGGGGGCCCAACTGCTTGTCTCGCACCAGGGCCTGCTCCCTTTAGTTACGTTACCGTAAACTTCTCTATGTCTCTCCTTTTGATATTTTATTTTATTACAACAGTGCCACCCGTAACCACAATAGTCTGTATATTTCATATCACCACTGTACAACCCAGCATTATTGATTTGAAAACAGGAATATTTTAGCCCCTTTCCATCCCTCTTCTATCCAGTAATGTCCAGCAAGCCCTAATATGCCCATCCATTTTATTTTATTTTTTTTAAATCTCTTTTATTTATATATTTCAATAGAAAGAAAACGGATACAGTCGTCATCAAGCGGTACAAAAGTTTAAGTTGACCTTTTGAGTTACAACTTTAATATTGAAATAGAAAACTAAAATAAAATTAAGGAGGAGGAGAGGGAAAAAGGGAACTGGTGAACAAAAATGTATATACAGATCGGTACATAACTATCAAGCTGATGTTTACGTCTGTTACATTACATTTTGGATTAGGTGTAAATTTGCCATGGGGACCATATTTCTAAATGCTTATCAATTTGATCTGTTAATAAAGCATTTAAGTACTGTAAATTTTGTGTATTGTTTATTCCTTCTAATTCGTGAGTCATAATTGAGTTTTGCAACCATTGTTTTGCTAAATTGATCTTTGCAGCTGTTAGGATCTGAGATAAGAGTTTATTTTGCTGTTTATTTAATTCCTTGGTAGAGCTAATCGAATATCTTTCTGTAAAGGTTTTTGAAAAATGGTATGTATTAATTTAAAAACATATTCCCAGTATGTATTAGCAGCTGGGCATGTCCACCAGGTATGTATAAAATTACCAATTGTACCGCATCCTAGAAAGCATGTGGGAGGTGAGGAAGGATTCATTGTGATGTACCATCGTGTCAGTACTTTATAGGTCGATTCTTTTATGGCAGTATTGGGGGAGTTCTTAGAGATGGAGTTCCATATTGAGGTCCATTCTATTTGTAAAATTTCCTGCCCCACATCTTTTTCCCAATCCAACATATATTTTAGGGGAGTATTGGATTTATGAGATACTATTAGTTTGTATAGCAGCAAAAGGGATCCTTTGAGTTTGACTGCAAGTTTCCCAAAGAGAAGGGGGGTCATTTCTAAATGAACGATTTATTGTTTTTATGAAATGATTTAATTGAGTGTATCTAAAGATTTCCTCTACCAGCATTGTTGTGTTTGGTAGCCGAGGATTAGGAGAGTAGAACAGTGCTTTATTAGCAGGTTCATGCAGCCATTACATAACAGCAGTCAGTCTTACTTTCACTTTCAAGTTGTACAGAAAGTTCTATGTATGCACAGTGTCACCTGCAGGCCATTTGTATAAACACCACATATTCCCCCTATAGTAGAAAGCATTTAGACAAATATATAAACAGTAACAATAAAACCGTATGTATCTTAAAGCAATATATACATTCTTTTTTTCTTTTTTTTTTAAAGATTTTATTTTTAGGAGAGTAGAACAGTGCTTTATTAGCAGGTTCATGCAGCCATTACATAACAGTAGTCAGTCTTACTTTCACTTTCAAGTTGTACAGAAAGTCCTATGTACGCACAGTGCACCTGCAGGCCATTTGTATAAACACCACAAGCATGTCATGCAGAAATTGCATGTATTGGATTTAATTCTGAAGATTTGTTTGTCTTTCCATCACTTGAACGCGTTCTGAGACTAGGTGGAAAGAGGGGGTTGTTATGTAGAGGGGTTAAGGTACTTCGAATTGAGGTAATCTGGGAACTACTGAGAATGTTATCCCACGTAAAGACCGCGTAGGCTATGACAAAGTGCTGTGGGAGTGATATTTTTGTCTATCCATAGATGGCTGTTAGGTCTATGGGGTGTGCGATCAGTCACTCCAGGTAAACCCATCGGGTTATTGCTTGTAGTGATGGGCGAATTTATTCGCCAGGGGCAAATTTGCAGTGAATTCCCGCTATTCGCCGCTGGCGAATAAATTTGCGAAACGGCAGCGAAAACGAGTCGCGCGTCAAAAACTTGTTAACCTATTACAAAGCAGCACGACTTTCCCAAACCACTCTATGGCACTTACCACAAGTAATTAGTGATGGGCGAATCTCACCCGCTTCGCCGAAAAATTTGCGAATTTCCAGCGAAATTCGCGAATTGGCGAAAAAAAATCACAAATCGAGTCGCGCGTCGCGTTGACTCCGGCACGCTTCGCATCGTTTCCATTGCGTTGTTTCCGGCCTGCGTCGCGCCGTTTTCGGTGCGTCGCGTCAAAAACGATGCAACGCGCGTCATAAACGACGCGCGACTCGCTGGAAATTCAAAAATTTTTCAGCGAAGCGGGTGAGATTCGCCCATCACTAATTACTTGTGGTAAGTGCCATACAGTGGTTTGGGAAAGTCGTGCTGCTTTGTAATAGGTTAACAAGTTTGGGAGGCCTAAACCATTGATGCATTGTGGTCTGTACATTGTCTTGGCATTAATCCGCGAGGGTTTTCCTGACCATATAAATGCCCTAATCTTACTTTGGAGGTGTTTTATGTCCTTACTGTTGATTACTATGGGTAATGTGCGGAATTTGTATAATAACCTCGGGAGTAATGTCATTTTGGATGCATAGATTTTCCCAAACCACAAGATGCAGTACTTTGACCATTCTTCCAGGTCTTTTGTCAATTTCCTGATTAGTTTAGGGTAATTGGCTTTATAGAGTGTAGAGTAAGAAGGAGTAATGTTAACCCCAAGATAATCAATGAAGTGGGAAGTTGAGTTGGAAAAGTTTTACTGTATGTTTGGGAATATTGATAGGCATGGCTTGGGATTTCAGGATGTTAACTTTCAGTCCTGATATTTTGGAAAATTTTCCAATGAGTGCAAATAGATTAGGCAGGGATATTTGGGGTTTTGTGAGGGTTAGGCATATGTTGTCAGTGTACAGACTTACTTTGAATTCTGTGTCTTCAATTTGTACTCCAGAAATATTTGAGTCTAGTCTTATCAATTGGGCTAGGGGTTCGACAGTGAGAGCAAAGATCAAGGGGGACAGAGGGCAGCCCTGGCGTGTACCACGATGGATGGGAAATTTGGCTGACATGAGACACATGCTTTTAATTTTTGTGCTAGGGAAGGAATATAAAACTCTTATTGCATTGGTGAAATCTCCTTTAATTCCAAAGAGTCTAAAGGAGCGATAAATGTGGGACCAGTCTACAGTGCTGAATGCTTTTTTTTAGTAAGACTAGACATTGCAGTTTCTTAGTGTTAATGTGGTCTATCGTGCTGATGTTATCTGCTGTTTGCCTATGTGGTATAAAGTCAGTTTGATCTGGGTGTATTAATTTTGGCATAATTTGATTTAATCTGGCTGCCAATATCTTGGAGAAAATTCTCATGTCTATGTTTTTGATTGAGATAGGTCTATAATTTTGTGGATCAGCATGATCTATATTGGGCTCGAGGATTAAACAGATGGTAGCTTCAAGCATTTCTGCCATATATCCACAAGCGCCCATGTTTTTAAAGCATTTATTAGAGTTGCTGGAGGTATTTGGGTGGTCAATGTTATCGGGGAATGTTTGTCTAGCATGGAAGACATCACTAAGTTTGTCTCCCATTAGAATCAGGGTTCCGCATGCGATCTTTTCAATTTATGTAAATAGCGAGCGGAAGAAAGTTTTTTGATTTTCTTAGGGGGCATATACACTGTACAGATGAAGCCACTTTGGATTGTACATTTGACACAGAAAAACTTAACTCAACTATCACATTTATCCCACTTAATATTGTGTCACAGCATCCCATCCAATTAAAGAGTTCACCATTGAAAACAATGTTGCTTTGGTATGCTAATGAAAAGGTTAAATGCATTAAATGAGTTAAGATAACTTTAGATAACACAGTTTCTTCAATTAGCCCCTGAGTCACGACGCATTTAACCCAGTGGCTGCATCTGTACATTGACTAAGGTTTATTGTTTGCCAAAATTGCCTTGTAGAATAATGAATTGGATATTTTGGTCCACCTTATCTACCTGGAAACCTAGGGAAGTCTTGATATAGAAAACCACACCCCTAGTTTTGGAGGAGAATGTAGTGTAAAACACTTGAGAGTAACATTTATGTAAGTATGGGAATGAGGAGCCTTCAGCAAGGTGCGTTACTTGTAAGGTTACGATATCAGCCTGAAGTCTGGGGCAATATTAAGCCGCTAAGGAGCGTTAATTCCATCATGGAAAGATTTTTGTATATAAGCGGTATAGTGTGCGGACACACCCTGCTAGAAGCCTACCCCATTCAGGCAGATATACATGTAATATTCTCTTTGGATCAGCATCACACAATAGCAAAACATTATAATTATTTTTCTCTGTACCCGTGTAGTTAACTTAATAGTGAACAAACTTATTAGCAATGAAAAGAAGTTAAAAGGCAACAAACTTAAAGAACTTTGTGCGTCCTCTTTGGGATGATTGGCCTCAGTCTTGTGAGGCATAGGGAAATGGTGTTGAGACACGTTTCCCTAGAGAAACCCGCTCTGTAAGGGCTCTTACATGAACTTCAGAGAGCGTGAGAGCTTGGAAGGCCTTAAACTACTCAATAGTAGGACGAATCCATCGAGTACCAAGTAATGTTATTCAAGAGTATGAAGATCTGGGGGACTTGGGGGTAGGTTTGGTGGAACTAGACCATCGTGGTTGTAGAGGTCTTGGGGAACGTTGAGCTGGTTTTGAAGTGTTTTCTTTTTGTTGAAGGCCTAACTTGTAAAGTAAGAGATGGCTGTCTGATGGTTTTGTAATGGAGCAGGTTTGTCCGCGGTGTTGAGCAGTCAGATGGAAGGGAAACCCCCATCGGTATTTTATTCCTGCCTGTCTCAGCGTAGCAGTGACATCTCGCAGGTCTCTTTTTTTTTGCAGAGTAATTGGTGCTAAGTCTTGAAATATCATTATCTTGGAACCTTCTAGCTCAATAGGACCATGGTTTCTAGCCGAGCGAAGTAGGTCCTCTTTGGTTTCAAAGTAATGGAGGCATACCAGTATGTCTCTTGGGGGTTCCTCTGGCATAGGTTTGGGGCGCAATGATCGATGGGCCCTGTCTGTTAGAAGTAAATCAGGACTGTATTCTGGGAGTAGCTTACAGAAAAGCATTGTCAGTATCTCCTGAGGGTCAGTGTAGGATTCTGGTGCATTGCGAATACGTATGTTGTTACACCTAGACCGGTTTTCGAGGTCTTCAATGTGGGATTTCATACTTTACACTGTATATTGGAGTGAATCCATCCGGGATTTCAAGGAGTTATGTTCCGATATTAGGATGTCATGGTCGGCTTCCAGATCGTTGACTCTAGTTCCTATAGATGTTATTTCTTTAGTTAAGTCCGAGACGGACTGTTGTAATTCTGCTTGAAAAGTAGATTGCATTTTAAGAAAAAGAGTGTGTAGGCCTTCATTTTTTGTCAGGCAGTTGGAGTGTGCTGTTTGGGTGTGTGAGGAAGTTGCTTCTGGTTGAGTGCTTGCCTGATCTGCATTAATGGTGTTGTCAGGTTGCTTGGTATCTTTTTTGATGAATGCAATTAAGTCCTTCTGCGCATGCTTTGTGTGAGCCCCTGTCATTGTATTGGGACACTATGTGCCAAGCTAAAGATGAGGAGTGCAGAGGCCCGCTTAAAGGAAAACTATACCCCGAAAATGAATACTTCAGCAACAGATAGCTTATATCAAATTATGTGACATATTAAAGAATCTTACCTACCTGGTATATATATTTAAGTAAATATTGCCCTTTTACATCTCTTGCCTTGAACCACCATTTCATGTGCTGCTTCAGAGATCACCTGACCAGAAATATTTCAACTCTAACTGTAACAGGAAGAAGTGATGAAGCAAAACACAGAACTCTGTCTGTTAATTGGCTCATGTGACCTAACTTTATAGTTTGTTTGGTATGTTTGTGTGCACCGTTGGATCCTAGGATCCCAGGAGGCTGTCCTTATTTTTTAAAATGGCTATTTTCTATTTAGGATGAGCCAATGGCACATACTACCAAAAGAGTGTATTATTATGAAAATGGTTTATTTACATGAATCAAGGTTTTACATATGAGTTGTTTTATGCAATATCTGTTTATAGAGACCTACATTGTTCGGGGGGTATAGTTTTCCTTTAATGGGCTGAATGACTCACAATATCCTACTCTTGTAGGATATCAGGGCATAGGTCACTCCATTTACTCGCATCCAGCACCAAGACCCATTATAGGTAGGGTTGCCACCTGGCCGGTATTTTACCGGCCTGGCCGGTATTTTTGATGGTTGATCCCAATGTTATTAATAGGAAAAAAAGATAAATATATAGGAAGGCCGGTATTTTTTTCAAGAAAAGGTGGCAACCCTAATTATAGGGTAGCATCCTTGTTTTTCCAGGGGACTTATAAACTTGGTTTATATGTCACAGGAACAGGGTATTTATTCCCACACGAACAGGATGGGAGATAAGGCAAATCAGTGTGGGCTTCTTTGGTGAGAGAAAGTTGTTTGTTATTGGAAGCTTGAATCTTTGGGTCAGAGAGAGATATCTGTTGAAAAATGCTGGCCAAATTAATGCTTCTTGTAGCCTTTTCTCATGAGTGGGTCTTATATGTCTGGTCCCCTGAGAAGGCACTGTAATAGGGTGGGTTGAGGAGAGCCTGGGCAGTGGGCTGTTAGCAGATGTAGAAAAGCCACGGGGAGGTTGTTGTGCTTCTAAGCTGCACAACTAGGGAAAAACTGCCCTGTGAAATGGCTCCAAAGTCTGTTATGGTGGGCTTGATTATGTGTGGAGTCGCAGCCAAAGTATATACGGGGAGAGCACTACTCCCTCTTCCCCTTGCTGCCCTCAGTAATGTGGATGCCAGGCTCTCTTGGTTATGGCTGTGTTTTGGGGGCCACCTCTTTCTCCTACTGGGAGGCGTGCACCAGGCCTTTTGGCTGCACAATGCGCAGGTTCTCTTTCCTATCGGGCCGCCCTCTGGGTAGGCGACTACTTGAGGCCTCAGCGGATCACTTATATATTTATTTTTATGCCTCTGGGATTTGGGAGGCCAGCGGAGTCTGTCCTGTAACTGCAGGGGTGGTTTGCTGCCTGTTTGCAGGCGGGTGCCCGGGGCCCGGCAGTGCTATCCCGAGAGCTCCGGCAATTTGCGTATTGGAGTGCACTCGGCCCGCCGCCCCTCTGCACCTCTGGACTGCAGACACTATAAAGTGCAAAGGCCTCCTACTGCGCTGTTTCACTAGACCCTCGGACTGAGCGGCACAACTTCGGCCGCGGCTAGGGTTGCCACCTGACCGGTATTTTACCGGCCTGGCCGGTATTTTTGATGGTTGAGCTCAATGTTATTAATAGGAAAAAAAGCTAAATATATAGGAAGGCCGATATTTTTTTCAGGAAAAGGTGGCAACCCTAGCCGCGGCGTGACAGGCCCGGAACCAGACCGCTCTCTCGAGCCACACAAAACACTTCACCCTGCCAGCTGGGGCCACCTAGGAGGAAGGGCTGCCAGATGAGAGTGAACCCGCTCCTCTATTCAACTCAAGTAGGGCAAATGGGGTCCCCTTCGTAGGCTCAGGTTGGGAGCTCTCTTGTTGCACGTCCGACACCTTGGGCAGTTGGCCACACCCCTCCATCCATTTTATTTTATATATATTCTTGCCCATAATTTATGTGCAAACTTTTTTTTATTAAAGGTAAGTTTTATTTTGTTTTAACACATCAAACATGTAGACAATACATTACAAGCAGACAATCTCATTTGTAGTTAAATAATCCTACAGGAGCACATAGTGACATTGAGCATATAGTGATGGTCTTTGCCATTAAACTCAGAAGGACAATTATTCTATGTAGAGTCGGGGGATTAGCTTAATCAGGTCTTCTGATAGCGTCTAGGAAAACTAAACCACCTGCCTCTGTGTCGGATTGGGGCGATTGATCCCTGGCATGGTTCTGCTATGGGGGGTTCGGATCGATCTCACACCACGAGCCCCAGATTTTGTCAAATTTGGTTGGCGTTCCTCTGACTTAGTATGTGAGTTTATAGAGAGGTATTATTTTGTTAACCAAACGTATCCAAGCACCAAGGGAGAGCGGGGAGTTGCACATCCAGTGGAGAGCTATAGTTTTTTTGCATAGAATAGTAGGATGCGATAGCAAAGTTGGGGATATTTGGCAGGGATAATTCCTTCCAGTACTCCCAAGAGGCAGACAGTCAGATTAGTTACCCTAGGAAAGTCTAGATTGTCCGCTAGGTAATTTATCACTTGTGTCCAGAAACTAAGGATATAACGGCACTCCCAAATTAAATGGAAGACGTCCGCTGCTGGAGTTTGACATCTGGGGCAGAGGTCAGAGGGTATTCGACCAATTTGCTTGAGGCGTGTGGGAGTTATATACACATGATGTATAATTTTATATTGTATAAGTTTTTCCTTTAGTGAGATGAGGCCCGAGTATACATTCTCTATTGCTTCCTCCCAATCTTCTTGTTCCAGGCCCTCAATATTACTGGTCCACCATTCCAGTGCCATGGCAAATTGTTTGGGGCCGGAGCAGAATGTGCAACCTTTTTAATAAGTGGTTCATGATTAAAGTAAATGTAAAATGTTTTCAGCTACTAATAACAGAACATGCAACAGAATGTCTAATCTCTAAAATATACTTGTAATTACAGCACTACGGAATATGTTGGCTTTATAGAAATACATGTTAATAATAATATCTATGGTTTAGGAAGTATAGGGACATTTTTCCCATGATGCCCTGAGAGTTTAACTGTTATCTGGCAGCTATGCAATCCAGGTAAGTGTTGTTTTAAAGGGGTTGTTCACCTTCATATAACATTCAAAAATGTAACAGTTTATGTAAAAATAACAAGCGTTGCCATATAAATGTTTAACCAAAAATGTGCAGTTGATGAGATATTCACCTCAGATGGATCCCTTTGCAGATGGGGCCCTTTCATCATGGGCCCCCTGTTGGTGGGGATTGTCGACCCCCAAAAACGCTACTGTGGCTGCTGTACTTCCTTGTTTTACATCATACACACTCCTGGCACAAGCACACATGCAGCCGTTTCTGAAGCTTAACTCTGACTGGCTGCTTCTCCTGTCAGTCAGCTTCTGATCCTTATTCAGTGGGGTAAATTTACATACACACTGCTCTGTGGGAGGGGGGCTGGGCCAGCATGTGAGGAGAACTCCTCTGATAAACGAAAATCATATCATACTTACCGAGATTTTCTTTTCCTGGACTGGAACATGGCAGTGGGCAACAATGGGTTAATCCCTCCTGCCATGCAAATGGGACAGGAAATACCTAATAAATTCCTGACTTCCTCCCACGGCCGCCATCTTGTTCTCATGGAGTCTCCCCAACGAGGGTGGGAAGCCATGCCCACTGCCATGTTCCAGTCCAGGAAAAGAAAATCTCGGTAAGTATGATATGATTTTCGTTTTTCCTGTTCCTTCCACATGGCAGTGGGCAACAATGGGATGTACAAAGCACAAAACAATTAGAAAGGGAGGGTATTTTATTTGTGACCCATGACAGATTTCAAAACAGCCGTTCCGAAAGCCGTAGCCGTAGATTTATGCATATACATATTGAATTTGTAGTGTTTTAAGAATGTGTGGAATGAGGACCACACTGCTGCTTTGCAGATGTCCTCGGAAGAAGTTCTGGCCTGAAAGGCCCATGATGCTGCCATTCCTCTGGTTGAGTGTGCCTTAATAAGAGAGGGTACCGTACTGGAGTTGGCCTTGTATGCTGATCTAATACACTCTTTTATCCACTCCGCAATGGTTGATTTTGCCGGTTGCTCCCCAATCCTTTTGCCTTCAGGTATCACTAAGAGGGAGTCCGTTTTCCTAATGTTACTCACTCTATCCAGGTAAGTTTGGATACATCTTACCACATCCAGCTTGTGCCATTTCTCTTCCTCATCGCTTTTAGGATTTGAAAAAAATGATGGTAAGATAATATCTTGAGTCATGTGGAATGCCAACACTACTTTAGGTATAAATTTGTCTGCTGTCCTAAGGATTACCTTGTCTTGTAGAAACACCATCTTCCCAGGTGCCATAGATAGGGCATGTAATTCTCCGACTCTTCTAGCTGAAGTGATTGCTAGTAAGAAGCACATTTTTAGATTGACCATTTTAATAGGGACATCCAAAATTGGCTCAAAGGGTTCTTTTGTTAAAGCTTCCAAGACCAGGCTTAAGTCCCACGGAGGAACCTGTTGCTTAGATATGGGCGACATCTTCTTTAGTCCCAAAAAGAATCTTTTGATTAGAGGTTGGTTCGCCCAAGATGTTTCAGTAAAGTGAGATATAGCAGTTACTTGTCCCTTAAGAGTGGAAGCGCTTAATTTAAGCTCCACACCTTTCTGCAAAAACTCAACAATTTGAACCTCTGAGATTTCTAGCAGATCGAATAGTGCTGGTTTTTTTTGCAGCCATTAAGGTAGATATAGAGTCTGCCGAAAGCCCTGCGGAAGCAAGATTTAGCCTTTCAAAAGCCAGGCCGTCAAGGCCCATTTGTCCGGATGAGGGTGGATAATTTCTCCCTGTGTTAAGATGCCTGCCCTCTTTGGGAGCACCAGTGGGCGATCTATAGCCAACAGCTGAATCTCGGTGAACCAGGGTCTCCTTGGCCACCACGGGGCTACAAGCACCACCTCCGCCTGCTCCTC
>CM044442.1:62727070-62737691 GCA_024363595.1 Xenopus borealis
CAAAAGAGTACAAAATGTCTAAAAACTGCTTGGCAGTAGATGTTCTGTTTTGGACAAAATAGCTGGCAGTGAAAGGGTTAAATGATTAACTAGTAGACTTAAAGGAACAGTAACACCAAAAAATTTAAGTGTTTTAAAGTAATCATGTAGTGTTGCCCTGCACTGTTAAAACTGATCTGTTTGCTTTAGAAACACTACTATAGTTCATATAAACAAGCTGAGTAGCAATGGTGAAAATTGAAAAAACAACTATATGGGAAAGGAATGGATAAGTAATGGATAACAGATAACATTATGTTCTACAGAGCTTATCTGCTGTGTAACTTGGGCCTTTTCTCCTTTGAATAGTTGCCCCCATCCCATGGCTACACAACAGCTTATTTATATAAACCAGGGGTCCCCAACCTTTTTGCTCATGAGCCACATTTAAATTTAAAAAAGAGTTGGAGAGCAACACAAGCATGAAAAAGTCCATGTGGATGTCAAATAAGAGCTCGGATTGGCTTTTTGGTAACCCCTATATGGACTGGCAGCCTACAGGAGAGAATGTTTGGCAGGACATCTGTTTTTTATGCAACCAAAACTTGCCTCTAAGCCAGTAATTCAAAAATAATCACCTGTTTTGAGGCCACTAGGAGCAACATCCAAGGGGTTGGAGAGCAACATGTTGCTCGCGAGCTACTGGTTGGGGATCACTGATATAAACAATAGTAGTGTTTCTTAAGCAAACACTGCAGCTTTACCAGTGCAGGAAAACACTGCATTATATTTTTATTACTTTAAAGCAAGTTTTTTGATGTTACTGGTCCTATATGGTATGAAGATCCAAATTATGGAAAGATCCATTATCTGGAGAACCCCAGGTTCCGAGCATTCTGGATAACAGTATCACAATATTGACAATATGACTTTCGAAGATATTTTTTGGGACTGTTTGAATGTAATGCAGTGCTTGTTTTAAATTTCTTCCACATTTCTTCTGATACTGCTTTCCTAGTCATAACACTATTAATATGTATTTCCACACTTGATTCCTTTTCACTGTCAGATGCAACAGTGTCCTCATTCCATGTCCAAGATAATGCATCTGCAACTAGACGGAACCTGACAGGTGTATTTTCTACTTTGTAGACATATTTCTACAATTTCAATAACAAAAGCTGAATGCATGAAGGAGCTTTCCATAGGTCTTTCTGTGTGATGGTAAGCAGTGGCTTGTGATCTGTTTCAACTATAAATTTTGTCCCATACACAAAGTTGTGGAATGCTTCACATCCAAAAGCAATACCAAGAGTCTCTTTTTCTATTTGTATATATTTGTGCTCTGTGTGTGTGAATAAATCAAACTGCTCCCAGTGCCAGTCTTAAGCACGTTGGACCAATTTGGCCCCACTCTTATGGGTGCCCCGCTCCAGTCCCAGCTCTGATTCCTATTCTCTTAATCCCCCAGTAGCCCAGACTACCCCTAATCCAGATTGGCCCAGCCCGCTCAGACCTGATCGGCCCAGGCCATAGCTGAACCTGATTGGCCCAGCCCAGCCCACCCCACCCCCCAAACCCAATTCAACCAGCCTGCCCCAAACCCAATTGGCCCAAATAACAAGTGAAATGCATTAATGTTGTATATATAATCCATCGTGGAGCACAAACACAGTTTACAGTGGTAACCAAAATTTGCACTTTGCTCACATTGATTAAAAAAAGTGAGGGAACATTTTCTCCCATTTTCCCAGCCTGCTCCCACCCCCAACTGGCACCTGTCACTTGGACAGAGGGGAAAGCAGGCAGTATTTGCCCATTCAGCTCTGTGACCCTGTGACAGACAGCAAAGTTCCTTCTAGGGGGCCCTGCCAAAATGGTTCCAATTGGGCCCCGCACTTAGTACGACCGGCCCTGACTGCTCCAATATCCAACGTGTTTCACAGTCTCCCTTGACCGCTTCCTCAGGGTAGGTGTGATGATCACACAAGTCCTTGTTATTCATGTTGGTGCTGTTTTCTCCCTGTTGCACACTTATCAATTTATATTTATTGTGACATAGTAACCAGCAACTTGATGTTCAAATTACATCATTAGCAGCAAATACCCAATAAATGTATAAACATATTCCAAGAAATTCACAGTATATTGTAATTATAACAGTTAATCAAACCATTTTATATAGTTTAGGGCCATAACTATTAAAAATGCAAATGTATGCATATTTATTCAAACGTTCTCTTAAGACTAAAAAGCTGAAAACTCGTTAAACATCATTAATAACAATAAATTAAGATAAGAACTGAGTCAACTTGTTAAATTAAAAAGCTGTTAAATCCAGGTCTATGATGAGACCTCTCGGAGTTAGAGAATTCAACTTAAAAATCCAATATGTCTCCCTCTGTCGCAGCTTGATAAGTCTATCACCACCCTTATGTTTGTGGCTTATTTGTTCTAGTACCACATATTTATGTGGATCATGCTGATGGGTTGCCTTAAAATGTTTGGGGACACTATGGTTGGTACACTGTAACTACATGCCAGTGTTTTATAATAATATTGCTTATTTTACCAGATAGTACACTGTATCTGGTAACAAATGGGACTTTATGATGGTTTTCTGAGTTTTCATTAATACCTTCAGTGTTTTGTTTTATTGCTAATAAACTATGCCTCTTCTCTTATGGCTACTCTCTTCTTTGCACGTGAGATCACATTTGGTTTATAACCCTTTTCATGAAACCTTTTCTCCAAGATTTGAACCTGATTCTTGTACAAGGTTTCAGTGGAACAATTCCTTTTTGTTCTCAATAGCTGGCCATAAGGAATATTGTTAATCCATTTTTTGTAATGTCCACTCCTGGCATGCAATAAGGAATTCCTATCAGTGGATTTCCTTTAGAGGTCAGTGACAATTTCATCACCTTCTACCTTCAATGTCAAATCCAAATAGTTGGTTGATACACTATCGGACTCACTAGTGAACTTAAGGTTATACTAATTATTATTAATATGTGTAATAAAATCTTCAAAGACATCAATTCCTCCATCCCAAACAAAGATAAGTTCATCTTTAAAGCGTTTATATAAGATTATGTGGGGTAAGTATTTAGTGCATCCCCAAATGAATTTATCTTCCCATTCGGCCATGTACAAATATGCATAAGACGAATTTTCAGTACCTGAAATCTGTAAGTAAAATTTATCAGACCATGTGAAATAATTATGAGTAAGTATGAATTTGATATTTTCAATGATATAATTAATTTGGGGAGTATTCAGTCTCTTGAGTCTTCAGTCTATATTGCAGAAGGTTTTATAATTGCAAGACAATATATGCAGTTTATGCAATAATATGTGAATGTTGTATGTAGTATATAGGACGCACCAAAAGAACTGTTGGTACTCGAATATTGGAACACGTAAATAACCTTTGCAAATAGTGCACCAACCATAGTGTCCCCAAACATTGTAAGGCAATCCATCAGCATGATCCACATAAATTAAAATATGTGGTACTAGAACAAATAAACCACAAACATAAGGGTGGTGATAGACTTATCAAGCTGCGACAGAGGGAGACATATTGGATTTTTAAGTTGAATTCTCTAACTCCGAGAGGTCTCAACATAGACCTTTGCATTTTTAAGGTATGGCCGAAACTTTGATTTGATTAACTGTTATAATTAAAATATACTGTGAATTTCTTGGAATATGTTTATATATTTATTCGGTATTTGCTGCTAATGATGTAATTTGAACATTAAGTTTCTGGTTACTATGTAACAATAAATATAAATTGATGTGTGCAACAGGGAGAAAACAGCAGCGACATGAATAGCAAGGACTTGTGATCATCACAAATACCCTGAGGAAGCGGTCAAGGCGGACTGCGAAACGCGTTGGATGTTGGAGCAGTTTGATTTATTCACTGATCACAGACTCAACAGGAGAAGCCTTCCTGGTCCCAGAGAAGTCTGAACTTTTATTTTGCTTTGGGTACTATGTGTTTTATGATCTGGCGATCCTTGTGAGTAGCAAATCGGTTGTTTTTATGGTGATTTTTAACATTTATTAAAGCAATATTATACTATATTTTGCTTTATATCTTCATTACATTACAAAATCTAAGAAATCTTGTGAGTATATACCCGAAAGGGGGAATTTTGTAGAATATCACAGTGGTGGATCTTCTGCAATACTGTATAGCTCTCCAGACACCATTTTTAAACACTTTGTGGCTCTATGGGCTTAATTACTTATCTTAATTGAAACAATACTACTCTATGTGTGCGCTTCCTTTTGCATTCTATTTTTAGATTTCCTGTGTCGTTTCAACCTGGTGTGAACGGTGATATTCAAGGAAGCAGCCCCCCCCCCCTTTTTGCTAATAGTGGAGTGGTGCAGTATTGGTATAAAATAATTATACTTCTTTCTATATAATCTTTCAATCTTTTGTCATGCTCTACTTCTGTGGTGCCCCAAATTAAAATATCATCTATGTAGACTTTAACTCCTTTAACCCCTTCAACCCCTTCACGAGTTGCTGCATTGTTCTATGAAAAATCTCTGGTGTGGGGCGGGGCCAAGACACTCATGTGAACAGACGCACCCACAGGAGCTCTCCAGTCAAAAGCCCAAAAAAACCCATGTCCCACTGCGTACTATTCAGTTACATTGAGAAGGAAAAACAACAGCCTGCCAGTAAGCAGTTCCCTCCTAAAGTGCTGGCACAAGTCACATGACCGGGGCAGCTGGGAAATTGACAAAATGGCTAACCCCATGTCAGATTTCAAAAATGAAATATAAAAAAATCTGTTTACTCTTTTGAGAAATGGATTTCAGTGCAGAATTCTGCTGGAGCAGCACTATTAACTGATGCTTTTTAAAAAAACATGTTTCCCCATGACAGGATCCCTTTAAATGATATAACATTATGGTCACTATTACCCAGGGGTTCAATGACTTGCACATTTGCTAAAAGTTCTGGGTCATTTAAGATCACTAGATCCAGAATAGCATTTTTTCTGGTAGGCTCCTCAACAACCTGTGCCATAAAATTGTCATGCAACAAGTTTATAAACTTATTCCATTAACTGGTCTGGCATTACTGTTGCTCCAGTCAATATCTGGGTAATTAAAATCATTACCATTATCATTACTTTACCCAAACTACCAGCTTTTTCTATTTGCTTCAGGAGCTTAGCCTCCTCCTCCTCACTTACATTAGGGGTAGTGTTGGGCAAATTTATTCGCTTGCGGCGAAATCACTGCGAATTCCCGCAGGCAAATAAATTCGTGAAACAGCATTGAAATTTCCTGGTGAAAATTCGGCCGCGTCTCGTTTTGGACGTGTGTGTCGAAAATGAGACACAGCGTTTCGTGAATTTTTTGCCAAAGCCCCATCATTTTCTAACATAACCTCCTCATTTATATAAGCTTTTAAATCCTGCCTAACAAACAGACATACCCCTCCTCCTTTTCTATTGCCTCTGTCCCTCCGAAACAAAGTATAGCCGCTGATATTAACTGCCCAGTCATGTGACTCATTCAGCCATGTTTCAGCCACACCAATCACATCATATTTTCCCTCCAGCACCTCCAGCTCTCCCATTTTACCAGTCAGACTCTTTGCATTTGCAAACATACATTTAATACTGGTACCCTGTTGAACATATGACATGTGTTCCTCCCTATCCTTAACAGTACCCCCAACCAAATCTCCTCCCGCATTTTCCCTTCCTTTGCCAACTATCTCATCTAACCTGTCTTCCCCTGAATCTTTTGCTGAACCCCCCCCCCACACTTAGTTAAAATCTCCTCCAACTTTCTATCCATCTACTCCCCCAAAACAGCTGCACCATCATCATTAAGGTGCAGCCTATCCCTAGCAAAGTGCCTGTAGTCAATCAAGAAATCAGCCCAGTTCTCCAAAAACCCAAAACCCTCCTCCCTACACCAATCTCTCAGCCATGTATTAATCTCCCTAAGCTCCCACTGTCTTCTTAGTGTTGTCTTCCTCACCCTCAACTTTACACTTTAAAAAAAAAAAAAAGAAAGCCACCTCCTCTAACTTTGTCATTGGTACCTATGTGTACCAAGACCGTCGGGTCTTCCCCAGCCCCTCCCAATAATCTGTCCACTTGTTCCACCACAAACCAAACCCTAGCACCAGGCAGACAGCAGACTGTTTGGCATGTAGGGGCCTTACGGCAGATTACCCTATCCACCTTTCTAATAATTGAATCCCCTATAACTAGAACCTGCCTTTCCTCCCTTGCCTGCTCCATAAATGCCAGTTCAGAGCTTTCCTCCCCAGCATCTTCAGCCAAAACGGCGAATTTGCTGTTTTGGACAAGCTGTGGACCAGCCCCCCTACCCTTCTGTCCCCTACTTCCCCTCCTGACTGTCACAAACTTCCTAATGATAGCCTCCACTGCCCCTTCTCCTCCCCCCACTCCACTAGCCCCTGCCAGTGGTTGCTCTTTGAGCCTTCTTTCCTCCCCCTCGTTTGCTCTCAGTGCTGCAAGTTCACCCCTTAGAGTCTGCCATTTAGATTCCAAGATGAGACCCCACCGACATCTTTCACATGTAAATACAACTGCTGCTCCAACACCACATACATGTGACAAAACACACACCGAGTAACATCAGCAAAACCACTTGCACTCATATTTACACTGGGTACTTACAGCCTCCCAAATGCAATTCCTCACAAATGCCTTAAGGTTTTTAACACTGCTTAACACTTCATTCACATGCAACACTTAGGGGCAGATTTACTATTGGTCGAATTTCGAATGAAAAAAAAAATTCGAAATTCAACCATGTGAAGCAATTCAATCGATCGAACGTTCGAATATAAAAAATTCGATCGATCAATCGTTCGAATCAATTCGAACGATTTAATCGATCGATTGAATTTTTTATATTCGATCAATATAATTAAAAGTAATGCTTTCCAATTTGGTACCTTGATTCTGGGGAAGTTAAATTTTATTCGAATTATTTGAATTTGAATATTCGATGGTCGAATTTGCCTTGCATATTCGAAGATTTGAATTTTATGCAAATTCGATCGAACTTCTTCACGTGAATTTAGTAATTCTGCCCCTTAGATCACATGCAACCCTCGCTTAGCATCTCCCACACTCGCTTATGAATCACAGAGATAAAGCTTTGAAAGTGCAGAACACAGAGCCTGGTCAGAAATTACCGGATTAACCCCTTCCCCCTAAATTAGCAGACAAAGGTAAAGAGAGAAAAAAAGTGTTGTTTGCAACCAGCAACAAAACAACCCCTTATTAACTTTTCTTTTTTTTTAAAATGTTCCCCTTAGAAACTATTTCAGGATTTAACACAAAAAGAAAATAAATGGACTAAATGTATCTACAGTTTACCCCAAACAGAGAAAAGAAAAATATGTTTTCCATTCCGATACACAGCACACAGCAATCGGTTAATTGCACTTATTCCCTTCTTGCACCCAGCACTCCCAGCATGCACAGCAAACACCAACGCCTTAAGGTTTTTAATGCTGCTTAACACTTAATTCACATGCAACACTTAGATCACGTGCAACCTTTGCTTAGCAGCTCCCACACTCGCTTATGAATCACAGAGATAAAGCTTTGAAAGTTGTACTTTAGAACCGTGAGGGATGCAACCGTCTCCCGGGAGGTTGCCACTCGGCTAAAATATACCTCAAAATTGTCACCTCCACTCTCGGAACGGAGAACGTATTAGAGAGCAGAATCTGCCATATAGCGCCATCACATTTACTGTAGCTGCCGTCTGACACCTTCATTACAGCTGGTTGCCTCTGCAGGCTTACCTACATGGCTAGTCACCCCTGGCTCAATTTATGTCTCATGTATGCATCTGTTAACCAGGACCTGTAAACCCATCAGGGACCATATGTACTGTATATGTATTTATTTGGCCTACACATAACCTGGTTTGACCTGAATCTGATAGAAGATACCTGGTAAAAATCAAGGTCACTGTTTTTGGTGAAATTATATTTCTACATGGCAAATAATTTACTAGTAGGTGAAGTAGAGTAACAGAAAACCATCAGTCATGACATGCATGCTGCTGATTCTGTGTAACTGAATCATTAATTAAGACTTGTTCAAAATAATAGCAGTGTTCAAAAAACTAATAGCTTCTTCTAAATAATAGCAGCACTATGTGAAAAAGCAAGTGTCATCTTCTGGTTCTGCACCTGAGGAGAATGGAGGCTTGGAAGTAGAGCTCCGTTTTAGCAACCAAGTGTCAGCAATGCATAATCAGCTAACCTTTCTAATTACAACTGGAGGAGATAATTCACACTTATTTCTGGCAAGCTTGGCCTTAGCTGAGAAGTGGTGAGGAACGTGACCTTGTGAGAGAGGTTGGCCAGGAGCTCCTTTGTCGGCAAAGCAGAGCTTGAGGTAAAACCCAGTCTGAAAAAGGTTGCAGAAGGGGATAACCGTCTCTGTCAGTCCCCTGCTGTGACTCTATCCAGATCTGCTTTGGAGGTGTACTGTTTCTGCCAGCTGACTTCCCTTCACGGAAGATGTGAGGTACTTTAAATGCTGTATTAAACTTAACAAAATAATTAACTTCAGCGGAGTGAGGGATTACTTAAACTGCCTTATTATTAGGATTTTACATTTTCAACAGTGTCTATTCTTCCCTACAAGTGACTCTTTATTATTAAGTGGTCAGGTTTCACTCCTCATACTAGCTACAATTAAACACCTCCCTTCACCCAACCTTTGCCAAAGGTAGACTTCAGATTTGTATTCAGATTACATACCCCCTATCTACCCCATGATAGAGGAAAAATTATGCCTCTAAAGGGAGGAAAAAGGAGAAGAGGAGGGGGTTAAATAAATATGAATAAACAAAAAATAAAATACACAAAAATAATTTAAAAAAGGGGTAAAAAAAAACACAATTGACATAACCCAGCCACTTGGATAAGTTATATATACATTACTTTTTTGCATCCCATCTTTGGCTATCAACATACTAAAGTCTAACAAGGTTTAACGGAAAAACATACAAGAAAGCCCACAAAAAGTCTCAGAAAAGTTTGACATTCTCAAAAAATACATTCACAAATGTAAGGCACAAAGGAATACTACTCTCTATTAGCTAAAGAAATGGCTGGACTAAAAAATCCTGTTATAGAATCGACAACTGCAGTTGGCAGTTGGAAATATGCAAAATCCCCTGGTAATTGGGATGCCATGATAAAAGGTTCTCAGAGTTGGAATCCACTGTCTTCTCCATTTCTGATGACTCCAATAAAATGCAAAAGAAAACTGAACAACTGGAAAATAAAATGCAAGATTTGCTCCTGAAAGTCGATGATCGGGAGAATAGAACACTACAGAATAACATAAGATTTGTGGGCATTTCTGAATCACATAAAGCAGACTCTAGCTAAGTTAGTTTCCAAAATTATTCCACAAAAATTGGGCATTTCTCTGAACACTGGAATGAAATTAGAGAGAATTCACAGGATAGGTCTCTTTAAAGAAGACCATATCACCAGACCAAGCATGGTAAAAGCTAAATTCCTGCATTTTCCAAATGTACAAAAAATCAAAAAAATCCAAATTACCCTGGGAGGGTAATAAAATACTTATTTTCCAAGACTGTATCTTTCCCAAAAGGGAAAAGAATTTTCCAAGGTCTGCCATTCTCTGATAAAGCAAAACATTAATTTCTCCTTAATGTATCCAACAAAGTTAATAATTATTCTACCCACAGGAACACACATGTTCAGTGACCCTAAAGAAGCGTCTCTTTTTGTCCATCAGTTGGAATACAAATGGCTTCATAGCTAAAAATCTATCAGGCCAATTCCCAACTCTCCAACACTTAACCCCCTTCCTTAAAGAGACTGAAGGGATAGGAAACAGGAGTCTAGATGGGTTCCGGGTGGAACTCAAAGATCAAGGTCCTTATTTATCTATAAAAATTTCTTCACCTCCTTCCAGCAAAGATGATATGGTGTTTCAATCTTGATAGTCAAAGGGTGTTGAAAACTGGATGGAGATTATGTTAATTCCAAAAACCTCTCTTTTTAAAAAGAAATGTGAAAGGATGTCCTTCTACCTGTGTTTTTTTTTTTTTGGTCATGTTACTTTATGAATGGTACATGGTGTAAGGCAGGGGTACCTAGACTTTGTTACCCTGGGATCTACTCTCAAAATCTGGCCCCCATCAGGAGATCTACCTTAATAAAAATAGTGGCCTGTCTACTGTATGGCACAAGAACAAGTATGGCCCATACAATGGATTTGCAATAGATTTATCTTTATAAAAATAGTTG
The DNA here is from genome assembly GCA_024363595.1 of Xenopus borealis. Taxonomy (NCBI): domain Eukaryota; kingdom Metazoa; phylum Chordata; class Amphibia; order Anura; family Pipidae; genus Xenopus; species Xenopus borealis. The sequence goes on from CM044442.1 coordinate 62,737,380, forward strand.
TTAATAATTATACTAATACAGTAGAACTACCATTTTCTATTTTTCAGGGGACCAGAAACAATGGTGTAAAATCCAGTAAAATGTAAAATCAGGGAAATGTATTATATACAGTATGTGAGACCTCTGAACAACAGTGTAGAATGTGGGAATATATACCAATATATGTTGACATTGCTTTTTATTTGGACTTCATGGGCCCAATATACAGTGGTGTGAAAAACGATTTGCCCCCTTCCTGATTTCTTATTCTTTTGTAGGGATGGCGCGAACAGTTCGCCGGCGAACTTGTTTGCGCGAACATCCGCTGTTCGC
>CM044442.1:62746522-62761068 GCA_024363595.1 Xenopus borealis
AAAACTATGGCAGCATAGGTATTCCCTGTACTAAGCACAATTCAGCAGGAACAGTCCCTTTAGGGTGGGGGCCCAGTTGTAAATTTCTGTACTGGGGCCCTTAGGGGTCTAGTTACGCCACCGTTCACATACATTATATATGCCCATATCTATACTATCTGTAGAGTTTAGTATCACAATAGCCTTTGATATTATGTCTGTCCAGGAAATCATCCAAGCCCCTCTTAAAAGCATCAACAGAATCAGCCATCACAACATCACCTGGCAGTGCATTCTGCAACCTCACTTTCCTCATTCTGAAGAACCACCTACATTGCTTCAAATGAAAGTTTTTTCCCTCTAGTCTGAAGGATGCTCTTTATGGGTAAAAAGGTCCCCTGCTATTTGTCTAAAATGTCCTCTAATGTACTTGTAAAGTCTAATCATGTCCCCTCGCAATCACCTTTTTTCAGAGAAAACAATCCAAACCTTGACAATCTACCTTTATAATGTAAGTCTTCCATCTCTCTAACCAGCTTAGTTGCATGCCTCTGCACTCTCTTATCCCTCTTATGGACTGGAGTCCAAAACTGCACTGCAGAGTGCAGATGAGGCCTTACTAAGGATCTATAAAGAGGCATTATTATGTTTTCATCCTCTTAAGTTTATGCCCTTTTTATGCAAGACAGAAGTTTATTTGCTTTAGTAGCAACAGAATGACACTGCCGAGAATTAGACAACTCGTTATCTATAAAAAAAAAACAACTCCCAACACACTGCCATTTAGTGTATAACTTGCATTTATATTATTTTTCCCAAAATGTATAACCTCACATTTATCAACATTGAACCTCATTTTCCAATTTGCTATCCAGTTTCCCAACTTAGACAAGTCACTCTGCAAAGTGGCAGCATCCTGCATGGAATCTATAGTTCTGCACAATTTAGTATCATCTGAAAAATATAAATCACATCCACTGCCATCCCAGAATCGATGTCCCTGTTCACCTTCTCATAAAAAGAGATTAAGTTAGTCTGGCAAGATCTATTAAGTATAAAACCATGCTGGCACAAACTCATAGTATCATTATTTGCTATGAAGTCCAGTATCTTATCCTTTATTAACCCTTCGGATCACTTTTTAAATAGTGGCACCACATTAGCAATTCGCCAGTCTCTTGGCACCATGCCGGACCTCAATAAATCCTGAAAAATTAAGTAAAGAGGTTTGGTTATCACATGTCATGGTCTGCACCCAATACCAGAACAAACGCCAAGCACCCTGGTCTAGGCTCATGCTTCACCAGTAGTGTGACCACCTTTGGCTTCGGGAGGAGCCCTCAGCTACTCAGATGCCACCTGGACTTAAAAGAGAGGTGCAAAGCAGGAGTTCTGGCCAGCAGTGGGGCACGACTGTAGTTAAAGTCTTTAAAGGCCGAAGGTCACGGTACAGGCGGAATAAGCAGATTCGTGGTCAGACAGGCTGGGTCGAGGCAAGCAGACAGCAAGGAACGTCAGGCAGGCGAAGGGTCAAACCAGATAATCAATCAGACGAGGATGAGGCAAAATCGGTAGTCAAAAACAGGCTCGGGTCAGGATACAGAAATCAGTAGTTAAATAACAGGCAGGGGTCAAACACAGTAATCAGGAACAGAAATAGCAAGCTTAACAACAAGGCACCAGGAATAAACCTATCACGGGCAAATATAACTACAAAATGCCCATTTAAATATATTTAAATTTGGCGCCATTGTCTGACGTCAGCGCGCCTGTGCCTTTAAATGCCGGGCACTAAGGAGCCGGCAGAGGGGCAGAGCACAGTGGCGGGCATCCTCGCCGCACCCCTAGACCACCAGGGTGAGTGTTTGTCACATTGGGGGCCACCGGACCCCCAGGCTTCCCAGGAAACTTGGTGTGGAACCGTTTCCTGAGGCGATCAGCCTTGATGTCATCAACTGAGACCCAAGAGTTCTCCTCTGAGCCATAGCCCTTCCATTTAATAAGGTACTGAAGCTTACCACGCACAAGGTGAGAATCGAAAATCTCTTGGATCTCATATTCAGGCTGACCCTTAACCAACACTGGGGGAGAAACAGGCAAATGACGAACAATTGCAGCAGGTTTTAGGAGGGAAACATGAAAGGAATCAGAAATTTTCAAACTAGCAGGTAATAAAAGACGGACAGAAGATGGGTTAATGATTTCAGAGATGGGATATGGACCAATAAACCTTGGGCCCAGTTTGAGCGAAGGAACCTGTCACGATCGGCACCCAAAACCAGAACTCTTGCTAAGCACCTTGGTCTCAGCTCGGCTTCACCAGTTAAGTGACCGCCTTTGGCCTCGGGAGGAGCCCTCAGCTTACTAAGATGCCACCTGGACTTTTCGAGAGGTGCAAAGCTAAGAGTTCTGGCTAGCACAGGGGCACGATCGTCTCACCAAGGATACTGGGTGAAGAATACCACCAAATGGGACAGGCGGGCCGGACCAGCACAAGCGGAGTAGAATAGACAAGACTGGCCAGGATCAGGATTAGAGAGCGAAGAATAGTCAGGGACAGGCGGAGGTCAAACCAGGTAAAACAAGCAGAGGGATCAGGCAGAATCAAAGTCAGAAGACAGGCAGGATCAGGATACAGAAGTCAGGAGTAGTCAATTCAGGCAGGAGTCAAAACCAGAGAAACAGAACAGAATTAGACACAACCTAAAGGCACCAGGAACTCAGCAAAACTGAACCTATCACGGGCAACAAGCTGCAGCCAGAAGCTGCCTTTTAAACATTTGAATTTGGCGCCATTGCGCGCTGACGTCATCACGTCAGCGCGCCTACGCCTTTAAGAGACCCGGAAGTGTGCCGCGCGCGCACTAGAGCAGACCGGCAAGCAGGAGGAAGGATGCACGCGGTGAGCGTCCCCGCTGGAGGCATGGCGGGCGCTCCCGCGTGCATGGAGGTGAGCCACTAGACCACCAGGGATGCGGTACGTTACAGAACCTTTAACTTAATGTTTTTAGTTGAAAGCCAAACTGCATCCCCCACCTTATATTGAGGAGCCTCTCTCCGGAATCTATCAGCAGCCTTCTTCTGAATGGAGGAGGCTGCAGAGAAAGAGTCGTGTACCTGGGACCAGTTTTTGAAAAAATGTTCAATAGAAGAGTTCACAGTGGGAACAGGGGAATCAAAGAAAACTACAAAGAAAGGGGACTCTCCAGAGGAGGAATGGGTAGCATTATTATAAGCAAACTCCACCCAGGGTACAAATTCAGCCCACAAGGACTGGTTATCAGAAACAAAACACCTAAGAAATTGCTCGAGGCATTGATTCACCCTCTCCGTCTGACCATTGGTCTGGGGATGAAAGGCAGTAGAAAAGGAAAGCTCAATCCCAACTAACGAACAAAAAGCTCGCCAAAATTTCGAGACAAATTGGACTCCCCTGTCAGAAACAATGTTTACAGGGAAACCATGTAACTTAAAGATATGAAACACAAATAATTTAGATAATTCTTTGGCAGACGGGAGGTGTGAAAGAGGGATGAAGTGACCCATTTTGCTAAATCTATCAACCACCACCCAAATCACAGTATTCCCCTGGGAAGGAGGTAGATCTACAATAAAGTCCATAGAAAGATGAGACCATGGTTTTTCAGGAATAGACAGGGGCATTAACAGACTTTGGGACAAATTATGAGAGGCTTTGGATCTCTGACAGATGGGGCAGGAATTTACGAAAACCTTAGCATCTTGTTTATAAGAAGGCCACCAAACATGACGAGATAACAGGGATATCGTTTTAGCAATACCCGGATGACCCGCCATTTCATGAACCTCTTTTAAAACATGTTCCCTAAACTCCTCTGGTACGTAAAGTCTCCCAGAAGGAGTTCCTACTGGAGCAGAAGATTGAACGGAGTTTAACAAAGAGGACAAGTCAGTCTCCAGAGTGGCTAGAATTACTTCACTAGGAACAATGGAAGTAACCTCATTAGAATCAGAGGAAACTGGTTCAAAACTCCTAGAAAGAGTATCAGCCTCGGTGTTCTTGGAGCCAGGCCTATATGTCAAAGAAAAATTAAACCTAGTGAAAAATAACGCCCATCTGGCCTGTCTTGGGTTTAATCTATTAGCGGATTTAATATAAAGAAGATTTTTATGGTCCGTAAAAACTGTAACCATATGTTTAGCCCCTTCTAAAAGGTGTCGCCATTCCTCAATTGCTAATTTGATAGCCAACAACTCCCTGTTACCAATATCATAATTCGCCTCAGCAGGAGAAAATTTCCTGGAGAAGAAGGCACAGGGATGAATAATGTTGGTCACCGGATGCCTTTGAGAAAGGACTGCCCCAGCTCCTACCTCGGAGGCATCTACCTCCACAATAAAAGGAAGAGCAGTGTTGGGATGGCGGAGAATAGGTGCCGAACTAAACACTTTTTTTAGAAATTCAAAGGCTTTTATAGCCTCAGGAGGCCAAATGCTAGGGTCCGCACCCTTCTTAGTTAAGTTAGTAATAGGGGCAACAATCAAGGAAAAGTTTCTAATAAATTGGCGATAATAGTTTGCAAAACCTAGAAACCTTTGAATTGAGCGTAAAGAAAGGGGTAGGGTCCAATCTAATACTGCACACACCTTCCCTGGATCCATTTGTAGACCCTGGCTGGAAATAAAAAACCCCAAAAAATGAACAGAGGTGACTTCAAAGGTGCATTTTTCTAGTTTTGCATATAGATTATTTTCTCTCAATCTACGTAGGACTTCCCGAACATGTTTTCTGTGTTCACATAGGTTTGAAGAGAAAATTTAAATATCATCAAGATAGACCACTACGAATACCCCCAGCAGATCTCGAAAAATGTCGTTGACAAACTCTTGAAATACTGCAGGAGTGTTACAGAGGCCGAAAGGCATTAATAAATACTCGTAGTGGCCATCCCTGGTGTTAAATGCTGTTTTCCATTCGTCCCCTTCTCTAATACAAATAAGATTGTAAGCCCCTCTAAGATCAAGCTTGGAAAAAATCTTAGCACCTTTAACCTGGTCGAAAAAGCTCAGAAATCAGAGGAAGGGGATAGCGGTTTTTAATAGTGATCTTATTTAAACCCCTATAGTCAATGCAAGGCTGAAGACCACCATCCTTTTTGCCCACAAAGAAAAACCCTGCTCTGGCAGGAGAGTTAGAGGGCCTAGTGAAGTCTCTCGAGATGATATTTTTTTATATACTCTCTCGTTGCCTGAGCTTCAGGCAAGGAGAGGGGATATGTTCGACCATGAGGGAGAGAAGAACCAGGTACAAGATCAATGGGACAGGCATACTGTCTGTGTGGGGGCAAGGTCTCTGCAGCCTTTTTGGAAAACACATCAGAAAATTCTGCATACAGTATGCTACTGGTAAACCCTCTAACAAGGTAGTTGCTACTACCAGAGAAATACAGACTCCCTTACACGAAGAACCTCATTGAATAATTTCCCCAGACACCCAATCAATAAGGGGATTATGGGCCTGAAGCCAAGTTAACCCTAGAATGAGAGGAGAAAAAGGGATATCTCCTTGTTATGATGGTCACTAACACACATAGATAAGAACACCATTTTCTTAGAGACTATACACAGTCCCAAAGTTCGCCTGCGTGCCCTCTCCTCATGAATTAAGCAAGATGTGCCTAGCTGCATAGGCTCCTCCTGAGGTAGAGGTTCAGGGGACTTAACATTGGTAACCAAGTTAGTCTGAATATGTATAGAAATAGAGAAATATAGGGAAGCACCTTCCGTTAATGAGAAGGACTACCCAGATGGTGTGCAAGGTCAGTCTAATAAATCATAGACATTATCAGTAATGGAGAGGTAGAGAGAGGAGAAATGACCCATGCAACTGCACCTTCCCATCTATGTTCGATACGGCATATTAAAGATGTATATAAACTATTAAAACATAACTTTTAATAATTAGCATTAAAATAAGTCCTGCTTTATAGTGCTAAGTTAAAATTATGGGTCCAGCAGGGCACCGAACTATGAAAAAAATCGACCTGGGAATATAGTTACAGGTCCAAAGTCCTATTATAGTTATGGACATAGGTGCCGTGGGGGTATTCCACCACCTTTTCCACTGCGTAAATCACAGGAGTAAAAATGGTCCGTATAACTGACTAGTGCCTCAGGCACAATAAATCTATCTGACTTGACGTAGCTTCTTATCACAGATATTAGTAATACTCGGTCCGCCTGCTAGTGCCCTGTCTGACTTGTGCCTCAGGCACTACAACTATTTATCTAAGCAAGCGTGACTTGTGAGGAGAAGGTAACCGTCCGAAGCTATCCTGTCTAACTTGTGCCTCAGGCACCGTAGCTAACTGTCTAGCTAGACATGTCCCGTGTATCGGGTACTAGCAAGGGAAGCAGGAGCGAACCCAGAACTAAGACCAAGACTACCCATCCACCCTCACCTCCCCTAGGCGCCCTCCAAGTCCCGGAGTCACCGGGAGAGTGGTAGCTTCAACTAGTGCGAGACCCTGCCGGACTCAAACTAAAAAGCGCTGATGCGCGTTTCACCCGATCGCTACGGGCTTTATCATAGGTGTAAAAGTATTGCCTCTAGCAGAGTCATCACAAACCTCACTTTTTCCTCACCAGTGGGGAAAGAATGAGGGAAAAAGCTGAGGTACAATCTGTAGGCCTCACGAAAAACAAAAAATTTACTTCTGTCCCCACTAAACTTTGCTGGGAAAGCAATTTTGGGTTCATAGGGCTTGGGAGAACTACCCCACATGGCAGAAGAACCCATAGAAGAAGCAGGAACAGGGTTGAGCGGCTGCTGCGGAGTTTCCAACTTGCGGGTCAGGTTATGGAAAGCCTGCATAAGATAGTTCTGTCTTTGCTCTTGATCTTCCAAGCGCTGAAGAATAGTGGACAGAAGTGCTTCAGTGGAAGATGGAGTAGATGGAGCAGCAGCGGCATTGTGACCGTCATCTTCCATGGCTCGTGATAATGTCACGGTCGGCACCCAATACCAGAAGAAACGCCAAGCACCCTGGTCTAGGCTTGTGCTTCACCAGTAGTGTGACCACCTTTGGCTTTGGGAGGAGCCCTCAGCTACTCAGATGCCACCTGGACTTAAACAAGAGGTGCAGAGCAGGAGTTCTGGCCAGCAGTGGGGCACGACTGTAGTTAAAGTCTGTAAAGGCCGAAGGTACAGGCGAAATAAGCAGATTCGTGGTCAGACAGGCTGGGTCGAGGCAGTCATACAGCAAGGAACGTCAGGCAGGTGAAGGGTCAAACTGGATAATCAATCAAACAAGGATGAGGCAAAATCGGTAGTCAAAAACAGGCTCGGGTCAGGATACAGAAATCAGAGTAGTCAAATAACAGGCAGGGGTCAAACACAGTAATCAGGAACAGAAATAGCAAGCTTAACAACAAGGTACAAGGCACTAGGAATAAATCACAGGCAAACATAACTACAAAATGCCCCTTTAAATATATATAAATTTGTCGCCATTGCGCACTGACGTCAGCGCCTTTAAATTCCAGAAGTGCACATGGCGTGCGCACTAAGGAGCCGGCAGAGGAGCAGAGCGGCGCGGCGGGCGTCCCCGCCGCACCACTAAACCACCAGGGTGCATGTTTGTCACATCACAGAGACCAGATCTATAAGTACCCTGGGATGAATACCATCTGGCCCCGGACCTTTGTTTATCTTTTGAATTTCTTCATGTGTGAACCGTGCATCATTAGTTGTATTACTAGAAGTGGGACTTGTAATAAGGAAACCTTCATTAGCTGGTTCCTCTTTTGTGTAGACAGATGAAAAATATGCGTTCAGAATCTGAGATTTTGTTTTCATCAACCAGTTGACCCTCCTCTGATTAAAGGCGCCACCCCTTCCTGCTTCATTTTTTTTTTACTATTAACATATTTAAAAAATAATTTTGTATTCTTTTTACTGCTAACTGCAATTTCCTTTTCCATATCTATTTTATCTTGCCTGATTCTGCTGTCCTAGCTAACTTGAAAGCCTTATAAGCATGTCTTTTCTTACTCACCTCACCACCAACACTTTGATACAAAAATGTTTTGCTTTGCAACAACATTCCTAGCTTACAAGGGGAATATACTGACGTGTATTCATTAAGCTGCATTTTTAGTCTGTGTTTAACCCGGTGAACAACATTTCCCACTTAATACTGTATGTTGAAGAGATGCCATTATACTGTCCAAGTTTGCACGCCTGAAATTTAGTGTTACTCCCTTATAGAATTGCCTCTGCAACAGAAACTCAAAGGAGACCATGTTATGATCACTATTCCCTAAATGCTCACCCACACAAACGCTAAAGGTAAGTTCGGTATTATTAGTTATTACAAAATCCAAAAAAGCATTATTCCTAGTAGGTTCTTGAATGAGCTAGAAGAAAAAGTTATAATTCAGCATATTTACAAACTTACTAGCTTTTTCTGTCTTGGCTACCCCATTACCCCAGTCAATGTCTGGATAATTGAAGTCACCCATAGTAATAACTTGACCTAGTTGTGAAGCAGCTTCTTTTTGTAATAGTAGCAATGGTTAATTCTTTAGTGCATGGCTTTAATTCAGGCTTTACATACAAACACACTCCTCCCCCCTTTTTAATCCCTCTGTCCTAATTCATAATTTTTAGAGCATGCAATTAATTATAGGTCTCCCATTTTACCTGACAAACTATGTGCATTTGCCAGCATACAGCGGAGTTTATTACTTTTACTTTATTTTCCATTACTTTGTGGATAATTATATGTTAAGTTAGCATTAGTCTGTTTTCCTTGCAACAGAGGAACCTCCTTAGCTGGTAAACTGTATGCCCCCTCACTCCTCCCCCATGACCTGTTACTAATCCCATTGCCCCCTCTACCCTAGCTTCCCCATAATTCTTTATCACACCCACCCCCCACTTGCCTAGTTTAAATACTCCTCCAATCTCTTGGCCATTCTTTCCCCTTGCACAGTGGACCCCCTTCTATTGAGGTGCAATAAGTCACAACTGTTTAGGTTGTACCCCAAGGAAAAATCTCTGGAAACCCAAACACATCCTTCCTACACCAAGACTAAGTCTCGCACTTAGCTCCCTAAGTCTTCTTAAACTTGCACGTGGTACTGGCCAAATTTCTGAAAAAATTACATTGGAAGACCTTCCTTTAATCTTAAAGCCTGTATCCCTAAGATCTTCCATTTATTTTGTCATTAGTACTGATATGCACTAAGACAGTTGGGTCATGCCCAGCCCCGCCCAATAATTTGTCTACCTGATCACACATACCGAAACCTGGCTCCAGGAAGACCACAAACTGTTTGGTTGTAGCGTTCCGGACAACAGATTACCCTATCCTAATAATTGAATCTCCTACAACCACAATCTGCTTAGGCCTGATTCTGCTCTCCTCCCCACCACTACTAGAGAAACTGGTATCCCGGCTGTCACAGAGATCAGCCCCATCTAGAATTCCCAATCCAGAGTTATCACTCCCATCTTTTTCACATAATCTGGCATATCTGTTGATACACAGAGGTAGGCAGTTTGGATCTCTTGTTTAAAATCTGCATACATACATATGACAGACCTCAGGGTCAGACCTTCAATCTTGCTAGCGCTCATTATCCCAGTTACAGATCAAAACAGGAATAAAAAAGGGGGAGTTTAGAACAAACATTTGATCTAGTTTGAACCTTCTTTAGTTTGAAACTCCAGTGTTTGAAACTCCACTTACAGATATCCCACTTAAAGAGCAAACACTTAAGAGCAGCGAAACACTAGAGCAAGCTCCACTGGAGTCCCAGGGGCTCTCTTATACAGTCTGTACAACAAATCAAACTAACTGCAAAGTAAAGCAGGTTGTGACAAACTTGCTGTAAGCACAATAGCACTCCAAACTTTGCTATTTTTCACCAAAGACAGAAGAAAATTATAACAAATGAAACCACAGTATTTACATATACAACCTTACTGTACAATAACATTTAATAACAAATACGTATCACTTTCAGTTGATTTGTTTGCTTTTAGTTGCTTTTTCCAGTCCAGTGGTAGGACCCACTTCTTCGACCAACCGGAACAGGATCTGGAATAGCTGGAAAGGAGGCCAGTGGCTCCCAGGAACCCTGTGCGAGAGCAGCACTAAGTTATGGTAAGGCTCTCTATAGGTAACAAAGCTTCTTGCCCCCACCAGGAACCACATGCTTTCAAGACAGAAGTCCTCAAACTACACAGTAATACATTACTTGGAGAATATCTGTTAACCTACGGGTTTGTTAATTAGACAATCACATACCTCTCTCTACCACGGGTAAATAATTGGTTTTTTGCTATTCCCCTGTTGGGTTTAACACAGTTTTGGGAAAATGTGTCTCCAAAATATATGGAAGATGCCAGGTGGGAAGGGTATTGTTGGGGTTCAAATGTTATGTTATTCTCTCTCTCTCTTTTTTTTTCTCTGTTTTTCTGATTCTCTCTTAGTGAGGCAAGGTATTAAGGCGCTTAGTGGCTGGGACGGGGAGTGTGGAGGGCTGACGTCCCATGGAGGTCTGCTGTGGAGCCTGACCCCTCTCTCATTCCACATCCTGGTACTGAAAGTATCTCCAATAATACGGGTGAGGGCTCCCAAGCAACCCCCATATCACATGGTTCACTGATATATAGGATAAGTATGAATGGCTCAACATGGCTTTAAACTGTTATCCTGGAATGTGCGGGGAATTAACGAAAAGGTTAAGAGATCCATTGTGTTAGACACTGTTAGGAAATCTGGGGCAGACCTTATACTGCTGCAGGAGACACACTTAGTTGGACAGAGAGTCCGGGCCCTTAAGCGTAAATGGGTTGCCCTAACTTACCACACAGAGTTCTCCACCTATTCTAGGGGTGTCGCTATACTAATTAGGAAATCCCTGAACTTCAAATTTGAGGCATTGAGCACTGACAAAGGTGGTAGATATATAATTCTAAAAGGGCAGGTAACAGGCATCACCTACATTATTGTCAATGTATACTTGCCTCCCCCTGCTGAAATTTCAATACTAAACGAGATACTGCAGAAAGTAGCTGGCCTAGGAAACTTCCCTATCCTATGGGCTGGTGACTTTAACTTGGTGATAGACCCAACACTTGACAGGCTGAACCCCTCAGCTCATGACACTCGAATGTTCTCCAATTGGGTGGAAGCCACTGGTTTAAGGATATATGGAGGTGGAAACACCCTCAGCTTAAGCAATACTCATGCTACTCAGTGGCAACTGCTGCAATGTCCCGCATTGATTTGTGCCTAGGCTCAGGGGAAATGTTGGTGAAGGTAAACACTATAGAGTACCTCACTAGGATGTGCTCGGACCATGCTCCCCTGTTATTAACGATGGGAATGCCTCCCCATGCCACTACAAACCAATGGAGATTCTCTCCAAAATGGTTAAAGAACACTAAAGTGGATGAGCAATTTTTTCCCCAGTTAACACTATACTGGGAAATAAATCAGGGCACCGTAGAAAATCAAATAGTATGGGATGCGGGAAAGGCTTATGTCAGAGGGAGCTACATTTCTTTAATCAAAGCAGTCCGACGAGAAAGTGAGCAAGCTCTCTCTCAGGCACGCAATGTGCTTGTCAGGGCTGAGGCAGATCTAGCATCAGCACAAACTAATGAAAATAAGCAGATCATGCAATTAGCACAAAGAGATATCGATTTCCTCCTGACAAAGAAATATACACAATGGGAACTGTATAAGACGGCTACTTGGTATGACAAAGGGGACAAAAATGGGAAATTACTGGCCCTTTTGGCTGGTGCTGAGGTACCAAGAATAGCAATACATAGCCTCACGGATGGAAATAACACAGTTACAGATTTAGCCCAGATGTTAGAACATGTTAGATGGTACTTTCAGATGACATACCAAATACCTAAGGACAACATACTAGAGGGACTCGATGAATATTTGAATAACATAGACTCTCCAGAAATACCTCATGATCTAGTAACAGTACTAGATATCTGTTGATATCACAGTTGATGAGGTAAAAGTTATATAACTACGTCCTCTATGGTTACAGTGGTACAAGCATTCCAGAAAGCCCAGAAGTTGGTACAGAGTCCATCTGAGGCTTGGTCCCCAAAAACCCCACTATGGGCAATAAACATCTCCCACACTTCCATGGGCTACAGGACATTGCCAGATGGGCACAGATGGGAGTCAAAACCTTAGGGGACATCGTTAACAGTGGTGAATGTAAAACATATGATTTACTGTGACAAGAGATACATCCCCTTCCTAATATGTTTTTTAGGTACTTACAGTTGAGACATGCTTTTATTATGCAATTCCCTACAAGGCCCATAAGGGTAGATGAAACCACCTTAAACAAGACCTGACCAAACCACTCTCCAGGTTCTACGCTATACTGTCAACTGCAGGCCCTTCCCCTCTAGAAAAAGCCAAGAACAAATGGCAGAGAGACATCCCAGAGTTAGATGACGAGATGTGGACTGATGCTCTAAAAATGGTTCCAGACGTTACCATCTCAATGAGAGATACATTCAGATAAAGTTCTTAAAACAGAGCATACTTGACCCCATACCATTTGGCAAAAATATATGAAGATGTATCTAACCTATGCCCAGGGCCGGACTGGGAGTAAAAAGCAGCCCTGGCAAAAAAAATCAAAGCAGCCTACACAAAATGCATGCTGGTCTTTTTACTTACACACAAGCATATTTTATATATATATATATATATATATATATATATATATATATCAAGGTTCCAAGAGGGACCGAAACGTTGGAGCACTGTGATGTGTGTATAATAACAATAAAAAATAATTGGTTTATTAAAGGGAAGTGCTGACCCAGGAAAGAATTATTTCCACACTATGGATAAATGAAGATTGGTCGTGTACCCCTGAAATCCAGCAGTTCGGATTATGATTGAAGAATAAAACTTCGATTCAAGAGTGGCGGATTAAATGCATTAAAGACCGTATGTAGCCGTAACATAATGATAGTGAGAACGATGAGGAATGGTAGTGGTAGGGCACATGAGGAAGCTCAGAATTAATTGCCGATTTGGGTTAACACCCATGAAGCAGCGACTGCAGCTTAGGAGGATTTCGAGTGAACACTCTACACTTCGAGGTAATGTAGTGATTGGAATGTATACATTTATTTATTTTTATAACAATTGATTAATCCTCGCTCAGGGTAGACTTTAAAGCGCTGTGTATGCACACGGGCTGGTTATGTTGCAAGCCGCCTTTAGATGTGGTGGCTGTTACATTTGTTTTAAATCCCTAATTGGTCTTCTTCTCCCGTAATTATTAAAGGAGTGTGCAAGACGATTTCGTCGGGTTGTCTATGAGGATTTTAAATGATATTTTGGATGGTTTGCGAGCACAATATTTATTTTATTGGATCGGTATGAAACACTTTTTATTTGAGTTTATTTACTTTTTGATTTCCCCTTTTTTTGGTATTTTTCACTTTTTTTTTCATTTTCGTCACATCCTGGGTGGTCACTGAATTGGGGCGCTATTTCTTGTATTTTAAGCGATGTTTCTAGAGTTTTTAGTACTTTGAAAAAGGCTGTTGTATCAGCCGAAACGTCAGTGTTTTACTCTTAATAAAGAAACCTTTTCTACATAAGACCTGTGAGTGCGGCCATTTATCGTGGACTATAGAACTTACCTGTGGATCGGCACCCAGGCTACCAAGTGGACTTTTATCGTGAGTGCCGTTTCTCTATTTATTTATTATATATATATATATATATATATACACACACACATACCCATACATTGGGTTAAAACTACCTTTATATGGTCAATGACTTCTAATATCCTTATCATTTACATTAGGGGGTACATTATGCCTTATAATACATGAGTGATACTCAGAGTTCCCCCCTGTATAACTCAGCCTGCAGCCTTATGCCTATATATGGTAATTTTTTTATTAGATAACTTGCATCCAAATTACAGAGTAACAAAGAATACATGCAAGATTATACTAATTTCCACAATTCAAACATGAAGGAAGAAGCATGAATATCATGACATCAATTGAATTTAGCGGATGCTTAATACAGCTTTCTCACTGGTATCAAATTAATTCCAAAAATAAAAACAAACACTCCTAGAAAGAAAAATAAAGAAATTGACCAGGCTACTCACCGTAAATAGTATGAGCCTAGTCATAAAAACACAAGAAGAACAAAATCTAAGGGTGTGAAAAGGTTAAAAGGGGATAGACCCACCACATAAAGACATCAGGAAGGGCATGATGTTGTCAAGGAGGATCAAAACAGAAGCCTCTCCATCTAGACCTCCAAACTGCCACTTCCATCCTCTGTCTTTCAAAAGCTCTTATCTTCCCGAGTTCACCCAGAATTAAATCAGCCACCACCTGAGGAGGGGAGGCATCGCGCCTAAGAGAAACCTGGCAACGTGAGTTCCATTTGAAAAAGCGGGTTACAGCACTGACTAAAAACAGAGTGTGCAAATCAAAAACCCCATGCCCTCTGAATGCCCCATAGGACCATTCCTGGTAATTCCAACCA
>CM044442.1:62773345-62816260 GCA_024363595.1 Xenopus borealis
AATAATCTCTCTAATGCTTTATTCACCAGTAGGTCTTTCCAGATGACACAAGGTCACCCTTTCCGTTTGGAAGAAAAGAGGTTAAACCTAAATAATCGGAAGGGGTTTTTTACAGTGAGAGCTGTGAAGATGTGGAATTCTCTCCATGAATCAGTTGTACAGGCTGATACATTAGATAGCTTTAAGAAGGGGTTGGATGGCTTTTTAGCAAGTGAGGGAATACAGGGTTATGGAAGATAGCTCATTATACAAGTTGATCCAGGGACTAGTCCGATTGCCTTTTTGGAGTCAGGAAGGAATTTTTTCCCCCTCTGAGGCAAATTGGAGAGGCTTAGGATGGGGTTTTTGCCTTCCTCTGGATCAACTAGCAGTTAGGCAGTTAAAATTAAAAAAAAAAAAAAAAGGTTGAACTTGATGGACGCGAGTCTTTTTTTCAGCCTAACTTACTATGTTACTATGTTTTGCTCAGCTTAAATGATCTCAAATGCTATAAAATGGTCTTCTAGAAAATTCACACACATTCAGTTGATTTGACTTATTTCTACAGACATACCATGACCAGGATGAACGTGGATCTTCACAAACAAAAAAAAACACCATAAAACGGGACTCTGAAATCTGGTCTTTATTATCAGTTGTTAATAAGATGACAGAATTGGTGGAAAAATCTGTAGAATATTTAAGAAAGCTTTTTCTACTGTAGAAGACGGTTAAAACAATGTTTTCCATAATAAATATGACACCATATATAAAGGAGTCAAATACTGAGCAGCAGATTCACAGAAAACTTGCATGAATAAGCTTTGTACAGAAATGTTATTTTGGACTTTATACATAAAGCACTGCGTATTTTGAGCATTTGTCCATACTAAATAATTCAGCATTGACACACGTTTTTTTCAATAACCTCTTGTGTTAGCAACTGAAAAGCACTTACCACAGTTTCATCCCGGAAATAGCTTTCTGCACTATGAAACAATTTAATGTTCTTTATGACAAAAACAGAAATTACAATGTAACACTTTAGACAGTTAAAAAAAAAAAGCATTCTAATTAAAACCAAATGTGTCATTAAACTTCAGTCAGAATTCTCTGCCTTTGAATCTTTACAATCATTAAGCAATTGGCCATTTATATATCATTGCATCATTCTCCTATATGTTATAAATTCATTGACAGGAATAAAAAAAAAAACCCTAATTTCAGAAAAACTACTATAAAAGTTAAAATACTACACTCTGTAAGCAGACAGAATACAATAAGGCAGAACACGTAGCCCAAAGGCTTCCATTTGCTGTTAAACGCAAGCATTTTACTGCTGGAGATCCAAAAGCAGAGTATCCAAGAAAAAGTTTATCATATCTTCAAAAGGTTTATAAACTCAAAATGTATTATTGCTCCTCTATCAATGTTGTCTCTGCAAGTTAGAGTGTGCCTTCTGCTTCCACTGCATCTGATGGAATAATCCCTGTGGGTTTGCAAACAGGTGCACCCCTGTCAGTCAGTGAATACCCATAACAAGTGTGAAAGATTTTCTCAGTGGTGTAAACACAGTAGTGGAGAAAACAACCTGTCTGGCATTAGCCTTAGAGAAAGAAGAGCCATCTCTAACTAGTCATGGGCATATCATATTATATCTAATGTTCCCTAAAATTATTGAGAATGCGACTGTCAGACCAACTGCTTATATGGGTTGAGGGGTAATGCAACACTTTTCAAAGCTTGGAACTAAATGCTAGAGTGTGAAAGGCATACAGTCTCCAGTATCACAGCATACATATGGGAAAATGTATAAGGAACTTTTCTCTCTGTAGCTCAGCTCCTGCCTGATGCACTTACACAAAGTTAAAAAGACTACAATAACTTTAAAAAAGCCACAATAGCGTGACACTTAAACTGTGCTTAGAACACAATACCTGTACATCACTTGTCCATTTTTTCCTGTTCGGCAAACTATATTCCAGTGCATGATTGCCCTGAAACCATGCCTTCTTGTGGCTTGCACGTGAAACTAAGAAATATTGGAAGCTATAGTGACCCTTTAACAATAGCTACATATACAGTTAGGTCCATAAATATTTGACAGAGACTTTTTTTCTAATTTTGGTTCTGTACGAAACCTCGAATTTTAAATGAAATAACTCAGATGCAGTTGAATTGCAGACCATCAGCTTTCATTCAGTGGGTTGAACAAAATGTTTTGCATAAAAATGTAAGGAACTAAAGCCTTTTTTTTTTTTAAAACAATCACTTCATTGCAGAGGCTCAAAAGTAATTGGACAAATTAAAATAACTGAAAATAAAATTTTCATTTCTAATACTTTGTTAAAAACGCTTTGCTGGCAATGACAGTCTAAATTCTTGAACTCATGGACATCACCAAATTCTGGGCTTCCTCCATTTTAATGCTCTTGCAGGCCTTTACTGCAGCAGCTTTCAGTTGCTGTTTGTTTGTGGGCCTTTCTGTCCCGAAGTTTAGACAACAAGTGAATGCATGCTCAATTGGGTTCAGATCAGGTGACTGATGTGGTCATTCAAGAATATTCCACTTCTTTGCTTTAATAAACTCCAGGGTTGCTTTGTCTGTATGTCTTGGGTCATTGTCCATCTCCATTACGAAATGTCTCCCATTCCATTTGACAGCATTTAGCTGAATTTGAGCAGACAGTATGTCTCTGAACACCTCAGAGTTCATTCGGCTGCTTGTCCTTTTTTAACAAAACTGTGCTGGCTTTTTTAGCCTTTCTATTATTGATGCTTATGAGTGGCTTGCACCTTGCAGTGCACCCTCTGTATTTACTTCTCCTCCAGGAGAGTGTTGTTCGCTTGTTTGGCTGTTGTGAAGGGGTTTCTTTTCACCAAGGAAATGATTCTGCGATCATCCACCACTGTTGTATTCAGTGGACATCCAGGTCTTTTTGTGTTGCTGAGTTAACCAGTGTTTTCTTTCTTTCTAAGGATGTACCAAAGTGTAGATTTTGCCACTCCTAATATTGTAGAAATTTCTCAGATGGTTTTTTTTATGTTTTTGCAGCTTAAGGATGGCTTATTTCACCTGCATGGACAACTCCTTTGACCGCATGTCTGTTCAAAGCAAAACCTTCCACATCCAAACACCCCCCTCAAATCAACGCCAGGGCTTTTATTTGCATCATTGATAATGACATAAAGGAATTGCTTACACCTGACCATGAAATTTGAGCCCCTGAAATTAAGTGATTGTGTTAAAAAAAGGCTTTAGTTCCTCACATGTCCAAAATGGAGTGGTGCTCAATCCCAGTCTGTGACTTAGTCCACTTCGTGGACAAACAATATAATAAACAAAAGTCAACATAACCTATTGCATGAAACAAAAAGTTTTGTTTACCAATCAAGAAAATATGCAACATTGCGAAGCTCCCGCTTCTTTCTCAAGCATCAATCAACATAATGGCATCATTTCCTGTTTAAAGTAACAAAATTCCTAAATTTCTTATATTTTAATACACTAGGAATTTTGTTACATTATTTGACTTATCAGGTTACAAAGTATCTTTTTGTTGTTATTGATAATTTTCTATGTATGTAAGACATACCTAATATGCATATTAATGGGTGTGACTATTACCTATGGCTTTAAATAGCATATGATGTCATTATGTTCACTGATGCTTGAGAAAGAATCGGGAGCTTCGAAACATTGCATTTTCTTGATTGGTAAAAAAAAAACCTGTTTCATGCAATAGTTTGTCTGGACTTTTTTGTTTATTATATATATATATGTATATATTCTCCAGAGTGTCCACACTTCTGACTTGCGTTAATCAGAGGTGCTTGATCAATGCTGATGCGTATAAGGTATAAAGGATCCACACACTCCTTGTTCAAAGTGCTCAAATACTTTTATCATTGTGTGTACATTCAAAGTTTCGATCCCTCCTGGGGACCTTTTTCAAGGATATTGTGCTTTTGCAGTGTTCACAAATAAATACTAACTACCCCCAAGTGAATTTTGCGCCACTGTGACATTATAAGTCCATATATAGTCCTGTGTGAAACCAGAAAACTTTCCAAATTAAAAAACAAGTGTCCTTTTTTTTTTTCACCACTGGGTATCAGTGTATCAATGCCAGTGTAACAATGTGTACATATTATTGCCACAAAAAAAGAAACTTTGTTACCAATAAAAACAGTACTCACAGATTCAAGATTCATTCACATCGAGTTTTGATACACTCCTGTGAGATTAAGAAACACAGTAACTTGCAAAGAGTCCTTCAGTTCAAGAAACTATTAAGCTGTAATTGTCCATTCAGTCCATTGGGAACAACACAATCAAGTTCAAATATCCAGAAAGCCTTAGTAACATATTATCGACATCCCCACCTCCTGGTGGTTTCGGCATGTGGTCTATTGGCATGCATCTGACGGCAGATGGATCATGCTTAGCCTCCCAGCCAGTGCTTTGCCACTGGCTGTTGTGCAATATCCTGTTTTTGGTTAATTTTCCTATTAGGATCTAGTGTAGCCCTTATGCTGGCCCTATGCATATTTATCCTCTCTTTTAACTGTCTGACTGTTATGCCACAATATATTAGGCTGCATGGGCATTTAATTATATATACCACTGCCCTTGATGTGAAAGTCAGCCTGTGTTTTATGTCGTACATTTAACCTGATCTCGGGTGACAGAATACTTTCCCTAAGATTAGTGTGTTGCACGTCATGCAACTTGTACATCTGTACACCCCTGACTGGACTGTTAGAAAATGTTGTTTGGGGTCTGCTGTATTAGTCCACCAGGTCTGATGGAGTCAATTGAATATGCATGTTTGTAATTCCCCATTCCGTTTGTATAGCTGTACATCAAGGAAACTGATTTGCTGGAAATCATAGTTTAATGTTAGCTTAATGGGAGTATCTAATGAGTTGAAACTATCAACATACCCTGTTAACTCCTCTACTGTACCCGTTCATAAAAAGAACAGATGATCTATAAAGCGCCCATAAAAGCTGCCATGTCTTTTGAAAGACTTGTGACCATAAATGTGTTTATTCTCAAAATCAGACATAAAAGCGTTATGCATATGCCAGAAATAAGAACCTCAAAGAACAATCGACTCCATCAGATCCGGTGGACAAATACAGCAGACCCCAAACTGAAACATTTTCCAGTCCAGTCAGGGGTGTACAGATGTACAAGTTGCATGACGTGCAACACACTAATCTTAGGGAAAGTATTCTGTCACCCGAGATCAGGTAAAAAGTACGACATAAAACACAGGCTGACTTGCACATCAACGGCAGTGGTATATATAATTAAATGCCCATGCGGCCTCATATATTGTGGCAAAACAGTAAGACAGTTAAAAAAAGAGGATAAATATGTATAGGGCCAGCATAAGGGCTGCACTAGATCCTGATAGGAAAATTGACCCAAAAAAGCAGGATATTGCACAACAGCCAGTGGAAAAGCACTGGCGGGAGGCTAAGCACGATCCATCTGCTTTCAGATGCATGCCAATAGACCACATACCGAAATCACCAAGAGGTGGGGATGTTGATAATATGTTACTAAAGCGCAAGGCTTTCTGGATATTTGAACTTGATTGTGTTGTTCCTAATGGACTGAATGGACAAATATATTGTTTCTTGAACTGAAGGACTCTTTGCAAAAATATTGCAAGTAACTGTGTTTCTTAATCTCACGGGAGTGTATCAAAACTCGATGTGAATGAATCTCGAATCTGTGAGTACTATGTTTTTATTGGTAACAAAGTTTCCTTTTTTGTGGAAATAATATATACACATTGTTACACGGACATTGATCGATACACCGACACCCAGTGGTGGAAAAAAAGAAACGGACACTTGTTTTTTTATTTGGAAAGTTTTCTGGCTTCACACAGGACTATATATGGACTGATGAAGTCACAGTGGTGCCAAATTCACTTGGGGGTAGTGGGTATTTATTTAAGAACTCTGCAAAAGCACAATATACTTAAAAAAAGTCCCCAGGAGGGATCGAAACTTCGGATGTACACACAATGATAAAAGTATTTGAGCACTTTGAACAAGGAGTTTGAGGATCAAAATTATACTAAAAATAGGATTCTTTTCCTCTTTTGCAGCAAAAGATAAGGCAAACTCCTTCCTACAAAGCCATGAATGAAATAGCTTCACTATATCTGTAAATATATAAAAAGCAAGGACTTTGTGCTTTTTTCCCCCTTTTGTTTTGCAGCAAATATATCTTTCTTTTTTTAAAAAAAACAATGGCCTTGGATACAGATTTATAGGTAAGTAATTAATTGCTCTTAAAAATGGATTACAGTTTAGAATGAAACATTAAATTACAGGACCTGCTACCCAGAATGCTCGGGCCTGGGGTTTTCCAGATAGTGGATCTTTCTGTAATTTGTATCTTCATACTAGAAAATCATGTAAACATTAAATAAACCCCACTAGGCTGGGTTTGATTTCAATATGAATCAATTATATGTTAGTTGAAATCAGGTACAGTTTTGTTAATGCAGAGAAAAAGGAAATCATTTTTGGAAGTTGGATTCTTTGATTATAATGGAGACTACAGTTTTCCTGTAATTTAGAGTTGGATAATGAATCCCATACTATACTTTTTTTTATGGTGAAGCTGAAAGAATCAACAGAACACTGTGGGACACTCATCTGAATATCAGTCAGGCTGCCATTTCTGAGATGGCTGAACATGCCACAATACAAACTGGAGAGATCAATTTATTTAAGATTAATATGACATCTATGTTCAATAGATGTTAAACTTTTAAGGAGAATGAATAACCAGTATGACAACAAAGCAAATCACTTCTAAAAATACATTAGAGACATTGAGAACATTGTGTAATTTTTTTACTCTCACCAATAATTGTTCCACTTTAACATAGTTCTGCAACTGTTTCATTTCAGTGACACACAGTACAGCTAACTACAGCAAAATGTGAAGATTTCATAAATTTCTGTTGGATCCATTGTATACATTCTTCAGTCTTCTATAGTGTATTGCATCAGTTAGTCTTGAACATCAAAGTAGTCAATCGATGGCTCGCCTCTTGAAAGTCTTCTTACATTATTAAAGTTGCTTCTGCAAATCACAGTGGAGACAATATTGTAACAATATGATTTTTATTTAATCTGATTCACTGAAACACACTGGTTTTCACCCCCTTGCAAGAGCTATAGCCAGTGCATTCACAGCATTAATTGTATGTGTGTGCTAATAAGTGACAAGCATAATTATTTCTCTTTGGATGAATTTAATATTATATTAAATAAAATATTAAATAAAATATTTAATATTAGTGGACATTCAATTTTTTATTTCCATTGATACTATGATAGACAATGACATGGTCTTCTCATCAAAATTTGGCCTGTAATGTGTTATGTACTCAGGGGCGCTCCTGGCATGAAGCAGGGTGAGACCCTTGCCTCAGGTGGCAGCGAGTGGCCGGGTACAAAGGGCTTGGAGTGGAGCATGGAGTGGGGGCAGCATCTGGACTGCTGCCTCAGGAGGCAACAACAGGGTAGTCTCTGTATGTACTGTCATTGTTTATTTTGTCACACCTGTGACACCAAGCAAAACAGTATGTCAACTGCATAAGCTAGAACCAAGTTATGTCCATAAAAATGTTTTTTTTAAGATAAAGACTTTATGTAAGCTTTTTTTGTCCAGTTAACAAATACCTACAAGTACTGGTAAAAGAAAAGAAAAAGTGCAGGGCGGGAGAAGGAGAAGAATCGAAGTTGGATGATTTAATAAATACCACAGAAAGTCTAGAACACAACAAAACATATAATTGCATATGGAGGACCTTACAGATAAAAAAAAAAAAAATGCAGGTTAATTTTTTTCTTTTTTACCTTTCTGTCTGGTGCCTATAATGAGCAATGGGTGGCGGTGGCCTTGTTTGGATCTCCCTTTCCAAAACAGTCATAAGGGCAACATTAGGGCACATAGATTTGCCTCTATAACAAGATGGAACAGATTACTTACAGATGACTGAAAATTGTGTGTGTGTATGTATGGATGTATATATATATATATATATATAAATAAATAAATAATGTGAGTGCACACCAGGAACCTTTCCACAAGATTTACCTTATTAAAACATAATTTTATTTCAGTTAATGAAAAAACAGGCCAACATCTCGGTCTGCATCTAAGACCATTATCAAGACCATGCCTACTTTTTTTACTTCATTTTTTCAAACAAAAGCT
Source organism: Xenopus borealis (assembly GCA_024363595.1). NCBI lineage: Eukaryota > Metazoa > Chordata > Amphibia > Anura > Pipidae > Xenopus > Xenopus borealis. The sequence goes on from CM044442.1 coordinate 62,781,585, forward strand.
AGCCATACATTTTGAGATCCACTACTTTGGTACAGTTTAGAAACAACTGGATCTCTGCCTGTCCAATTAGTCTAATGTGACAATACAAATGGCTAACAATTGTATTGTACTGTGGGCCTACAGAGAACTGCAAGACGAGAACCACATCAATGTAACCTTCACCCAGAAGGCAGGCAACTCTGTCTGATATGGTTGATTTTAGCTGCATATGACTATGCATATGGCATTCAGGATTCCAAACAAGGGCCAATAATCTGCCTGTAGGGGCCAGTTAAAATTGGCCCTTGTATAGCTAACTTTAGTTGTGGCACATTTAAATGTAGGTGGGGAGTAATCCCTCAATAAACTAATACTGTTAGTGGGATTTGAACAGTTATGTATGTCAAGAAAATCCTCACTACAAGCACAAAAGTACACTTGCAAAGGGACTTACTTGATAGCTGTGATTACAACATTGCGTTTAGGCTCACTGTCATAGCTCACACTTTCTACACAATAAAACTCAGCTAAGTCGTGAATAAGTTTCCGATGGTCTCTGTTCATTGGTGGGAAACAGTGACTTTTTTTGGTTTGCTTCCCCTATGTGGAATATAAAGATATTTTACATCAGTGAATAGAAAAAAACAAGATTAACAACATATTGATTTCTAGTTCTTTCTGCATTCATTCAGTTACAGCATGAAAAATATCCCTCATTCTGCCTGGAACTGTATTCATGTAACAATGTATATATGTAACAATAATATAGGTATTAGGGTAAGATGCCACCAAGGGGTTCTGTTCTGTGTTCACATAAAGAAAGGTTTTTAAAAGGAACATTTTGCCCAGGGCCCACCTATGAGACCGGTCACAACTGTTGACTGAAGCATCCCCCTGAAATGGCAAACCATTAATTTTAAGCAGCTCAGTCTGCATAACATAACTGTATTAATAAATATGAATGTATTTATTTTGCTTTAAATTTCTATTTGCACAATGTTGGAGTTCAGGTTGCTTGATGTACAACAAAGAGGAAAAATGCCTCAATATATACAAGTTCACCTGCTTGCTGCAGGTGCCTATTGATGATATCTATGACTGGGGCCCACCTTACATTAAGTTCATTAGAGGAACAGTAACACCAAAAAATCAAAGTTTCTTAAACTAATAAAATTTGTTTAAAATGTAAAGTTTGTTTTAGAAAGACTACCATAGCTGCTGTGTAGCCATGGGGGCAGCTTGTCAAAGCTAAGAAAGGAGAAAAGGCAAAGGATGCACAGCAGAGAACAGATAAGCTCTGTAGTATACAATAGGATTCTTAATAAAGTATCCGTTATTTACTGTTTATCCTGTGCTTGAATGACTGCCCCCATGGATACACAGCAGCTTTAACCAGTAAATCTTTAAAGAATGGTCAAATTTTCTTAATAAAACTCCATATTTAAGGGATCATTATTCAGGTTATGAAGTTGCCAAAGAAGTAAAAAATAAAGTAAAAAATAAAGAAACAAAATGCACAAATTAGGAAAAGGATATAAAACAATACACAAAATATTTGGATCTCCCAGTAGGAGCTACAAAACACAAAGCCACTGTAACACTAGACTGGTGGAAGAACATGTGCTACAAAGCCCAGTTCAAAATCCAGTTCAGGATCTGTGGCATTTTAAAAGTGAGGTCAAATGCAACATCCGACTAATCAACAACCTGCAGCAAATTTGCCTGTTAGAATGGGATAAAAATCAGTGTGTAAAACTATATCAAATCAATTAATTCATGCCTCAATTAAGTAAATTTAAATATGCAAAAACCAAACTTATTGAAGTACATTTTACTAGTCTATCCACTAGGTGTCTCAAATAGCAATCATAGGGGTATACAGTTGTGCTTATTAAGTTTATATCCCCTTGCAGAATTTATGATTATGATTTACCATTTTTCAGAGAATAGGAATGATAACACAAAAAAAAGTTTCTTTCACTCATGGTTAGTGGTTGGCTGAAGTCATTTATTGTTAAACAACTGTGTTTACACTTTTTAAATCAAAATCACTACACAAACTACCCAAATGACCCTTATCAAAAGTTTACATTCTGTACCTCAGTTCTTAATACCGTGTATTGCCCCCTTTTACATCTCTCAAATCTTTTGTGGTAGTTGTGGATGAGGTTCTTTATCTTCTCAGATGGTAAAGCTGCCCATTCTTCCTGGCAAAAAGCCTCCAATTCCTGTAAATACTTGGGCTGTCCTGCATTTTGAGGTCTCCCCAGAGTGGCTCAATGATATTGAGGTCAGGAGACTGAGATGGCCAGAACCTTCACTTTATTTTGCTGAAGCCAATGACAGGTCGACTTTTGTTATGGATCGATGTCATGTTGGAATGTCAAAGAACGTCCCATGTGCAGCTTCCGGGCTGATGAGTGCAAGTTTTCCTACAGTATTTTTTGATAACTTACTGCATTCATTTTGCCATCAATTCTGTGCCTTTGTATCTCACACATCCCCAAAACAACAGCAATCCAACACCATAGGAATCACAGTAGGAATAGTGTACCTTTCATCATAGGCCTTGTTGACTCCTCTCCAAATGTAGTGTTTATGGTTGTGGCCATAAAGTTCCATTTTAGTCTCATCACTCCAAATGATTTTGGGCCAGAAGTTTGGGGGACTGGTCTCTGTTGTTCTGCATATTGTAAGTGGGATATTTTGTGGCATTTGCGTAGTAATGGCTTTCTTTGGCAACTCGATCATGCAGCCCATCTTTCTTTAAGTGCTTCCTTATTGTGCATCTTGAAACAGCCACACCATATTTTTTCCTCTCCTGTATGTCACCTGATGTTATACGTGGGGTTTTGCTTGCATCTAGAACAATTTTTCTGGCAGTTGTGGCTGAAATTTTAGTTTTATTTGGTTTGGTTTCAACAAAACCCCTAAAATCCACTTCTTAATGAGAGTTTGAACACTGCTGATTGGGATTCTCAATTGTTTTGATATTTTCTTACATACCTTAGCTGTTTTATAGAGTTCAACTACCTTTTCCTGCAGATCCTTTGACAATTATCTGGAGAAATTTCTGGAGATGTTCCCCATAGCAACCAATCAGATCTTTGCTGACTTATAGGTGACTGTTTAAATCTAATTGCCGATTGGTTGCTATGGGCAACATCTCCAGAATTCTCTCCAAATATTTATCTCCAATCTTAATAAACATGCACCCTAGAATCCAAAAACATCAGTGCAGCACTGGATGAAAGATGCTAGGGTCTGTCAGGAATCCAGAAAGTCATTGACCTTTCATAAACACCCACTAATTACAAGCAAACAGATCAGAGGTGAAATGGTTACCTTTAATAGCCATTCTAACTCTTTTGCGTCAAGTTTTGAGCATGTTATTAGGCCATTTCACCAGGGTATGTAAACTTCAGGTTTACATACCCCGGTCAGGTGATCAGGGTCATTTGGGTAGTTTGTGTAGTGAATTGTGATTTAAAAAGTATAAACAGTTGTTTGACGATAAATGGTTTCAGCCAAGCACTAACCATGAAAGAATAGTTTTTTTGTTATTCATATCCTCTGAAAAATGTTTAAGAAATCAAATTCTGCTATTCTTCTATGAGTGCAGCTGTATTTATCAAAGAGTTAAGTTAGAGATTGCCACAGTCCTCTAGAGTGAAATTCCGCCACTCTCCATTAATTTCTATGGGATTTTTAAAAGAGTATTTTTCAATGGGTGAAAGTGAATACGCCTTTCAAAATCCAATATAAATGAATGGAGAGTGGTGGCATTTTACTCTAGTGGACTGTGGCAATCTCTAACTTCACTCTATCATAACTAGAACACATAAAGTTACATTATACATTATTAATGTATTTTTAACAAAAAAATTCACACTACATATAAAACGTGTATTTTATTAAATGCACAAATAACTATTTGTTATCCTTGTTAAAAGTCCTAGTGTGGACCAAAACATTGGACAAAATTGTTAGGTGAAATGAAGAGATTTTGTTTTAAATCAAATACAATAGGGTTCTGGTCCTTTCCAACCATTACAGGAAAGCAATCTCCCATAGACAATCATTAAAATGTTTTAAAAATTGTAATAAGAAGAAAGTACCTTGTACTTGATCCAGACTAAGATATAATTAATCGTTATTGAAGCCAAACAATTCTATGGGTTTAATGTTTAAATAATTCAAAAACCAAATTAAAGAAAGACCCCTTTTTTGGAAAACCCCTTATATAGATAAGGTGATACTTGAATGTTTGTGAAACCTTTAAAATGTTCTATATTTTTAAATGAATGTGACCTAAAACATCATCATCGTGTCCTAAAAGTACATGAAGAAAATCCAGTTAAACAAATTATTTAAAAACAATTGTTATATTCAGGTGTGAGCGAGACTGCCTTATTTAAAAAACGGGGATCCAGCAAAGCCTAATCACACATATAGAACACATTTGTGAATATGTATCATGGCTTGAACAAAGGAGTTGTCTGAGGACCTCAGAATAAGAGTTGCTGATGCCCATAAAGCTGTAAAAGGTTACAAGGCTAACTCTTAAGAATTGTAATCTGTTGTAAGACTGTTGTAATCCTACTCAAAGCGGTTGACGGTCAAAGATACAGTAACTCCAACTGCAAGGCATCTAATAGTCAGAGAGGTTGCAAAGGAGCCCAAAGTAACTTCTAAGCACCCGAAGGCCGGTTTCGCATTGGCAAATATATTTGTACATGAGTCCACCATCAGTGGAACACTGAAAATCAATGGGATGTATGGCAGGGCAGCAAGGAGAAAGCCACTGCTCTCCCCCAAAAACATTTCTGTCTACAGTTTGCTAAAAATGACACGGACAAAGCAGAAGGATACTTGAAGAATGTTCTGTGGATAGATAAAAGCAAAACAGAACTTTGTGGCTTAAACAAAGAGTGTTACATTTAGAGACATACATTCCAGCATAAGAACCTTATACCATGCGTGAAACATGGTGCTAGGAGTGTCCTACTATGGGCCTATGTTACTGCATCTAAGCCAGGACATCTTGCAAGTATTGATGGAACAATGAATTCTGAACTATACCAGAGAATTCTAAAGGAAAATGTCAAAGCATCTGTACATGAACTGAATCTCAAGAGACAGTGGGGTCATGCAGCAAAACAACAATCCTGAACACACAAGTCGTTCTACCAAAGAATGGTCACAGATGAATAATGTGAATGGTTCTGGAATCCCACCAACATAGTAAGTTAGGTTGAAAAAGTCCATCACGTTCAACCTTAAGTCTGTATTAACTGCCTAACTGCTGTTTGATCAAGAGGAAGGCAAATAAACCCGATTTGAAGCCTCTCCAAAAGTGGGAAACAATTTCTTCATGACTGGCAATTGCATTAGTCCCTGGATCAACTTTAACTAGAAGTCATCTTCTGTATTCCTGTATTCCATCACTTTCTAAAAAGATATACAATCCCTTCTTAAAGCTATCTAAATGTATCAGCCTATACAACTGATTCAGGGAGAGAATTCCATATCTTCACAGCTCTGTAAAAAACCCCTTCCAAATATTTAGATGGAACCTCCTTTCTTCTAACCCAACAGTGCTAGTACATATCGGTACTAATGACAAGATAAATGGTAGATGGAAGACCTTAAAGAGTGAGTTCAGGGATCTAGGCTCTAAGATTAAGGGAAGGTCTTCCAATGTAATTTTTTCAGTAATTTTGCCTGTGCCACGGGCAAGTTTAAGGAGACAGCGGGAGCTAAATGCATGGATCAAGTCTTGGAGTAGGAAGGAAGGTTTTGGGTTCCTAGAGCACTGGGCTGATTTTTCCTTGGGGTACAACCTATACAGTCGTGACGGATTGCAACTCAATGGAAGGGGGTCCACTGTACTAGAAGAAAGAATGGCCAAGAGGCTGGAGGAGTGTTTAAACTAGGCAAGTGGTGTGTGGGTGAGAGAAAGAATTATGGGGAAGCTAGGGTAGAGGGATTAGTGAAGGGGGGCAGTTTACCAGCTAAGGAGGTCACTCTGTTACAAGGAAAACAGACCAATACTAACGTAACATATAATTATCCTCAAAGTAATGCATATTTAAAAAGTCAAAGTAGTATCCTCCACAGTATGCTGGCAAATGCACAAAGTTTGTCAGGTAAAATGGGAGACCTAAAATTAATTTCATGCTCTAAAATTTATGATATAATTGGTATCACTGAGACCTGGTGGGATGAAACATGTGACTGGACTGTGAATTTAAATGATTACACCCTTTTTAGGAGGGACAGAGGGATTAAAAAGGGGGGGGGGGAAGGAGTGTGCCTAAATTAAAGGAGTGTGCCTAAATTTAATCATTGCTGGCACTGGTGAGGGTGTGGAATACCTCTGGGTAGAGATTTTGACTGGGCAAAAGGTTACAAAGAAAATTATCATTGGTGTATGTGATAAACCACCACGTATAAGTGGCGAGTATGAAGCCCAGCTACTTTTACAAACAGAAGCGGCTTCACAACTAGGTCAAGTTATTATTATTATGGATGACTTCAATTATCCAGACATTGACTGGAGTAATGGGGTTGCCAAGACAGATAAAGCTAGTAGGTTTGTAAATATGCTAAATGACAACTTTTTATCCCAGCTTGTTCCAGAACCTACTAGGAATAACTCTCTTTTGGATCTTGTAATAACTAATAATAATGGTCTCCTTTGAGATTCTGTTGCAGAGGCAATTCTATAAGGGAGTTACTAAAACATTGAATTTCAGGCGTGCAAACTTTGACAGTATAAGGGCATCTCTGCAACATATTAAGTTGGAAATGCTTTTCACAGGGTTAAACACTGAACAAAAATGTGAAGTCTTTAAAATGCTGCTTATATTCCGTTGTAAGCAAGGAACGTCGTTGCAAAGCAAAACCTTTTTGGTTCAATAGAAGTGTTGGTGTTGCGGTGGGTAAGAAAAGACGTGCTTTTAAGGCTTTGAAGGTAGCTGGGACAGCCGAATGATTTATAAGGTACAAGGAGGCCAATAAATCATGCAAAAAAGCTGGCAAGCTAAACGCGTCATGAAAAAGGATATTGCAGTAAGCGGTAAAAATAATCCAAAATTATTTTTTAAATATGTTAATATAAAAAAATGAAGCAGGAAGGGGTAGGACCTTTATTATCAGAGAGGGGTCAGCTGACTGATGAGAACAAGCAAAAAGCTCAGAACTAGTGATGGGCGAATTTATTCGCCAGGGGCGAATTCCTGCGATTCGCCGCTGGCGAATAAATTTGCGAAACGTCAGGAAAAATTTGCCGAAAAAAATTTGCCGCACAAAAACGAGACGCGCGACTCCTTTCGCGAATTGGCGAAAAATTTGGGAATTTCTCTGGAAATTCGCGAATTTTTTGGCGAAGCAAAACGCGGCGGTTTCGCCCATCACTACTCAGAACGCATACTTTTTGTCTGTCTACATAAATGAGGAACCAGCTAATGAAGGTTTCCTTATTAATAGTCCCAATTCTAATAATACATGGTTCACAAATGATGAAATTCAAAAGAGACTAGAACATATAAACAAAGGTCCAGAGCCAGATGGGATTCATCCCAGGGTACTTAGCGAGCTTAGCTCTGTGATTGCCAAACCTCTCTACTTAATTTTTCAGGATTCATTGAGGTCCGGCATGGTGCAAAGAGACTGGCGAATTGCTAGAAACGTGGTGCCGCTATTCAAAAAGGGATCTCATTCTCAGCCTAAAAACTATAGGCCAGTTAGTCTGACGTCGGTGGTAGGAAAGCTTTTCGAAGGATTAATAAAGGATACAATACAATACTATGAGTTTGTGCCAGCATGGTTTTATGAGAAATAGATTTTCCAAGATTAACAATTTCTTTCTATGAGAAGGTAAGCAGGGATCTCGATTGTGGGATGGCAGTGAATGTAATTTACTTTGCTAAAGCATTCAATACAGTGCCATACAGAAGGTTACTGGTTAAATTAAGGAATGTTGACCTGGAACATAGTATTTGTACCGGGATAGAGAACTGGCTAAAAGATAGACTACAAAGAGTGGTGGTAAATGGAACATTTTCTAATTGGACCAGTGTTGCTAGTGGTGTACCGCAGGGCTCTGTACTGGGCACCTTGTTTATCAACTTGTTTATTAATGACCTGGATGTAGGCATTGAAAGTATTGTTTCTATTTTTGCAGATGATACTAAATTGTGCAGAACTATAGGTTCCATGCAGGATGCTGCCACTTTGCAGAGTGATTTGTCTAAGTTGGGAAACTGGGCAGCAAACTGGAAAATTAGGTTCAATGTCGATAAATGCATGGTTATGCACTTTGGCAAATGCAAGTTATACATTAAATTGCAGTGGGGGTCATTTATCAACACTAGGCAAATTTGCCCATCAGAAAGGGTGTGCTCTTGCCAGCTGAAAGGACCTTCTGGTAAGTCCTACTGGTAAGTAAAGAACTAAGAGGTTATTGTATGCTCCCCTTATATATTCATAAATAGTTATCATATCCCCCTGAAGTGCCCCTTCTCCAGCGTGAACAACCCCAACTTGGCCAGTCTTTCCTCATAGCTAAGATTTTCCATACATTTTACCAGCTTAGTTGCCCTTCTCTGGACCCTTATTCAATAATTTCCTATTTGAGCACTGGAGACCAAAATGGGACCTTGCCAGTGCTCTGTACAGTGGTAGAACATCCCCTCCTCCTGTGAATCTAAACACCTTTTAATACAGCTCAAGACCTTATTTGCCCTTGATGCCACTGACTGGCATTGCTTAATACAGCAAAGTGTATTATCTACATGGACTGCAAAGGTCCTTTTCCATTATGAGTTTGCCTAGTGCAACCCCATTTAGGGTATAAGCGACTTGCTTATTTCTACATCCCATATATACTGTATAGTCGCTGATATTAAATGCCCAGTCATGCAACTCTTTCAGCCATGTATTGGCTACACCAAGAGCTCTTGGAGAACATATAAGAGCTGAAACTGTTCTGTATTGAGTAATGGGCTAAAATTCTTCCTAGTTGATGTGCAGGACTGATTAAATTAATGCAATGCTTTGTTGCAGTTATTGGTGCACACGGGGTTCACACAAAATACTGAGCAAAAGTAAGAATACGGATTCTCTTACTTTTGCCACACGTTATTGGATCATTTATTTTTTTTATTTTTAAATAGATGACCAAATATAATAATTTTTGTTTCATTTGTTCAACTAGGTTGTCTTCATACTTTTTGTACTAGTTTGACGATAAGATGATGTTTTAGCTCACATCCATATAAAAATATATCACATTTTAAAAGGTTCACAAACTTGCTGCACCACTGTATGTAAATACATACAAATGGAAACGAATGCTTTTAACTATAACATTTTACATTTAAAATTTTTATTAAAGGGGAACTATCGTGAAAATGAAAATTTAATAGAAGCGTCATAATAAAATAAGAAGCGTTGTAAATACAATCAAATAAATATTCTGCATTGTTTCTGAAATAATCAAGATTGCCTTCTCTCACTCTCTCAGCAACTGGTTCTCTTCATTACGTCTTCATGCAGCAGTTTGGTGTCAAATAGACTTCCTTTCCTAGCAAATGAATTAGAGCTCATACAATTAACTCATTCTAGTACAAACAAAATAACTGCCTTTTGCACAGAGAGACATTCTGTCTGGAGATTTTAAAAGAGTGTGCTCTAATACATCTTATAGACCCCCCCTATGATATATACTGGGTCTAACTGTCAATCATTATCTGACACCCAACTTTTTCATGAAGAGAGAATGAAGAGAAACAGATGTTTAGGAATAGTGAAGATGAACTTGATTATTTCAGAAACAGTACATCATTTTTAATTTATTGTATTTAGAACGTTTCTTATTTCAGTATGCTGAAACTTATATTAAATTTTCAAAATTTTGTGATAGTTCACCTTAAGTCATACAATTATCAATAAATATATGTTCTTCTCAAGCTGCACTAACACTCCATAAGCCTTAAAGGAAAAATATACCCCCCGGACAATGTATGTCTCTATAAAAAGATATTGCATAAAACAACTCATATATAAAACCCTGCTTCGTGTAATATACTTTTTTAGTAGCATGTGCTACTAAAATTGCCATTTTAAAATGGGATCATATGATTCAACTGTGCACACAAACATACCAAACAAACTATAAAGTTAGGTCACATGAGCCAATGAACAGACAGAGTTCTGTCTTTTGCTTCCACACTTCTTATTACAGTTAGAGTTGAAATATTTCTGGTCAGGTGATCTTTGAGGTAGCACACAGATCACGAAATGGTGGTTCAAGGCAATGTAAAAGGGCAATATTTACTTAAATATATATTCCAGTTTGGTAAGATTATTTAATATGCCACTTAATATGATATAAACTACCTGTTGCTCAAGTTTTCATTTTGGGGGTATTTTTTTCCTTTAAGCTGCATAACTCTATTGAATATTGACTTGGAATGTTGCTGACCATTTTTAAACATACTAAATTGACTTTTAAATGAAAAATTGAAAAGATAATTTAACCTTGTTGACTGCATCCACGAGAGTTTTAATTTCTTTTTCGATTTCATAGACAAACTTTAGGTCTTTCCTGCAAAAGTAGAAAATGATATAAAGTAATTGTTTCTTTTTGTTAAACAATATGGAGTAATATGTGTCACAATATGAATAAACATTTAAGTGCTAAAAAAATGGCAATTTATTCTATATATATATATATATATATATATATATATAGATAGATATATATATATATATATATATATAGATAGATAGATAAAGAGCAGTGCTATGTACTGTTCATGACAAAATATTACATACATGGTGAATGCAATCCCTAGTTTTATAATTACATTATTTAAACTGCACATTACCATCACAAGCCAACAGCTTGGTGCATTGTATCACTGTCAGCACCATTGTAACAGCCATAGTGTAACAAGGTGCTGATGCTTACCTAGCATCCTCTTTCAAGCTATCAGTGTATTTTGACCCAGATTGTGTATTAAAAGGGTCCGAATTCTCTGAAATATTCAAAGCCTCTGCCAAACGTCTAAAGAAAGAAAAAAGAGGAATAAGGAAAATAATGCAAACTAAAATTGAATAGTAACTTAAAGCTAAAACAATATTAATCGGGTCCTCACCCAACAATATTATTTATGCATAAAATATTCCTAATTCTTACTTATTTTAGAGTCGTGACACGTTTTGACACGCATCGTAATTTTTGACGCGTCGCATCAAAAACGACGCGCGACTCTTTTTTTTTTTACGCCGGGTGATTTTATTTGCCAGCGGCGAATCGCGGGAATTCGCCCCTGGCGAATAAATTCGCCCATCACTACTGCTAATACCAGGTTTTGCCTCAGCTGGGAGTCAACTGAATCCAGGAAGTGCATAGATAGCAAGAGTCATTGACACTCTGGGCCTTCAAAGACAGTTGTTGAGAAAATCCTGCCTAGCAGTATAAAGCGGTCTGATACGGCTAATATCTAATAAACCACTGAAAAGAGAAAATATATGTAAATTGTAAAAGTGCCAAGAACACCACTCTGAATAAAAATTCATCTTTCATATTTCTGGGTTTAGATCCCCTTTAAGTAATTTTGGGCAGTGACATTAAAATGACTCCTTAATGTTACTGTGGTCAACTATTCCTTGAACAGCTAGTCTTATACCACAGATTTAAGCCTAAAAATGTAGGGCTATATTTTTACACTTATGGAAAGCCTGTTTCTATCTCCTTAGATATCATCTTATAAGATAATGGAACATGACTTCTGAGGGGGTAGAACTTGCCAGAGCCACAAAGCAGGGAAATCATGAAAGTTAGGGGGAGAAGGGGTTAATGGAACCTAACTGCCCATGCATGAGAGCCTTCTTAAAACAGAGGTAATCTTATGCCTCACACTGCACTGACTTTTGCTGCATGCCTTTCACTTTGAACGGCTCTTATGCTTTGATTAAAACAGGAAAAAAAAAAAATAGTCTCTTGTATGGTATCCGTCTGATTGATCTTGGTTGGATACTGTGTGTGTTGGCCCATGTATGACCACCATAAGGTTCAGTATAATTGGTTCCAACACCATTATTATTGATACTGATTATACACATTGATAATAATAAGCAATGGCATTAAGCTTTAAAAAAGCAAGTACTACTAAACATGGTATATTTTTAAATGCTTAAACGCCTAGAAATGTCATGAGATTTTACTATGTACCACATATCAACTGTATAAATAAATACTGTCATCCCCTGATGTTTTTTAAAAGTTCTACTATAAACATGATCAAAACCTGTTAAATATGTTGACTTTTTTGGTTTAAGCCCCCTCGAAGGTTGTATCTTTGGTAAGGGCCTCCTGTATCAGGCATACAGTTACAGTTTCAACATCAAGCTGTAAAATCACCCCAAATCCCACTTTATTTAACTTTCAAGCTAAGCTTTCAGGAATATCTAGATGGTCAGTCGTGCCCCTCCCGGAAATCTTAGCCTAATTGCCCGTTCTAATTGCTGACCAGTGCTTCAGGCTCCAGTAGGAAGGCAGCCACATGGTTTAGGAAACCGGCTTAGATGATCTGTTTTTTTGTTTTCAGTCCAAAGCATTAATCGGCAGCATTAAGGCTACACAACTGAAAAGAGAAGGAAGCGCACAAAGGACAATACTGTTTAGTGTGGTTGATAAGGGCAATCCAGCCACAACAGGGTTAAAAGGTGTTCAGAAAAAAGTTCCACACAAGGTGCACACATGAATCAGGCTTCCCTTTTGGGCATGTACTTGCATACATACATAGCAAGTTAGGTTGAAAAAAGACACGTCCATCAAGTTCAACCTCTTAACTTTTTTAACCTGCCTAACTGCTAGTTGATACAGAGGAAGACAAAAAACCCCATCTAAAGCCTCTCCAATTTGCCTCAGACGGTGAAGGAATTCCATCCTGACTCCCAACTGCCAATCACACTAGTCCCTGGATCAACTTGTACTATGAGCTATCTTCCATAATCTTTAAAAGCCATCCATTCCCTTCTTAAAGCTATCGAACGTATAAACCAGTACAACTGATTCAGGGAGAGAATTCCACATCTTCACAGCTCTCATTGTAAAAAAAAAAAAAAAACCCTTACGAATATTTAGGTGGAACCTCTTTTCATCTAATCGGAATGGGTGATCTTGTGTCAGCTGGACAGACCTACTGGTAAGTAAAGCATTAGGGAGATTATTATATGATCCCCTTATATATTTATACATACAGATGCAGCCACTTGGATTTGTGAGGTAAATGTGTCATGACTCAGGGTTAATTGAAGAAACTGTGGTATCTAAAGTTATCTTAACTCATTTAATGCATTTAACCTTTTCATTAGCATACCAAAACTCCATTGTTTTCAATGGTGAACTCTTTAATTGGATGGGATGCTGTGACACAATATTATGTGCTAAGTGGCATAAATGAGATAGATTAGTTAAGTTGTTCTGTGTTAAATGCACAATCCAAAGTGGCTTCATCTGTAGATATCATATCACCACTTAAGTGCCTCTTCTCCAGCGTGAACATCCCCAATTTTGCCAGTCTTTCCTCATAGCTAAGATTTTCCATAACTTTTACCAGCTTAGTTGCCCTTCTCTGTACCCTCTCTAATACAATAATTTCATGTTTGATTGATGGAGACCAAAACTATATGGCATATTCTAGATGGGGCCTTACAAGTGCTCTATAAAGTGGAAGAATGATCCCCTTCTTCCGTGACTCTATGCCCCATTTAATAAAGCTCAAGACCTTATTTGCCCTTGAAGGGCAACTTAAGTCTAAAATAGAGTAATGTTAGAAATGCTGTATTTTGTATACTAAATATAAACATGAACTTACTGCATCAGAAGCCTAATAAGACAAATCATTTATGCTTTCAAAGTTGGCACAGGGGGCTGTCATCTTGTAACTTTATTAGACATCTCTGCAATATCAAGACTCGCAAATGCTCAGTGTGGTCTGGGCTTCAGTTGGGAGGGTTAAGCTTAGGGATCATCATGAATGATCAAAACAGCACAAGTCAATAATATCTGCCATAGAAGCCAATATAGCAAGACTGATTAATAATCAGAATATACAGACATGGTCACTGCCTGTTTTACAGGGAAACAGACAAAGTTGCGGGAGTTCTGGGAAGTAAGGTTGGGGGGGCTCCCCCCTGCTGTTTGAAACTATGACTGTTTCCCTGCATAGCAGTTAGGGACCGTCTGACAATTCCTATCCCCAGCAGTAAATGGAGAATTTCACTGCATACAGTCAGGTTTCTTATAAAAATGGTAGACATTTTTTTATTGAAGTATATTGGAGATAGATTTCTTTTTCATCATGGGATTTTCTTTTGCCTATATATTCTCTTTAAGTGGTTTCAATATTTTTACATCCCAGGTGCATGACTTTACATTTATCAACATTGAATCTCATTTGCCACTTAGCTCCTAAAATCCTGTTGCAAGGATGCCACATCCTGGATGGAATTAATTGAGCTGGATAGTTTTGTGTCATCTGCAAACACGGATTTGTTACTTTTACAATACCCTCCCCTAAAGCTGGCCATAGATGTAACAATTACGATCTTTCTCGGGAAAGATCTTTTCAAGAAAGATCGTTCGTTTCAACACACACGTGTAGAGCTGAATCGTCAGATATACAGGTAGAAACAATAGAATTCTACTTGTATCTGACGATTCAGCACTAACAATGGCCGATGTTCAGGGAGCTTTCAAAGGCATCCGATCAAAATTTTCCATCCACTCCGATCAACCAGCCGACCGATATCTTAATCTTCTGACGATGTCGGTCGGCTCATTTCCCACCATACACGCACCGAATATTGTACGAAAATTCGTTTCGTACGATATTATCTGTGCGTCTATGGCCACCTTAAGTCTTTAATGAACAAGTTAAATAAAAGTGGACCCAATACCGAGCCCTGAGGGACCCCACTAAGAACCTTACTCCAAGTAGAGAATGTCCCATTAACAACCACCCTCTGTACCTGATCCTGTAGCCAGTTCTCTATCCATGTGCAAATGACTTTAAGCCCAACAGACCCTAGTTTAGAAAGCAGTTGTTTGTGGGGATTGGTATTAAAAGCTTTAGCAAAATCCAAATAGATCACATTTTATGCCCCACCACAGTCAAGCATTTTACTTACCTCATCATAAAAAGCAATCAAATTTGTCTTACATGACCTATCCTTCATAAAACCATACTGATTGCTGTTCATAATGCCATTCACTAGGACAAAATTTTGAATGTGATCCCTTAACAAGCCTTCAAATAATTTGCCCACCACAGATGTCAAATTTACTGGCCTATAATTGCCAGATCGTAATCCCTTTTTAAATATTGGAGCTTTTCTCTAATCCATAGGCACCATACCAGATTAAATGAATTTGAGAAAATCAGAAATAGGGGCTGGTCTAACAATTTACTAAGCTCTCTTAGTACCCGGGAGTGTAAGCCATCAGCCCTGGAGCCTTGTGTAATTTTTGTTAAAGCTTTATGAATCATATCCTGAGTTTAGCCACTGATTAGATTAAGCTAAGAAATCAGTGCAGCTATGAAGTGAGCCTGGGAACTCTGTTGTATACACTGAAGAATTAATTTAGCACATTTGCCTTTTCCGTGTCGGTTAGAACCATACTGCTACCATTATTTAATGGTGAAACACTCTGAACTTGCATCTTTTTACTATTAATATATTTAAAAAACTTTTGAGGGTTGATTTTCGCCTCCGCTGCAATTAACTCTTCATATCCTTTCTTTGCCACCCGGATTGCTGATTTACAACATTTGTTATATTGTTTATATTCATTAAATGCAGCTTCTGTCCCAACAGACTTATAGTTTACAAATGCCTCTCTCTTAGTTCCTATAAACTTCTTTACTTCTGTATTAAGCCACATAGGATGATTCTTAGAGCTTCTACATTTAAACCTTAAAAGGGTTGTTCACCTTTGAGTTAACTTTTAGCATAATGTAGAGAGTGATATTCTGAGACAATTTGCAATTGGTTTTAATTATTTATTGTTTGTGGTTTTTTAGTTATTTAGCTTTTTATTCAGCAGCTCTTTAGTTTGCAGTGTCAGCAATTTAGTTTCTAGGGTACAAATTACCCTAGCAAACCTGCATTGATTTGAATAAGAGACTGGAATATGAATAGGAGAGGGACTCAATAGAATGATAAGTAATAAAAGTGGCAATAACAATACATTTGTAGTCTTACAGAGCATTTGTTTTTAGATGGTGTCAGTGACCCCTATTTGAAAGCTGCAAAGAAACAGAAGAAAATTGCAAATCATTAAAAAACTATGAAAAATAAATAATGAAGACCAACTGAAAAGTTTCTTAGTAATTTGCCCTTCTACAATATACTAAGGGGCAAATTTACTAAAATTCACCCAAAAATCCTACGAATCTATTCGAATGCTTATCGAATAGTTTCAGGCTATCTTTTTGCTCGATATTCGA
Organism: Xenopus borealis; assembly: GCA_024363595.1. Classification (NCBI taxonomy): domain Eukaryota; kingdom Metazoa; phylum Chordata; class Amphibia; order Anura; family Pipidae; genus Xenopus; species Xenopus borealis. The sequence goes on from CM044442.1 coordinate 62,798,090, forward strand.
TTTCTCAATGAAATCGTGCTATCGAATACCGATCGTTTGATTTCACGGAAAAATCTTACTTTTTCCTTCGAGCCTCCGAAAAATTTGTACGATTCGAACGATCGAGGTGTTTGATCGTACAAATGGTATTCGAGCAGGACTTGGCAAAAGAAGCCTATGGGAACCCCCCATAGGGGGGGGGGGGTTCCCATAGGCTTCTATTGGTATTCGGTAGGTTCAATCTGGCGAAGTGGGCATTCGAAGGATTTTAAATCCTTCGATCATAGTTCGGTATTCGATGATCGAAGAGGCCAAATTTGCATATTTGAATATCCGAAAAAATCGTATGATCGGTAGTCGATCACATTCGATCAAACTTCGAATCCTTCACGTGAATTTTGTAAATTTGCCCCTAAATGTTTACTTGAAGGTGAACCACCCCTTTTAGGGAATAAACCGAGAACAGTAATGATTTAATATTTTAAATGACAACCATTTCTGTTCTGTATTTTTAGCTGAAAACTTAATGCCCCAATCAATACTCTTAAGGGCAGCCCTCAATGCACTAAAATTAGCTTTTCTGAAATTTGTGTTTTTTGTTGCCCCAGTATACAATTGTTTTTTGTACCAGACATTAAATTATATAACATTATGGTCACTATTGCCCAGGGGTTCAATTACTTGCACATTTGCTGGGCCATTTGAGATCACTAGATTCCAGAATAGCATTTTTTGGTAGGCTCCTCAAAAACCTGTGGCATGAAATTGGCATGCAACAAGTTTATAAACTTGTTCCCATTATCTGATCTGGCAGTACTGTTGCTGGACTCTTTACAATTGGTGAAGAACTCCACCCATAAAACTTCTGCCCATAACCTCCTCCTTTATATAAGCGTTTAACTCCTGCCTAACAAAAACATAACCCTCCTACTTATCTATTGCTTCTGTCCCTCCGAAACAAAGTACAGCCGCTGATATTAACTGCCCAGTCATGCAACTCATTCAGCCATGGAATTCAGTCCAGGGCCAGATTGCCCAGTCATGCAACTTATTCAGCCATGGGATTCAGTCCAGGGCCAGATGGGATTCATCCCAGGGTAATTAACGAGCTTAGCTCTGTGATTGACAAACCTCTTTACTTAATTTTTCAGGATTCATTGAGGTCTGGCATGGTGCAGAGAGACTGGCGAATTGCTAATGTGGTGCCGCTATTCAAAAAGGGATCCCATTCTCTGCCTGAAAATTATAGGCCAGTTAGTCTGACATTGGTGTTAGGAAAGTTTTTCAAAGGATTAATAAAGGATAGGCTACTGGACTTCATAGCAAATAACAATACTATAAGTTTGTGCCAGCATGGTTTTATGCAGAATAGATCTTGCCAGACAAACTTAATTTATTTTTATGAGAAGGTAAGCAGGGACCTCAATTCTGGGATGGCTGTGGATGTGATTTAATTAGACTTCGCTAAAACATTTAACACAGGTTACTGGTTAAATTAAGGAATGTTGGCCGGAACATAGTATTTGTACCGGGATAGAAAACTGGCTAAAAGATAGACTACAAAGAGTGGTGGTAAATGGAACATTTTCTAATTGGACCAGTGTTTTTAGTGGGGTACCGCAGGGCTCTGTACTGGGTCCCTTGCTTTTCACCTTGTTTATTAATGACCTGGATGTGGGCATTGAAAGTATGGTTTCTATTTGGATGTGATTTATATTTTTCAAATGAAACTAAATTGTGCAGAACTATATGTTCCATGCAGGATGCTGCCACTTTGCAGAGTGATTTGTCTAAGAAGGGAAACTGGGCAGCATACTGGAAAATGAGATTCAATGTTGATAAATGCAAGGTTATGCACTTTGGGAAAAATAATATAAATGCAAGTTACACACTAAATGGCAGTGTGTTGGTAGTTTGCTTAAGTGAGAAGGATCTTTGGGTTTTTAAAGGGATCCTGTCACAGGAAAATTCTTTTCAAAATCTATCAGTTAATATTGCTGTTCCAGAAGAATTCTGCACTGAAATCCATTTCTCAAAAGAGCAAACAGATTTTTTTATATTTCATTTTGAAATCTGACATGGGGCTAGACATTATGTCACTTTCCCAGCTGCCCCATGTCATGTGACTTGTGCTCTGATAAACTTCAATCACTCTTTACTGCTGTACTGCAAGTTGGAGTGATATCACCCCCTCCCTTTCCCCCACTCAGCAGCCTAACAAAAGAACAATGGGAAGGTAATCAGATAACAGCTCCCTAACACAAGATAACAGAAACATGGTAGATCTAAGAACAGCCCTCAATAGTTAAACCCGTGTCCCACTGCGTACTATTCAGTTACATTGAGAAGGAAAAACAACAGCCTGCCAGAAAGCTGTTCCCTCCTAAAGTGCAGGCACAAGTCACATGACCGGGGCAGCTGGGAAATTGACAAAATGGCTAGCCCCATGTCAGATTTCAAAACTGAATATAAAAAAATCTGTTTGCTCTTTTGAGAAATGGATTTCAGTGCAGAAGTCTACTGGAGCAGCACTATTAACTGATACATTTAAAAAAAAACGTTTTCTCATGACAGTTTCCCTTTAAAGATAACAAGTTGTCTAATTCTGGGCAGTGTCTTTCTGTAGCTACTAAAGCAAATAGGGTTCTGTCCTGCATAAAAAAAGGGCATAAACTCAAGGTATGAAAACATAATTAGACCTCTTTATAGATCCCTAGTAAGACCTCATCTGTAGTATGCAGTGCAGTTTTGGACTCCAGTACTTAGGAAGGATGTAAATGAGCTGGAGAGAGTGCAGAGACGTGCAACTAAACTGGTTAAAGGAATGGAAGACTTAAATTCTGAGGGTAGAATGTCCAGGTTGGGCTTGTTTTCTCTGGATAAAAAGGCGATTGCTAGGGGAAATGATTACACTTTACAAATACATTAGAGGACATTATAGACAAAATATCAGGGGACCTTTTTACCCATAAAGAGCATCACTGCACCAGAGGCCACCCCTTCAGACTATAAGAAAAGGACTTTCATTTGAGGCAGTGTAGAGAGAGTGCAGAGACGTGCAACTAAACTGGTTGGAGGGATGGAAGACAAATTCTGAGGGTAGACTGTCCAGGTTGGGGTTGTTTTCTCTGGAAAAAAAGGCGCTTGCGAGGGGACATGATTACAAATACATTAGAGGACATTATAGACAAAATATCAGGGGACCTTTTTACTGATAAAGGGGATCACTGCAAGAGAGGCCACCCCTTCAGACTAGAAGAAAAGGACTTTCATTTGAGGCAGCGTAGGTGGTTCTTCACAGTCAGGACAGTGAGGTCATGGAATGCACTAGTATAGCTATCGGCATATATGGTTTGTGTGAAAGCGTAGGGGTGTGTGTGTGTGTATGCTGGGTTTTAATTTGGAGGGGTTGAAGTTTATGGTCTTTTTTCAACCCAATTTAACGATGTTTCGGCCACACCAATCACATCATATTTTCCCTCCAGCTCTCCCATTTTACTAGTCAGACTCCTTGCATTTGCAAACATACATATAATACTTGTACCATATTGAAGAAATGACATGTGGTCCTCCCTATCCTTAACAGTACCCCCAACGAAATCTCCTCCCCCATTTTCCCTTCCTTTGCCCACTATCTCATCTAAGTGCTCTTCCACTGAATCTTTTACTGAACCCTACCCACCCCATGCCTAGTTTAAAATCTCCTCCAACCATCTAGCCATCTTCTCTCCCACAAGAGAATTGCAGCACTCCCAACTTGTAGTAAAACCGCCTTTATTGCACTTTACATTGGCACAGCAACGTTTCGAACCTCCTGGTTCTTTTTCAAGCTGACAAAGTATACATATACAGAATCACAGCTTCCTTAAATACCCATTAATACAATGCCCTCTAGTGGTTGCAACATATACAGATACTTTATGTTAAACATTACATTGTATATAATTTACCTCCGTATTACACAATGTTGCAATATAAGACACAGTAACTAATCTAGCTGCTTGCAGTCGTGCTTGTCTATTGATAGTGACCACTAGAAAGGGAAATAAAACAGATATAAGTAAAAACTTTTTATTAAAACCTGAATTAAAATTGCCATTATTATATCAAGGGGTTAAGTTCATATTCTTTATTTAGGCCTCCAGGTGTCAGGGTGCCTAATTTCCTAATCCATCTAGCTTCGCATTTTAATAATAGCTTCAATCTGTCCCCTCCTCTCCTTGGTCTCGAAACATGTTCTAAAATTTGAAAACGTAACTGAGTGACCGAATGACCCGCATCTAGAAAATGATTTGCTACAGGATTTTGTTTGACCTTTCTTTTTATATCAGATTTGTGTTCCCCTATTCTCTCCTTAGCCTGTCTGCTAGTCTGTCCTATATACAAAAGCCCGCACGGGCACTTTATAGCATACACTACATGTGTAGATAAACAGGTATGATAACCCTTAATCTTTATAGCGGTTCCCTTCTGTGGGTGGTATACTATATCACCTTTTATGCAACTATTACAGTGAATACAGGACAGGCAAGGAAATGTGCCGTTTTTTACCTCACTCAGTGTACTTTGTCGCAATATTTTATCTGGGCCTACATCAGCTCGTACCAACATGTTTTTTAAGGAATCAGCCCTCTTAAAGGATAATAAAGGGGGATTTTGGAATGTAGTTACCCCGGGACAGGCCACTTTCAGAATGTCCCAATGTTTGTTTACAATTTTACCCACATCTTTAGATAGAGTGTTATAACTACTCACAAAGGCCACACGGTCACATTTACTTGACTTTTTGCCCGTCTTGGACATTACTTCACCTTTATATTTCTTTAAAGCTTTCCTTGGATAACCTCTATTCACTAATTTGTTCTCCATTTCATCCAGTCTCTCTGTCAACACGTCACTCTCTGATACTATCCTTTTAACACGTGCAAACTGTGACTTGGGAACTGATTTCTTAACATGGGCTGGATGAAATGAAGAATATAACAGCAGAGTGTTTCTATCGGTAGGTTTTACATATATATCAGTGGCTAAGTTGCCATCATGCTTGTATACCAATACATCCAAGAAATTAATCCTATTCAAATCCATATGTACTGTAAATTTCAAAAAGGTCGAATAATTGTTTAACTCCACAAAGAATGCGTCAAGAGTCGAATGTGGCCCCTCCCAAAGCATGAAAATATCGTCTATGTAGCGAAACCAACATCTCGCATTTTGTTTAAATTTTAAATTTTGGTATACATACATTTCCTCAAATTTATTAACAAAGATGTTTGCATATGTAGGGGCCACATTCAACCCCATTGCCGTTCCACAGCATTGTTCATAATAGGCATCCTGGAACATAAAATAGTCAAGTAAATGTGACCGTGTGGCCTCTAAAGATGTGGGTAAAATTGTAAACAAACATTGGGACATTCTGAAAGTGGCCTGTCCCGGGGTAACTACATTCCAAAATCCCCCTTTATTATCCTTTAAGAGGGCTGATTCCTTAAAAAACATGTTGGTACGAGCTGATGTAGGCCCAGATAAAATATTGCGACAAAGTACACTGAGTGAGGTAAAAAACGGCACATTTCCTTGCCTGTCCTGTATTCACTGTAATAGTTGCATAAAAGGTGATATAGTATACCACCCACAGAAGGGAACCGCTATAAAGATTAAGGGTTATCATACCTGTTTATCTACACATGTAGTGTATGCTATAAAGTGCCCGTGCGGGCTTTTGTATATAGGACAGACTAGCAGACAGGCTAAGGAGAGAATAGGGGAACACAAATCTGATATAAAAAGAAAGGTCAAACAAAATCCTGTAGCAAATCATTTTCTAGATGCGGGTCATTCGGTCACTCAGTTACGTTTTCAAATTTTAGAACATGTTTCGAGACCAAGGAGAGGAGGGGACAGATTGAAGCTATTATTAAAATGCGAAGCTAGATGGATTAGGAAATTAGGCACCCTGACACCTGGAGGCCTAAATAAAGAATATGAACTTAACCCCTTGATATAATAATGGCAATTTTAATTCAGGTTTTAATAAAAAGTTTTTACTTATATCTGTTTTATTTCCCTTTCTAGTAGTCACTATCACTAGACAAGCACGACTGCAAGCAGCTAGATTAGTTACTGTGTCTTATATTGCAACATTGTGTAATATGTAGGTAAATTAAATACAATGTAATGTTTAACATAAAGTATCTGTATATGTTGCAACCACTAGAGGGCATTGTATTAATGGGTATTTAAGGAAGCTGTGATTCTGTGTATGTATACTTTGTCAGCTTGAAAAAGAACCAGGAGGTTCGAAACGTTGCTGTGCCAATGTAAAGTGCAATAAAGGCGGTTTTACTACAAGTTGGGAGTGCTGCAATTCTCTTTTGGATTCTGCAACAAGATGTGAAGGTGAACACACTTTTTTGCTTGCACCCCTTTAATAAGGACTAATACCTATCACTCAAGTGCTGGATAAATATTTGCATCTTCTCTCCCACAACAGCTGTACCATCATCAAGGAGCAGCCCATCCCTAGCAAAAAACCCGTAGCAACTGAGAAATCAGCCCAGTTCTCCAAAAAACCAAAACCCTCCTCCCTACACCAATTTCTCAGCCATGCACAGGTAATATCTCTGAGAAAATTACCTTGGAAGTCCTCACCCTCAACTTACACCTAGTTTTTTTTTTTTACAAACAGTAAATGTTCAGACTTGCCTAATCACAATCAGCATCAAAAGCATTTTACATTCCAAGGTAAAGGTCCGGACTTCTCCAAAGGATCTGCTGTCTGCTGTGGTGTTTTTTCAGGGAGTAGCAATTAATGCCACACTCTCCTTTCCTACTTGGTTCACAGACCCTCCAGTCCACTTCCTCCCCGTTCTACAATTGTTTTTAAAAACTTTTATTAAGCTGGCTTATCCTATTATCTTCTCTGTTATCGCCACTTCATGTATTGAGCAATAAATGAAGTGCAGAACACAAAACAAATATGACATGCAAGCTGAACATTTACTGTTTGTAAGTACATGTACAAAAGTTAAGCCTGATTCGTGAGTGCACCTTGGGTGGATCCAATTAACTTTTTTTCTGAACATCTTTTAACCCTATTGCGGCTGGATTGCCCTTATCAGACAACAGAAAACAGTATTGCCCTATGTGTGCTTCCTTCTCTTTTACTTATTTTGCAGCACTGACCAACTCTGTGTGAGAGTTAGAATTAACAAATCAGCGGTGATATTTAGTGAAGTGGAACAGTATTGATAAAAGCCTCTCCCAGTGCTTTTAATTGCCTTTGTTGACTTTGCATAAGCTGCTGTGTAGTCAGGTTAGAACTGAACAAACAGCATACTGTATATATTTGGAGTTAACAACACTGGAGACAAACTTCACTAGTGACATTACCCATTGCAACCAATCAGATGTTTGCCTGTGAATGCTAGAATCTAATTGCTGATTGCTTGGTATGGGAAACTTCACCAGTGACATCTGTATCAGATGTTATTAAACACAACCCTTGATATCCAGATGTAAACAAAAGTAGGTTCTGAAATAGGTCTTAGTTTATTAGATGTGATCACCCTTGTTTCTAAGCACTTCTTCAATATAAAATGTAAAAATTCTGGTTTAAATCTGGCAGGTGCCCTTTAATAAAGATGATAAAAGTTGCAAATATATACAGGGCAGAACTGGTTATTATAAATGCTCTGGGTGCACCATTTGCCTTATCCTTAACTGTGTGACCTACACAACATATTATGTCAGCTATATAATAATGTATTCACAATATGCATACTAAAGAATATGTATTCAATATGTCTCTATTGACGGGATCTTTATCTGCTCAATATAGCAGGCTTGCTAGATTATTGGCAATAATGCTGCTTTATTTTTGATATACTGTATGTTAGCTCTACTGATTCTTGTTGCCAACTGGACTGGGTTCTCTCTCCCCCCTTTATGTTGAACGTAACCTTGAGCTTTAGGTGACCTAAGGGTCCTGCTAATACATACAGACTTAGATCAGCACCTTAACCTTTGGGTCACATTCTGAAATGGGAACATGAGCCTGGCAGAGTCACAATACCCATTAGTTAGCTTTAACATCACTACTGCGGAGTCCAGATTCATATGCTGAACATTTGGATTCTTATTTGGTATGAGACTGATATTGGTGTAGGGGCCATGCATCTGAGCCATAATATGCAGTTATTCTGCAAAATTATACTTAAAACCACACCTCCCAGGTCTATTAATTTACCCACATAGCTGCATCCCAGGTACTTGAATTTTTAATACCTAAACTGGCGCAGTGGATACAGGAGCTTCCGGGAATATAAATGTGAAAGTGCCTAAGGACCTATAATGGTAGAAGGGAAAATTATTCAAGTATTGTGGGTGTGTTTGTGTTTACAAAATAATAAACATATGCCCTTATGTGTTGAGTACTAAAAATCTAGGCCAGCTATTTTATCATTGACTTGCAGCAGTTTCCAATATTCTTAAAGAACAGTTTCTTCTTTTATACAACACAATGCAATACCTGGCAGTTATCCACGGAAATTTTTACAGCTGCTAAATTAGAGAGATAACTAGAGCAAAAGCAGTAGTGGTATGTGGTATTTTCAGCTCTGCAAAACAAAGGAAGCATTACACATAAAAAAGCGAAGATATGACTCGCTGCTCACCTGTTTCTTTCCAAAGCCATGCACTCCTCATCACACTGCAGCCTGTGTAATTAAATAAAACAAAATAGATATGACAGTGGTAATGGTCATTGAAGAGGAACATTTATAAGGCAATTATATAAGATATTGTCATTAGCTGTGTAATGATTGTATTGTAGTGAACATAAAATTATTTGCAATTGACATTAAACCGATTATCTTTTATTTTAAAGTAAAAACCCATTTGCAAACAGCCATGAGACTATGTACTAACACAGTGGTTCCTAATGCTGTGACCCTTTAATATAGTTCCTCATGTTGGGGTGACCCCCAACCATAAAATAAAATATTTTCGTTGCCAGCCCAGAGCGGATTGTTAGAAAAAGTACAGGAGACAGTGTGGCTGCATAAAGGTTTGTTTTCCGTGCGTAGTGCAGCAAAATATTTTTGCCACAATTACCATGTTAATTTTACAAATTTTAAATGGGCAGGGAGAGCTGTATGGCAGTGCCTACTAAGGGGATATAGAAAGTTGTAGTGCAACTGGCTTCCCTACACAGGTTACTGAACTACAACTCCCAGCACCAATACCCGGAGAGCTACAACCTTGCCCCAGGGCTAGTGGGGAGAGAGATGAACCTGCTCCTGGAACCCCTTAAGGGACCCCTTTGAAAGGGTTGTTCGACCCCCAGGTTGAGAACCACTGTATTAACATGAATAGGTGCTAGAGGTATACACATGAATAATATTTGCCCATATTACCTTGTGTATATGTTTAGAATAGAGGTACACAGAGCAAATAGGTATTGACAAACACTTATGCTGTAGAAGGTGAATATCAGTTGGGTATATTGTCTCAATCCCAAATAAAATACTAAAGGCACAGTTACGTAAAACTGGGTAAATAGATCGTATAGCAAATTGAAAAATATTTCTAATAAAGTTTAGCCAAAAATGTAATCTATAAAAACTGGAGTTACTAATATAATAGCCAGCACATGCCTGCACTGCCCCTTTTGTGACATCATTGACGGGCAGGCTGCGCAGGTCTATAAATTGATGGTGGGAGTCGGGAGGTCAGTCGGGTGCAGGTCAAGCATCACTAGTGCGGACAATAGGGGTCAGATAAGCAATATCATTCCCCCACAGGCTCCAACAGGTCTGAGCTCACCTACCTGAGAATAATCGGTACTTGCTGGGAGGTGGGGCTAGCTGGGGAATGAATAGATCACAAGGTAGACTTGGTTGAATAGATCATCTACGAGAGACAAGGACCCTGCCTGTAGGCACGCTACTATTTCCTACATGACACAGGACATTTAAAACTTCCAAATGGGAATGGGTTTTATGGAATAAATTGTTAAAATGCCATGTTTTGTTTATGTGCCCTTTTTGGCACATGCTGGTCATACCTTAAAGGAACAGCTACACAAAAAAATGAAAGTGTTCTAAAGTAAAGAAAATATCATGTAGTGTTGCCCTGCACTGTTAAAACTGATCTGTTTGCTTCAGAAACACTACTATAGTTCATTTAAACAAGCTGCTAAGTAGCAATGGCAGAAATTGAAAAACTGCTATATGTAGGGTTGCCACCTGTCCGGTTTTGACCCGGACAGCCCGGTATTTAGAAGGGCTGCCCGGGTCAATACTTCCTGCCCGGTTTTCCAAATAAGGAAAACCGGGCGGGATTAGCTTGATTGACGCCGCGACCGGCCAATCGGCACGGGCCCGCCCCCTGACTTCATGGACACGCCCCCTGCCCGGGTTCGGCCACAGGAAAAAGTGGCAACCCTAGCTATATGGCACAGGATAAGTAATGGATAACAGATAACATTATGTTCTACAGAGATTTTCTGCTATGTAACTTGAGCCTTTTCTCCTTTGAATGGCTGTCCCCATGGCTACTCAACAGGTTATTTATATAAACAATATTAATGCTTCTGAAGCAAACACTGCAGTTTTACGAGTGCAGGGCAACACTGCATTATATTTTTATTACTTTAAAACTATTTCATTTTTTTGATGTTACTGGTCCTTTAATGGACACACCAATTTCCTGCTTTAAAACTCTCTAACTCTGAGCAAGCCTTTTTAGATTAATTTCTTTGCTAACTATATTGAAAACTTTTTTTTTTTTAGTTTGCACAGCCTATTTAAACAGTTTTAATTTTTACACTGAACAATTCCTTTAAAATAAAACATTGATATTTTGCACAGGATTAAGCTTGACAAAAAGGGTCCAGGAAGGCCTAATATTGCCTTCATTTATATGGTTTTTGGTTCAATAAAAACTCCAATTTTTCACCATCTACAACATCTGTGCCAGAAAAACCTTTTACTATTACTATGGTTATGCATTCCTATTATAAGCAACAGATTCCCATCTCACTACATGACTGGGGGGAGGTTCATGGTAACCCTGTAAGCATTTAACATAACATTCTTATGAGAAAACAGCCTTTTTGGCTCCAGAATTAAAGGAGAACTGTCATGAACTATAACCATACCATTTTTCTCACTGATATATAACATTAATTAGTACAATAAAATCTATACCCAACTGCATCAAATCTGTGTTCTAAACATACTAACTGATCACTCATTTCTAACAGCTCTCCAGACCAAGCATTTTCAAAAATCAGAAAGTAGCAGTGTCCATTCAGTTCAGCAACATTCCCTAAGGCCGCCAATGTTCTCTGAGTAATATTTCCCCTCCCTCATACTATAGTTACATCATTATCTGTGTGCAACACATCTCTGGGTGCAGACAGGCAAGCCGTATTGAAGAGCTGCATTTATGCCTCTGGTTTGGTTGACAAAGAACTAGAAATTAACTTTTCAAACTGACTGCATTGTTAACCTGATCAAAACTCAGACAAGCTGCTGGAGTATGGACATAATTTATATGTACACATAAATATAACAGTAATGTACATAACATAATATGTTCCCTGTGTGTTTGCCAAACTCTGCCTGTCCTACACTGTGTCTGTGCCATAATTTATGCTGTATGGCCGAGGTTCTATATAAGTTTATAACACATTATTTCACATTGTTACAGCTCCTCTCTGATACCCATTAAAAGAAACATCACCCGCCCTGTGCTTTATGGCTGAGATTATAGCTATTATCGTTTTTCTCTCATGATCCCCATTATAACCAACTGTGGAGAGTTAAATATACTAATGGAATGAATGTCACATTTAAATTACAATCCCCATAATTCATAGCAAATAGCAGGCTTCTGATAAAGGACATGTCTTTATGACATCAACTTTGGTTGAGGGGGAGGATCAGCATGATTGGCTCCTCCAGGGGTATGCAGATTTGAAGTCCTGCCAGGGGGTGGACTTTGTAGAAAAGCTTCAACTGCGAGCACTCACCCACACCTGTTCCATGGGTCAAGCATACACCTGTGCTACCTCGCAATCGCGCCCCCGGATCTAGACGAACTTGGTACGGTACAAACAGCAGCAATCGTATGGAGCACACAGTGGCTGGAGTAGTAAAATCTTTATTTATTGAAACAAGCTGTAATCCAGACCTTGTTTGCGAGGCATCCCGGTGGGCCAATTTTTAAGGCTCCATCATATATGCTCCTTGTGGTGTGCTTTTAATGAACAAGCCGTGTTGTTGTAGGATTTTGCTGATAGAGATGATAATTTCCATGATAAAAAAATGACATACGAGAAGGCGGTCAGTGCTGACCATGGGAAACTGCTAATTTACAAGGTCAAGGCCAACCAAAATCAATCAAGGAGTACAGATAATTTAATACAGTATAAGGTTCACTTTTGTACAACCTATACCCCTGATGCTTACCATATTCGAAGGAGTATTAACAAGTATTGGGGTGTCCTTTTACAGGACCCTGTACTTGACAAAATCATTGATAGAACACCCTCTTTCGTGTATAAGAGAGGTAAGAATCTGGCATCTCGAGGAGAAAATATGTAACTAAGGAGCAGAGGGGAAATAGTGCATGACCCTGATGAAGTGCCAGGAGAGCTAAGGGCACGAAACGCGTAGCACTCTCACCATCCCACTGTCTGTCATGCTGTTGGTGCGTATAATAAAGCTGCATTAATCTTAATAATACTGTGCTTTTCCGTGATTCCAATGAGCGCTAGAGAGCGGGTATGTGGAGGAGGGGGAAATAGTGCTTGGCTGAAATATAAAGGTATTTATAGGTGCGGACTCACCAGATGTAAAACGTGTTCATTTATTAAAGTCTCTAAGGTTTTTCAAAATAGTTACAAGGAATTCCTTTAACATTAAGCAGTATTTTAATTGCATGTCAAAAGGTGTCACTATTTGGCAACTTGTGAATGTGGGGTCCAATATGTGGGGAAACTATCAGGATGGCCAGTACCCGCATTTTGGAACATGTCAGCTTTGGACCGTTCTGATTTGAAAACAGCTATAGCTAAACATTTGGTAGATAAAACATCAGGGAGAAGCATGTATAACTTTCCAAATAAAGTTATATATGAGCCTCCAAGAGACGTGAGAAAAGTAGATCTGGACAGCATCAATTTTCACAAGGCATCAAACCATGTAAAATATAAACATTTTTTTTTATTTTAATATCTTTTGGATCACAAAATGTCTGTATTAGCTTGAAAAACGTACTGTGCCAGACTCTCCAGCATCTCATACTGTAGCCCAGTCTGTGTACTATACAGCAGCAGCCAGTGAGGGAGGAGTGGGTGTGTCTGTGATGTCACACTCCGTCCTTCTCTGCAGTCATCTGTTAACCCTTACTGCTCATTTCTCTCCCTCTCTGTCCTGTTCCTTTCCCCCCTCTCTTACCTTTTTATTTAACCCCTCTCTGTCCTGTTTGTTTTCCTCCCCCCTCCCTTCCCTGCTTGTTCCTTTCTCTTGCCGTGCAATAATTGTGGGAAAAAAAGAAAAGCAAACGTCTGTTTAAATAAAATATATGCTACTAAAAGTATTTTATTCTTTTCTGGGGGGCAATCTGTATCAGCAGTTCGTGTAAATAACAGTAATTTTCTACACATTATTATGTTGTATACAAAAAGCAGTCAGTATCTTTTGGGTTTTCCTTTGTACCCCCCCCCCCCACATCTGTTATTATATGTTGTACAATTCCAGAACATCAGCTAAATTTCCTTGCAACTCCCTATAAATTGTTCCATAACAGCTGCTTTTTTACAACTACCTGCACCTGATCATAAATTGTCACAGAAAAGCTGCATTTCCCCTTGCAACTCCCCACACCTGATCATAAATTGTTCCAGAACAGCTACAATTATTCCCTTGCAGCCCCCTGCACCTGATCATAAACTGCTCCACAACAGCTGCATTTCCCTTACAACTCCCTGCACCTGACCATAAACTGTTCCACAACAGCAGCATTCCCCCTTGCAACTTCCTGCACCTTATCATAAATTCTTCCAGAACAGGTGCAGTTTACATTGCAACTCCCTGCACCTGAACATAAACTGTTCCACTATAGCTGCATTTTACCTTGCTACTCCCTGCACCCAATCATAAATTGTTGCGGAAAAGCTGCATTTTACTTTGCAACTCCCTGCACCTGATCATGCCGTAGGCAAGCCGGGCGGCTGCGGCACTGGCTTAGCGCTCCTGCGCATATTGGTGCTCAGGAGCGAAAAAAGAAATAGAAAGCACAGAGAGTCACCGGAGAGGGGACCGGACTGGGGGTGGGTGACAGAGGAGATCCGTGCCTGGCTCCCACCCCCAGCTTTGTCTACTCTGCCTACCCCTTGGCGCAGCCCTGCTTGTATAATGTAATAGAGGCAGGGATTTGCACAGTGTATAACAATGTATTATGGATATAAATTATGTCCAGCTGGGCAGGTACATTTGTGACTGATGCCTATTTGCTGTGGAACACAGGAGTATACAGTTGTTCTATAAATTAAAGGAAAACTATACCCTCAAACAATGTAGGTCTCTATAAAAAGATATTGCATAAAACAGTTCATATGTGAAACCCTGCTTCTTGTAAATAACCCATTTTCATAAAAATATACTTTTTTCGTAGAATGTGCCATTGGGTAATCATAAATAGAAAACTGCCATTTTAAAATGGGATCATATGATTCAACGGTGCACACAAACATTCCAAACAAACTATAAAATTAGGTCACATCAGGATCAGCCAATGAACAGACAGAGTTCTGTCTTTTGCTTCCACACTTCTTCCTGTTACAGTTAGAGTTGTGGTATTTCTGGTCAGGTGATCTCTTAGGCAGCACACAGACCATCACGAAATGGTGGTTCAAGGCAAGAGATGTAAAAGGGCAATATTTACTTAAATATATATTCCAGTTTGATAAGATTCTTTAATATGCCACTTAATTTGATATAAACTACCTGTTGCACAAGTATTCATTTTGGGGGTATAGTTTTCCTTTAAAGAAAAGAAAATGTTACTATTACAGTTTGTATTAACCTTCACATGTATTGATTTATGTTGACCATGTAAGCTATATTACTATAAGTGAATGATCAGGCAGCAACATAAGACAGCTATGTGCAGGCTGGAAACAGACAGGACAGAGGGTGAGAGGGGAGGAGTTTGGCTGCTACAGCTGCAGATTCAGCCTGTCAGTCAGTGCTGTAACCACTTCCTGTGAGAGAATAAACAGAAACTCCCACTTATTTCAGCCTAGACACAGAGCAGAGAGGTTCTCTCTGCAGCTCTGATATAATGACAGTTTGAGAAAGTAAAATGCTTTCAAAACGTTTTTCTTTCTGCATCATTACATGTTTTGAGGAAGGATGTGTAACATATTTGATTATGAAGGTTATATGAAATGTCCCCTTTAATATATTTATATTAGTCAACATAATTGCAGGTAAAGTTGCTGTTCCGTGTTAGCCAGTAAAAATGTTATTGGTCAACCCTTTTGAAATAAAAAATAACAAAATGTTATAAAGGTGATACCTTTATTGGTTAACTAATATAATCATAGCAAGCTTTCAGAACATTTTAGTTCCTTTTTCAAGCTGATTACAATGAAGCTGTGTTGTTGTCTGGTATATATACAGCATTTAGCTCATAGATCAAATGACCAACAAAAAGTAATATCAAACTGTGTGTGAGGTGTCAAAGTTATTCTCGCGGGTATCTGCAAGAGACAGGGAGATATACAAGATAATGTGGGTCAATTAGACTGTAAATTAGGGCTGAATTATTGGTGTAGAATCAAAGGAATTCCAAATGATCTTAGTCCATATCCAGACATGTTGGTATTTCTGACCTGGTGCAGTCCTTTGTTAGTCCACATAATTAGACATAAATCCAAGTCCCAGGTTTAGTCCCTTCTCCAGAGAATTGAAAGTTTCAATTAATTTGTATTCCCATAAATAATGGAAACTTTCAATTCTCTGGAGAAAGGACTAAACCTGGGACTTTATGTCTAATTATGTGGACTAACAAAGGACTGCACCAGGTCAGAAATACCAACATGTCTGGATATGGATTAAGGGGGAAATTCACTAAAGAGCGAAGTGTCTAACGCTAGAGCTAATTCGCCAGCGTGATGTCATTTTGCAACTTCGCATATTCAATAACACTGACTCTGGCGAATTTTCGATAGCGAAGTAGATAGACTTGCGCAACTTCGCACCCTTACGCCAGGCAAAGTTGCGCACTGACGAAGGATCGTAATTATGCAAATTCACTAAGATCAACATTTTCCTGAACATTACCACTTAAAGGGGACATTTTATATAACAATCATCTTTAGGTTATATTATAGTTCCTTCCTTACAATATGTAATGATGTAGAAAAAAAAAGTTTCTGCAGCATTTTACCTTGTAAAAATGCAATGATATCAGAGCTGCACAGAGATGTTTACTCATCTGCGTCTGGGCTGAAATGAGGAGTGGGCGTCTCTTCTTTCTCCCACAGGAAATTGTTATCACACTGACTGACAGGCTGTACACACACACACACACACACACCAGGGAAAGCCCCTCCCAGGTTCAACTCCGTGTCTCTCACCAGCCAGCAAACACGCTGATTCTCCCAGTATCTAACCACATACTGACCCTTTATTTCTAAAGCTTTGATTTATTCTCATATGTGCTTTTTCATATGTGCTGAATGGGGAAGCAGCACAGTGGTGATCGGGTTAGGTGGACGGGGAAGACAGCAAAGATGCAATCGGGGGAAGGCAAAAGCAATAGTGTAGGGAAGTGAGTGAGGAAAGCAGCTGGGGGAGAGCAGCGGGGAGCTAAACAGGGAAGCAGCAGAGCGGCAGACAGCAGGGAAGCGATTAGATTAGATAAGCAAGGAACAGAACAGGAACGCATCAGGGAGAAGGGGAGGGGAGAGGCAGACAGCAGTCAATTGAGAAAGCAGCAGAAATGCCATTGGGGAGGCGATCAGGCAAGAGAGTGGGGGAATCGTTCTTCGGTGAGGAGGTGAATGTGGAAGGCAGCAGGGAATGCAGGCAAGCGGGTAGGTGATTATGACAAATGATGACGAGGCAGCCAGGGCAGGACTAAGGGGGATTGACGTAAGAAAAAAAGTGCCTCCCACATCTGCCCGCCCAGTCCTGCCTAAGTGGATCTGCTGTTGCTTCTTGCTTTGGAACGGCCGCCGGCCGCTGAGAAATATGAGAGGAGCCTTGGACCGGAAGTCTGTGAAAGGGGTGGGTTAAGTGCTGTTTTTATAATTTTTGATATAAATTTGACCTAACGTGCAAAAAAAAAAAAATGTATTCTTCTATTTCATGATCATTAGCATATTTTAGTTCACTCTGAAATATTATGGTATATGTCCCCTTTAAGCTAGACTTTACTTTGCCTGGCCAGACCTGGCGAAGTTCAATACAATAGATAGGAGTTTGAAAAAAAAAACTGGAAAATTTTTCTAAGTCCCCAAAAAACCGCTGGTGTGTTTTACCATTCTAGGGTGATAGTCTGAAAAAGATAGTTTTTTTTTTTTTTGGGGGGGGGGTTACCCTCCTTCACCCCTACATTTCCTAACATATGGTAACTCAACTATGTAGGGCAATAGGACAACTTTATTTTATTTATTAAAGGTTTCCTGGGCTTGTGTAGTGGAATGTAGTGGCTGTAACATATACTTCTATTATACGCTTAAGTTGCCGCCATATGCAAATTAGGCATCGCCAGGCAAAGCACAGTTACGCTAGCGATGCAAATTAGGCATCGCTAGTGTAACTGTGCTTTACCTGGCGAACGAACGCTAGCACTACTTCGCTAACGTTCGCCGCCCTGAGAGCAAATTCGCATCTTAGTGAATTTGCGTAGTGCTGGCGAAAATTCGCCTGGCGAAGTGTGGCGAAACGTTAGCGAAGCCAACGCTAGCAAATTTTTGCATCTTAGTGAATTTCCCCCTAAGAGATCATTTGGAATTCCTTTGATTCTACACTCCAATAATTCAGCTGTAAATTACAGTCTAATTGACCCACATTATCTTGTACCTTATCTGCCTATCTCTTGCAGATCCCTCACACAGTTTGATATTCCTTTTTGTTGGTCATTTGATCTATGAGCTAAATGTTGTAT
>CM044442.1:62819360-62854232 GCA_024363595.1 Xenopus borealis
GGGGGGCCCATCATTTTTTTTTTGCAGGGGGGCCCTGTGACTTCTAGTTACGCCACTGACCAATAACATCTCCATTTGTTACTTGGGGGTATGGGATTTATTGCACGTTTCCAACCAAACCCTTAGATTATATACAGGAGTATTTTATAATGAATGGTACTTGATGTTCAACAAATTATTTGTTCTATTAATATGATATATATTTGTACCTTAAAGTTTTATATTAGATTGTACTCGTGGCATTGTATGTCTGTTCTGGTTAAAGGGCACCTTTCGTATAAAAAAAGTTACCCCCAACCATATGTGCGGGCTGATAGATCTTGCATTCCAGTTGGGGGTACTAGTATTTTTTTTTTCTCATTAAGAGAAGCGGTCTCTGTTGAAGCAGCTTTTCTTAATGCGCAGGTGCGTGACATCACAAGCTCACAAACACGCATGCGCACCTACTATCATGGCGGCTCGCACCGGGAGCTCTCTGCCGGCGCTGGCAGGCATTTTTTTAAAAAAAAGTAATAGTACCCATAACCGGAATGTGGGCTCTATCAGCCCGCATATTTGGTTGGAGGTAACTTTTTATACGATAGGTGCCCTTTAAGTCCATATATGGTTATCCCAGAAATAGTTAAGACACTATTTTCCAGTGTATAGATACTTTGTATAGTCTCCTTTGAGGAGGAAATGGTTAAGTGTTTTACTGGGTGGGGTCTATATGGGCTTATTAACCAGGGGGTGAACTTTGTCAGGAAGGAGGAACACACTGGGAGCAGTTTATGATGCCACTTTTCCACGACTATGCTGCTTTTGGGTTTGGCTGCATGGGATTAGTAAAGGCTTGGTTGAGGATACAGGGGTGAGATATGGCTATTGTTTCATTAACTAATAGGTTTAACAATGTATTCTTTTTTTCTGTTAACTTTACTGTGTATAACTTAATAGAGAATACTATATCCATGACAGTTCTCCTTTAACTGCTAAGACTAAATATATATATATATATATATATATATATATATATACATGGATTAATAAACCTTTTTCATTTTTTTGACATTTTGTCTCCTTTTGTTTAAATCCTGTGAGTGCCATCATCTCTACATTGAGTGTATATATATATATATATATATATATATATATATATATATATATATATATATCTCAAACAAAATAAAACCTCAAAGTGACACCAGTAACAGTGAAGTGGACCTGTCACCCCAAAAAAATATTCAAAATCCTATTTTATCACATTAGTCAAGCAAATTGAACATTAATTACACTATATAATTTATTTTAATCTTGTTTTCTTCAGTGTGGGAATTCATAATTATAACAAGCAAGCAGGAGCCATTTTGTGGACACTGTTATTAAGGCAAGCCTTGTATAATCTCAGAATCTTGTTTGTGCACCAGAATGGGTGACTCAATGTCTATCCCCATGTCCTGGCTACACAATTAAATGGTTAAGAGAACTGGGGGAATGTGTGGGGAGCAGTGAGATCTAGGAAGTGCTAAATAGAAAGTGAAAGTAACGGTCTGCCCCGCCTCTATGCCTAAGGCATAGAGTGGCAGACAATATTTGATTGACAGCTGAGATTTTTAAATGAGCTTAAAACAGCTATGAATGCTTTAATAAAAATTTGAAATTTTATTATACAGATTTTTGTGTCTGGGTGACGGGTCCACTTTAATATCATGCCATTGTATCGAATACCACAGTTTTTCTTTATCTGCATAATTTTTGCTGCTAATTGGATTTCATCTGTTTAGTATGAAAATCAAATAAAATATTTTCAAAAATGAAAAAAATGTCATGCACAAAGTCGAACGACAGTAATATCAAACAGTCTGGCTTATTCTCCTGAATTTGGACATGAACATTAGCATGTTGCCTGATAACATTTTAGCCCTAATTTTCATTGCCATCACTGGCCATCATCTTGATCAATCATATGGTCAATAATTTTCAGACTCAATATAGTCCAAACACAACATAATTTGAGTAGCTTCTGTAAGAGCCCTTACACATGGGCGTTTTTACCTGCGCTCCCCTGCGTTCCGTTTTGCTGCGTTCAGCCGCAGGGGAGCACAGGTATAGATGCACTCAATTATTTTCAATGGGGCTGTACTCACACGAACGCATGTAGGCGCCAAACGCAGGAAAAATGCAGCATGTTGCGTCTGAACCTGCGTTTGGCGCTTACACGCGCCTCATGGGTACAACCTCATTGAAAAGAATGAGGTGCGTCTAGAACTGCGCTCCCCTGCGGCTGAACGCAGCCAAACGCAACGCAGGTCCAAAACGCCTGTGTGTAAGGGCCCTTAACCTTTAAAGAGACACTGAAAAGGATATTAATCCTAGCATTAGAAAATAAGCATGTTTCTTACAATCATCAAATCATATGCTTAAATATTTTTTTCTTATGTTCGACTGCATGCATTTCATTTGCTCTCAGATCTAACCAAAAGTTTTTTAGAAATGTAACCTCATATGGTATTTGCCACAGAGGTTGCCCAATGTAAATTATGTTACAGGAAAAGTAACCCCTAAAATTAATTTTTTTTAAAGTGTAAAGAGTGTTTTTTGATGGTCGAATTTCGAAGTTTTTTAACTTCGAAATTCGACCCTTGATAAATCTGCCCCCAAGCTGAGCTTCTGAAGAAACCACATCAGTTGTCCCAGTGAAGGGCAACACTACATTATATTTTAATTACTTTAAAAGGATTTTATTTATTTCCCTTTAATGGCTGACTTTATTACTCATGTTTACCTTGTTTGCTTAATTTCTTTTTTTGTGACAAATCTTCCAATGTCCACAGAATCCCCAAGCTGCATTTCAGTAAGTTTTGTAGCCATGGTTATAGCGGTTATCCTATGATGCACAAGAAGGATGAAATATGCTTAATTTTTTCACACATTTTTCAGTTCACTTGTACAGAACACAAAAACAAGGATTTTTTATGAAGAACCTGCACATAATCGGGTAGGTCACTGGATCAGTAATTACTTATGCATTAGAAGAAATTACAGCTAGAACACACTCTCAATAATGAAAACAAAATGACTGCTCTTTCAAAAGAGACTTTTGGAAAAATTAGAGCATGGAAAAAACATTAAAGCAATAGGAATTTAAAGATATATTTGCTTACATCCTTTCTTACCCCCTCCACAGTATTAGATCAATAAGCTTAAAATAGGTGCAAAGCATGCTAAAACAGAATATTTCATTTGCAGTTATTCTCTCTCTCTCTTTGTCTATCTTTAAATAATTCTAAATGCACCACTCAAACATTTTGTGGTGAAAATATTCAGTGCAAAATTAGTAATACATGGTATATTATCCAATTTTATTTTTACTAAATATCACACCATGTTAATCAGAACACTGACAATTAGGTCCCATTTCTATAAGCCACATAACTGCAAGCAGATTCTCTAAGGATATATGGTACATCAGACAGCTTTCACAATATATTATATTTAGGGGAAGAAGGGGTCTTGTATGAGTACTGTAATATAAGGTTATACACTTTTTACTCCAACTTTACATTTTTTATGGAATATTTGTAAAACAAATAGAAAACAAGCAGTTGTTAACCTTTGATAAGCAGAAGATGCCACAGAGCATACTACACTTTCTTTTCTTCGTCCACATTCACACTGTAATTCAACCTGTTGTGCATTAGAAAGATTCAGTAAGCTTAGAATGTTCTAAACACCTACTGGATTCAACTAAACATGCATTTACATTTTGCACTACGTGGCAACCTGCGTTTTACCAATTCAATAAATATTTTATGCTCAACAATTTGCTGCATTATGTGTATAAAGCTGTACTCTTGAGTACACAATGACTATATTTTCATGTTATTCTGTTGCCTCTAACTAGTATACTATGTATGTATGTATACATAGATACATGGGAAGAATATGCTTTTTATTGGCAGGCCATGTTAAAAGATAACTTCTAATTTACAAATATTGCTAAATTATATCTGAAAAATAGTAATGGGGGAATGTAAGGTAATGGAAGAACTATTAAAAATGAATGCCTTTGCGTGAACAAATTTTCCTTTACACAAATTTAATATAGCTTTTGCGCTCCTGAAAACTGTTGAGATTAAAATATAATGAAGAATATCACAATGAAAAATGCAATTATCCAATTCTTATTTGTGTAAATTGTTTTTCTCTGTACTTTTTTCCCCCCCTTCATTGTTTGCCTTAAGTGAAACATATTGACAGAACTTAAATAGCTGTGGAACAGTCTAAAGCATGAAAGTAGCAATAAATCAACTGACCCTCCCCTAATGTAGCACAAACAGGTTTGCTTTTCTGTTTGTCAGGCACAGACAAAATTATAAAATTCAGTTAGAGCTATCATGCACATAAAAAAAAACGCAACATGCATTTGCGATGTAGTGCAGAACTGGAATGAGAACATGCAGCCTTCCCCTGACACTGGAGTTTGTATAGTTGTTTTTGTGCAGGTGCCTTATGTATCATACAATTCTGATGTCACAAGATTTATATTTCCTCCTGACTTTACTTTATTTTTATTTTACCAATATGTATTCCTTTGGAAATTGATGTCAGATTTAAACCTAAACTCCCCAAAACCCAATCCAACTATAATTTTCCCTGTAACTCTATGTGAGCATTAAATAACTACATATATGACATGTAATTTTATATTTAGTTGTATATGCCATGTACAGATCCATTCTATTAAAATATGGTTGTTTCCTTATACTGACTGGATATTATCTAATTTACATACCTTTGTACTGCAAACAGAAGGTGGGCAGGGCTGAGCAGGGTGGCATGGGGCCATACATGGATGACCACAGTCTGGTCTCTGCAAAGCACATGGTTGTTTACAGTCTTCATTTATCAAGCATTCCCCCTTGTGGCAGATGCGTTTACATTTATGCATGCCGCATTTTAAGAGTTGGTTGCAGCGCAGACCACATGAGATGTCAGTAAGGTGACATGGAATATTATTCCTAATCTGTGTAAAATGCAAACATTTTGTTACTTTAGGATCAGAAATTGTAGGAAAACCATACACAACCAAGAGTTCAAATTGCTTATAGATGGGTTAAAACCATAGAGCAGGGATCCCCAACCTCTTGAACCTGTGAGCAACATTCAGAAGTAAAAAGAGTTGGGGAGCATCACTAGCATGAAAATTGTTCTTGGGGTGCTTTGAATGGCCATTTGTTAGCCCCATGTGGATTTTCAAACTATATTGGGGCTCTGTTTAGCATTGTACCTGATTTTTATACAACCAAAACATGCCTTCAAGCCAGGAATTCATAAATAAGCTCCTGCTTTAAGGCCACTGGGAGCAACATATAAGGGGTTGGAGAGCAACATGTTGCTCACGAGCTACTGGTTGGTGATCACTACCATAGAGGGTTATATGATTTCCTAAGGTTATGCTCTGCAAACAATTTACTTTTAGAGATTTTTTTTAAAATATTAAAAATATACAGAATAATGGACTCTACACTCAAATACAGTTCTTAAAAAATCTGAAAAAAATCTTAAAGAGTCAATTATGTATATCTGAGCAGCTCTGAAGTTTGTAATTTAATGGTTATATGGTTGCTAGGGTCCCACTTACCTAAGCAACTAAACTATTTTAACAACAGACTGGAAAATGAAAAGGAGATGGTCTGAAGTTTAAGATATGTGATTTAAAGGTATTTTGTTATGATTGTTGGCACAGTTCCTAATAATATAATAATACAAATGATTTTTAATACTTAATCTCGACCCTATACATTTTTTTTCAACTTTTGATAATGGTGTTTAGGCAGCCATCTCAGTTCATTATGCACGTGCTTTTAGAAATTGCCTGCATCTCACTGGCTCCCTGTTAATGATGTGCGAGCCAGACCTCAACACACAGGTCAGGCGGATTCAGGAACGACTTCTGTTTGTGGGTTGCAGGTGGTTAAGGGTTTATCATGCTACAATGCTACATTACTTTGTTTGGATCTGCTAGCCACTACTTATAGGCATGCACCTCTCCTGCCCCCTTTCTTGGTGATAAAGATGGACAGGACTAAAAATAAAAGTGCCAATCAGACTCAGGTCGACTTTTTGTTGACTGCACATCACTATTCCCAGTCATGATAAATGCAGATTTTGGTCCTATTTTTTCTGCTTGGGTACTACTCTTCTGTGCACCTTGTGGCAAATACAAGCTTTTTAGCATTGCTGACAATTCCTATGTTTATTTTGACCTCTGCCTGTCACCACTCCTTGTGTGCCAGCCGCTGCACATTTCAAATTATTAGAATCTGTGACAGGCAGAGAGAAGCCTCTGAGGAAGTATACCTTTGTACAGGAAACATTAGGCAACAGAACCCAGACTGGGATCTAACTTTGGATTTTTATTATGTAAAAAGGTTTCAAAACAATTGTTAACTATTAATTTGCTTGGTTTCTTGGAGTATCCAACACATTTTGTGCTGGGAGCTGAACCAGATTACATTATGCAGTGTCTGTCTAGGAGGGTTTCACAGTGGTTTAATGTGAACACTGGAACAGCAGTGCGAGTGAGACAAACATTGCGGGTTGGGATGCAGCCAAGACGAGAGAACGGCCAAGTGTATGTGAAAGACATCCACTACTATAGCTTGTAGCAAGTGTGTGATATACTGCACAATAAACTGAGTGATTGTGAATGGAGATTGCATACAGGGTCTGTGGCAACATTCACTTGACAGGGGATCCTGGTTTGTTTATCTAACACACTATGGACACTCTTTGAACCAATTTTGATGATATACAGGAGCACCATATATTTTCTCTTTATCTACTGAATCTGATATTTTGATATTGTGGTACTTATCCTCTATTAAAAATATTAATTATATTGTGTGAAGGTTGGCGAGTTCAGAATTTTAGATTGATCAAGTTAAGTTATAAGTTATTTATATGAAGAACTGAGAAGGTATTACATCCCAAGTAGATCCCGAGATAAAGTCGGGGCACCCTTGCCACATAACCTATGGTAGAGTCCTGCAGCGGGTCGGGTACCCGCGGGTTACCCGCAAAATCCCGCGGTACCCTGCGGACTGCTCGTAGAATTTCTGGGTGCGGGTACAGAAGCGGGCCGGTGATTCTGCAGGTTGGCGGGTTGAGGGTCGGGTCGCGGATCCTCGCTATAGCGATTTTTACTCCTTTTTCTGAGCATTTCTAATAATGATGATGTCACTTCCGGTTTACAATGACAGCACTTCCTGTTTTACTCCTTTTTTCCCTGATCGTGGCTATTTCCGATGATGTCACTTCCGGTTTACAATGACAGCACTTCCTGATTCTTGATGGTCAGCGGGTCGCGGGTCCGGGTTGCGGGTAGCTAGTCGCGGGTACGGTTCGGGTCGCGGTCCAAGCGGGTAAGATTGCGGGTCGCGGGTCCGGGTTGCGGGTACGGGTCGGGTGCGGGTCGCAAAAAATGGACCCGCGCAGGACTCTAACCTATGGTCTGTAGCTTCAAAACTATCCATTTAAAATACTAAAGATAAATTAAAAAAAAATTTCTTCTGACTGGGGCTATTCAAATGTATACTATGTTCTGAAAGCAAACCTCCCATTAAACAAATGCTGCTTTCAAGAACAATTGTTTTTACATTTAACTTTAAAAGCACTTAAAATTTATAAATGTGTATTGGAGTTACTTAGCATTTTTGTAAATTTTTATTTTGGATTTGACCAGAGACATGAACATTAATCTTTAAACTTACATTTTGGGGAAAATGGTAAAAAAATAAAAGATAGAAAGCAATTTAAAAAGTCTTTGTTTAAGGTGAACAATTTGAAAACAAAACTGAAAAGTGTTTGGAAGGTGAACAACTCCTTTGAGGATTAACGTGTGCATTTTGAAAAATGTAACAGAAGCCCTTTAAAATAAAAGGCAGGTTAAAAATTAAAAGGTTGATGGATGTGTGTCTTTTTTTAAACCTAACGTACTACGTTACTGTGTTATTGCATCTGTCCCTCTGAAAAAGTATAGCAGTGTATATTTACTGCCCAGTCATGCAACTCATTCAGCAAATTTTGGCCACACCAATTACATATTTTCCCTCCAGCTCTCCTATTTCACTAGTCAGACTCCTTGCATTTGCAAACATACATTTAATACTGGTAACATTAAACATATGACGTGGTCTTCCCTGTCCTTAACAGTACCCCTAACCAAATCTCCTCCCCCATTTTCCCTTCCTTTACCTACTACCTCATCTAACTTGTCTTCCACGTAATCCTTTACTGAACCCTCCCCACTAAATAATAACCTTCAGTCATGCTTAACAGAACACCTCCCTGGTACCTATATTACTAGTGGCAGATATTAGAGTGGCACTCGATATTAAAAATCCAAGTCCCAGGAGAAACAATAGTTTATCTGAAAGCAGTTCCACTGTAAAAAGCATGGGCACAGTGACTTGAGATGGCTGCCTACACACAATTACAGCTTTAAAAAAATGGTTGGTTCAGGAATAAAATTTAATATGGTAGAGTGAATTATTTGTAATGTAAGCAGTGTAATTCAGAAATAAAAACTATACCATAAAATCAGTTTTATTTTACTCTAGACAGTATTTTTTAGTTGCTTCCAGACTTAAGAGTTAATATTTTTCTTAAATATATTTTAAAGACCACAAAAAACAAAGGGCAGGAAGAACATTATTGTCTCGATCGTATGTTCACAGTTAAAATGAAAACCAATGAAATTGTTTTTATGGGTTTCCGCAATATTTGTAGCTGCTAAAATATCTCTGCTTGTGCTGTAATAAAGTATACCTTGGACAAATTTGATGGCTTTAGCCTCTCATTATTCAAGCCAAACGTGCTGTGCCTCACTAACATTTATAAGGTATGCTGACATATATTCCTATATGAATCATATACTGGTCTAACACATGATTCAGAAAATTGTAAATATTATATACCAGATGTTTTCAAACTTTTATCTTAACCCTTTCTTTAGATGCCTGCCCTATACCAGCGCTACGCAACAAGTTGGCGCTATACAAATACATGTTAATAATACCAAACCACAAGTTTAATTTTAAAGAAGCAAAAAACAAAACAAAACCCCTTATTTCCATTACCCATAGCTATACTTTTTTATATTTATATTACTTGTTTGGAGTAATAAGCTATGCTGGATTTTGTTAACCATCATTTCAGAATTTAAAGTTTTGCAGTTTGTACAATTCTGGTGTGGCTCAGGAATTAAATATTTTACGTTAGTTCTATGGACCTCTTTGGAAACTATAAATTTAACCATTTTCTGAATAACATGGAAAATTTTGCCAGCGATTTTGTTAGCTATATTACTTTTTTACTGAGAACATTAGGGAAGTAAGCATTAAATAGCCACACATTTTTTCTCAGCAGCATAGCAATTTTCATAGGGAAATACTTCTGAAAGTCTCATGTTTATTGCATGACTTGAAGCTCTGTTAGGATAGCCACATCCCAATAACATCATTCCACAACCCTGTACTACTAGACTGCAACCTTTTTTGAAGTCTTGGATGTAATATGAAGCTTGTTTTTAGCTTGCCAGTGAGATAAGACGGCTAAGCCAAAGCTAAACTGCAACACTTTCATGGAAATGTAGAGCAAAAAATGCAAATGGCATATAAACATGCTATCAGATTGCGGGCTTATGTTCAGTTAAAACGAACATGGATGGTGCCTCATTGGAAAATACAGTAAAGATGCGCATCTCTTAATTATACAGAATGTAAAGAGATATAGTGTGCAAAACCAGTACCTCTTACCTCATGTTTTCCCATGCACCATTTCTGTGTGAGATATGTGCATGGGGGACATTTCTTCTCACTATGACATGAATGGAAAACTGTTAAAAACATGAAGAATGAAAATACTATATTTTAATATAGGATTAATAAGTTTGTATACAGAAAGACTACTACCGCAGGGCACTTCAAGTAGACTACAATGAGAAACAAAAACACTAATTTTGCCATTTTGACCATATAACCACCTAAATTAGTGGAACATTTTCTTAGATTTTAAATATTACAGGGGGAGTGCAAGGGATTAGAAGTAATTGTAACCTGATTGTAAAGTACCCAGGGAAATTGGAGTTTCTGCAAAATTTGTTTTGCTTTATTTTTTTGTTTTTCCCCTGAACAAAAAACAATTGATGAAACAAAACACTTTAAACTGGCTTATATGACTGCCCTACTCTGAGCACATTCTCCCAAAGTGTTAGAACGTACACACTGTAGAGGATGTAATGCACTCACTCTTCTAACAGCCTCATGATCCATAAATTAATGTAAATAATTAGAACAATGTTATCGTATTAAGACTGAATGACACATTAAAGAGGAATTATACTGTCCACTTACAGAGTAAGAAATGAATATGTTTTGCTTTTAACAAAGTGTAATTGCTGCTATCGAAGATGTACAAGAAGTATGCACAAGCAGCATGCATTCTTCACAATCAGCTTTAGCGAGACATTATTTCATTAATATATGGATAGCAAAGTATAATGGTTTAACAAAGCAACCAGTATATATGATATTCTACATAGGGATAAAAACAAATATAATATTATTACTGTACAAATGAGCCAATGCTATATTAACAGACTTTGGTCAGAAAAGCTTGTTTGAGATTTGTTAAAGGGAAACTGTCATGGGAAAACATGTTTTTTTTAAAATGCATCAGTTAATAGTGCTGCTCCAATAGACTTCTGCACTGAAATCCATTTCTCAAAAGAGCAAACTGATTTTTTTATATTCAGTTTTGAAATCTGACATGGGGCTAGCCATTTTGTCAATTTCCCAGCTGCCCCAGTCATGTGACTTGTGCCAGCACTTCAGGAGGGAACTGCTTTCTGGCAGGCTGTTGTTTTTCCTTCTCAATGTAACTGAATAGTACGCAGTGGGACATGGGTTTTACTATAGAGTGTTGTTCTTAGATGTACCAGGCAGCTGTTATCTTGTGTTAGGGAGCTGTTATCTGTTTACATTCCCATTAGCTGCTGGGTGGGGGAAAGGGAGGGGGTGATTTCACTCCAACTTGCAGCACAGCAGTAAAGACTGATTGAAGTTTATCAGAGCACAAGTCACATGACTTGGGGCAGCTGGGAAATTGACCATATGGCTAGCCCCATGTCAGATTTCAAAATGAAATATAAAAAAATATGTTTTCTCTTTTGAGAAATGAATTTCAATGCAGAATTCTTCTGGAACAGCACTATTAACTGATACATTTTGAAAAATTTTTTTTTCCCATGACAGGATCCCTTTAAACAAATAGAAACAGACAGGACTCAAGAAAAATCCTGTTCTGTGAAAAATCATATGGCCTATGCCCCAATTATTTCAAGTCTCAATGAAAAAATATTGCGGTTGGTAGGGAAATGTCAAGAACCCTTATGTTGCCTGTGTCCTTTTGATATCGGTGATGTTGTAGTGAATAAAAAAACTGCAATTAATGCCACTTATACAAAGGTCAGTAAGCGGTCCACCTGGTCTGAAAGGGTTGAGATGGCAGCTTTTATTGGATTGTGAGTAGCAAGCTTAAGATCCGTTTCAAAATTGCCAGAGGGCTGTATGTCTTGCAATAAAAGCAACAGTTCTGGTATATTCTGGGACAAGCACCACTAGGCTGATATGAAGTGTGAATAATATCTATAATAACGTGTGAATAATTAAGTCAGTGATCCATAAAAATGCTTTATTCCATCACGGCCGACCCCTGGACAACACAAGCAA
The DNA here is from genome assembly GCA_024363595.1 of Xenopus borealis. Lineage (NCBI taxonomy): Eukaryota > Metazoa > Chordata > Amphibia > Anura > Pipidae > Xenopus > Xenopus borealis. Next base: position 62,831,135 of record CM044442.1, read on the forward strand.
CGTTGGAAAAACTGCAGGCCTTTTTTCCAAGGGTTTTTTTATTTTTTTTATTAGATTTTGGACCTGTATGGTACTGATCATCAAATATTTATGCTAAATCTGTATGAGAAACTAGTGCAGATCTGGAGTTGTGTGTGCTTGGTCATTTTCAACTAACCATACTGTAATTGTGTTGGATTGCAGATAATCTGTCCTACTTTAAAAATGTGGTCATGCAGATGTCAGGGAATACATGGTGGAGCAGTACATGAAGAAGATCAGTTCCTCTTTGCTTCCTACAGTTTTGCTAATTTGGACTGTTGGCTCAAATAAATGAAAAATGAAAGACAGCTATACATTTATTTGGTGATTGTATGATTAAATAAAATTCAAACCATCACTTCAAAAATTAAATCTAAAACCTACCAAAGCGAACTGGGTTTTGGAGATCGGATTCTCCACAAACTTTACTAAAAGTTCTCTTTAACATCTAAGAAGTAAGCCCCTAAACATTAAACTGTAATAGATAATATGAATAAGCATTAGCACATTTTCAAATTTAAAAAAATGTTTATATTCACCTGGGTGATCACACTCATGCTGTCGAGTGCAGGGTTTTTTGCACTCGGGAGGTCGTGTTCCACATGGCACAGGAGGAAAGATTACAGCTTCCCCACAGTAACAGGTTAGCTCATCAAAACCTATCATGAAGAAATAGACATAATTTGTTGCTTTAAATTCATACAATAGAAGGAAAAAGAGAGATGTTTGCAGGAAAAGAGAAATATAAATACAGATTAAGTCATATGTAGTGACAAAATATTTTTCAGGAGCCCTGGTACATACTGTACATGTACAGATGCAGCCACTGGGATTTGTGAGTTAAATGTGTTATGACTCAGAGTTAATTGAAGAAACTGTGTTATCTAAAGTTATCTTAACTCATTTAATGCATTTAACCTTTTCATTAGCATACCAAAGCACCATTGTTTTCAATGGTGAACTCTTTAATTGGATGGGATGCTGTGACACAATATTCTGTGCTAAGTGGGATAAATGAGTTAAGTTTTTCTGTGTCAAATGCACAATCCAAAGTGGCTTCATCTGTAAACTGTAGAGACATGAAAAAATGTTGTACTAAATAAAGAATGCAATTTGGGAGCCATGTCTCAGACAATTGCCAAAATGCTTATGCTGATACACCATACAAAAATACCATAGACAGATTAATTTAATGGAATTTAATTTAATGGAATTCTGTCAAGATGCCAGGAAACTTGAATAATTTCTATGCAGCTTCTATGTAATTGCAGGAAAGTTTACAATCTCCCTTGCTGAAATGTATATATAAAACTTCTCACTCGTTTGCCAACAATTTTGACAGTTCCCACGATGACATGGTTCATCACATCTGTGAAGGCCACAATTTAATTTATGTCCACATATTAAGGAGCACTTGTGTTCAGTGTCCTGTAAAAGGAAAATATATTACATTGCCTGTTTTATGCCATTACTAACTTGCTGTGAAAATAGATAGCAAAGCAAAATTCACTAAACTAAATAGACAGTTGTTTAGATTTTTTTCTCCCTCAAATAAAAAAAGGTAATAATTAAAATTAAACCTCTTTAGTATTATACATATACACATTTCCCCCTCTGAGGCAAATTGGAGAGTCTTCAGATGGGGTTTTTTGCCTTCCTCTGGATTAACTAGCAGTTAGGCAGGTTAAAAAAGTTAAAAAGTTGAACTTGATGGATGTGTGTATTTTCAGCCTAATCTATGAATTACCATAGAAAATAGTGTACATGACATTTACATAACAGATACTTAGATATATGCAGATAATCAACATATTTTCACATAACATTCATGTATGCTAGTTTGAAAAGTAGTGAATCACAGTAAACAAGTGGTTTTTCAAGATTACACAGCACATCAAAAACTAAAACATAAAAATAAACTGGCAAGGATTCCAAATAATTAAACAAGCCAGCATGAAAAGCAAACACTTAGGGGCAAATTTCTCGATGAAATCGTATGATCGAATTCATGAAAAAAATCACACTTTTTCCTTCGAAAAAATTCAAACGATCGAGGTGGTCGATCGTACGAATGGTATTCGAGCAGGTGTTTGCAAAAGAAGCCTATGGAGGGATTCCCATAGGCTTCTATTGGTATTCGGTAGGTTCAATCTGGCAAAGTAGGCATTCGAATAATTAAATCCTTCGATCAACGAATGGTTGGATGATCGAATATTCATTCTATTCAATAATTAGAATTTTGAGTACTCGATGAGTAAAGTGGGCAAATTTGCATATTTCGATCTGAAAAAAATCGCACGATCGGTATTCGATCGAACTTCAATCTCTTCACGTGAATTTTGTAGATTTGCCCCTTAACAAAAAACACCAATATGTCTGTATAAGTAAAAAAGCCGAATCTGACAGTCTTAAATCCTTCAAGATGTGCTTAATTTAATCTCTTTTTGTTTTGCCTAATACTGTACTTTTCAAGAAAGATCTGACTGCAATCTGCAAAGAAATTGAGCTGGATTTGTCAAAGCAGCCAAGTCTGACACAGTTATGGGCTATGACAAATGGTGCTACTTGTAGCCAGCTACTTCAGGAGGCTACAAAATGCCAGAAAATGCCATGACATAGACAATACTGAGAACGGTCTCTGTAAACACACATAGGGGGGTTATTTACTAAATGTACATGTACATGACAATGTAATAATAAATAAGGTATAGGGTACAATATGACAAATAAGGTAACATACTGGAAGATTTTCTTAGTATAACCCCTGGGAAAACAATACTAAAGGTATGAAGAAGAGAATAGAAAGCAAAGCGAGAGGGATAGAAAAAGTTGAGAGAAAGTTATAGTAGAGGGAGACAGAGGAACCAGTGAGTGTTAGGCCTATCCAACAGTTTAGTGTAGGAGGGTGCTCATCTTTTCATATGATGGCTAAAGGCCTTTTTTGCGTGAAACAGCAAGAAGGTGAGCAGCATTCTCTCTGTCCTTGATGGTGCAGTATATATTAAATAGTTCAGGAGGACTGAGCTCCAGTCAGTCAGACACTAGGACTTATTTATATACCTACCGCCTGACATTTTGGACATAGAAAAAGGGACAAAAAGATTTGGAGCGTGACAATTTTTTGACTACTCCCATTTTGCGGCCACAAACCCTAATTACCATGCCCATTTTACAAGATTTGGCGGGTTATGAAAGTTTGAACACTTTTTTTGGGTTTTAAAGGAACAGTAACACCAAAAAATGTATGTTTTAAAGTAAAGAAAATATTATATAGTGTTGCCCTGCACTGTTAAAACTGATCGGTTTGCTTCCAAAACACTACTAGAGTTCATATAAACAATCTGCTGTGTAGCAATGGCGGAAATTGAAAAACAGCCATATGGCACAGGATAAGTAATGTATAACAGATAGCATTATGTTCTACAGAACAGATAACATTATGTTCTATAGAGCTTATCGGCTGTGTAACTTGAGCCTTTTCTCATTTGAATGGCTGCCCCCATGGCTACACAGCAGCTTATTTATATAAACAATAATAGTGCTTCTGAAGCAACCACTGCAGTTTTACCAGTGCAGGGCAACACTGTTATATTTTTATTACTTTAAAACAATAAAATTTTTTGATGTTACTGGTCCTTTAAGTGAAGGTTTTTAATGAAGGTGAATTGCCCTTTATACTGTACATCTAAGTTCTCCCAAGATACCTGCTTATCTCAGATTGTTACAAAAGCAGGAGAGAGAAAGTCGGGACATTTCAGTAATAAACCCGGGTTCAGCTGTCAAAATCGTGAGTGTCCCAAGAAAAATGGGACAGCTGGGAGGCATGTATATAGATATATATATTTTTCAAAGTTAAAGGGGAACAAACTACCCTCCCATTTTTATACTTAAACCCTTGCTCAGACACCACATCAACTGAAATAATTTCAGCATTCCCCAGTTATTCAACCATTTTAAACACTATTTCACAACAATATGTTTGCACCCTTCTATTGTATCTGCTGCAATTTGGTTTCTTCTCACAGTCAGTTTGGACAATCTATGACCAAATTATGTGTCCTAATAAACATTCTGAACCGTTAACTCAAAAAAAAAAAATGTCCAAAATATTTATAATTCACTCAATGCATCAGGCTAAAGGTTCAGCATTCCTATAATAGTAATGACACAGGCCTTTGAAGTTGTCACAGGAGCCTAGCATCTTGGGTTTTGTTAGCAGTGTCAATGTCCTACATTTGTTCAGTGTGCTTTGAGAAAAAGATAAGATTTGGGGGCATTGCAAATCAAGCAAGATTTTGATTGCACTGGTTTCTGAGCTGCTATGCAATGAGAACCTGAACTGATGACTAATCAGCATTGTACTGAAACATTTATATACTATACATCGTGAGTCGGTCCCTAAATTCCGGTATCCGACAGCAGCACAGAGCAAATGCAGTGAATCAGAAGAAAAGAAGGTTGGGAGCATATCCTAGGGATCAGATCTTCACTGCTAAAGGGTTGTGGATGCCTTGGGCTGGTCGGGAACACAAAAACATAATGTACAGCATTTATAACCTATTTATTTGCTAAACTTTAGTTCTCCTTAAATCAAATGTGATTGGCTTAAACTAACTTCAGATGGCAGATGACCCACTATTCAGAAAGGGTCAAACTTATAGGACATCCCCCTTTGCACTCTATCATTTTAGTTTCCTTGCAAAGTTAATTTATGGGTTTTAATATAGATTTCCTTTAATATTAGATCCTTCCTAAATTGCTAATCTGGTGCCAGTAAACTTTGGTACACTATTTCCTCCCGCCCGAGAATATTTGAAATATGCTTTAAAACCATCTTTTTTGATTTGATGGTAACATTATTAATGCTTATCAAACAGAAGTTATCCACTTCAAAATCTTTTATTTTAACTTTTAATGCCTTATGTCATATTGAGATTATTGCAAATTCCTATTTTCCCACCAGCCATAAAATCTTCACTGTAGTCCAATTCATCGAGTATAGATTGGTATATTCTTACTCCCTCAAACTTCAATCTTTCTTGCACCTCCAGGAATTTACTCCGCTACATGTGCTTTGACAGAGAAGTGAAAGGATTACTGTAATTAAAGGTGTTAAATAAGTGACTATTTAACAGACCTTTAATTACAGTAATCCCTTCACTTCTCTGTCAATTTAACAGACCTTTAATTACAGTAAGCACTTCACTTCTCTGTGTACTTTGTACTATTAATTTGACTTTTTAAGTAAAGTTAACTCAAGCTACACCAAATACTACTTGTGCTTTGTTATTTGGGGCCCCTAGATTTTAAGAGGTTTCCCTACTTGCCTTGCTATGTTGCATAAACATAAATCTACGCGCTATTAGTTTAGTGTCATTAGGGTTAAACACTCATTGAACTCAGAGAATGAGAGGATCCATGCATTGTGGGCACAGATTCTCTCATGTGTGCCCCTCTAAATTAAGTTCTGAGCTGTGAACTGAAGATTGTGTAGTGTCTGCAGAGTTTCAAAACAGTCAAATCGCACTATAAATTTTTTAATTTTATTTATAAAAGCCTGCAGCCCGAACCAAATGTTTACCTTGCAAAATAATGAGAGAGAGTGGTTGGCTGAGCAAAGGGCAGATCAGTGGAAGCATGGTGATAAGACTTTTGGAAATAGTAAATAAACCTCCTCTAGTTTATAACAGACATAAAAAAAAAATCCAAAAGCAATTTCTTTAAAAAAAAAAATAAAAAAGCATCTACTACAGTTTACTGGATTTTTTTTTTTTTTCAATATAATTTTTATTGGTTTTCCAAAAAGATTTTTTTTTTCCAACAATTGAGCATTGCTCATTTAAAATAATAATATAACATACAGTGAAGATAGAGTAGAAAAGAAATAGTGATAGAGCGAAGGGAAGGGGGAGGTATGTGATCCTAGGTAACCTTCAACATTGTGATATGGCTTATCTTTATGTTATCTAGAAGTCCACTTGTCCCAGTTTTTATAAAATTTGTTCATGGTATTGGTGGTTACGGCTGCCAATTTTTCATATTTGTAATGTAAGTCCATTTCCTGGATAATATGTTGTATTTGTGGTGTTTTTTCAGACTTCCATTTCCTCGCAATGAGTTGCCTGGTCGCAAAAACTAGATGATGTAAAATGGGGTGTAGTTCTTTTGGAACCGTAGGTTCTATAAGGCCAAGTATTATCATAACTGGAGTAATTTGTATATGTATGTCCCATGTGTTTTTACAGAATGCCTCAATTTCTGTCCAAAGTTGTTGAAGTTTAGGACATTCCCACCATATGTGGAATATATATCCTTTTTGGTGACATCCTCTCCAACATGTGTTTGGTATGTTCTTGTAAATACGTTGTAATTTATAGGGAGTCATATACCATTCATAAAGGATCTTCCTGGATGTCTCTAAGTGGGTTATACATTTGGAATATCTAGTTGGGTTGACAAACGCTTGTTCCCAGTCTTCTGCTGTTAGAGATATGTTCAGTTTTTTTTCCCACTTAATGATTGTCGGTAATCTTAGGCATTATTTTCTTATACCACAAGGATATTCCTCCTTTAGTTGGTGATAGGTTAGTTAGCCACTTTTCCATGGATGTTGGTTCTCGGAGAGGGATAACATTGTTACTATTTAAATAATGCCTTATTTGTAAATACTGATAGAACACCATTTTGGGAAGATATTGTTTTTGTTGTAGTTCCTCAAATGATAGTAGTTGGCCTTTCTTAGTGAGGTAATGTATTGGTGCTAGCCGAAAGTCTCCCCAACGATTTAGTTTAAGGTCTGGTATCAAGAGTTCTAACGTTGAAATTGGCGCCATGGGAAATATTTGCTGAGCGGTTTCAAATAATCTCTTATGCTTTTGCCAGGTATGGGCTAAATGAGTTACTGTAGGTAGTGCAGATTGGAAGTCTATAAATTTAGTAGGAGTTGGAGTGCCCATAATTTGTGGCAATAACAGAGGCAGAATTGAGTCTTGTTCTATTTGTACCCAACGTTTATCCATATTCAGGGTCAACCATGCTTTAAGTTGGTCAAGAGTAGAAGCTTTGTAATAGCTCATGATATTAGGAGCATTGAGGCCTCCAGTTGATTGCTAAATCTTTTGTGATACTCTGCTTGCCTTATTTGACCATAAGAACACATTAAAGAGTTTCTGAAGCTTGATTATATAACATGCTGGGACTTGTACTGGGATTGTTCTAAATATATATAGAATTTTTGGTAGTGTTATTTTTAAGGCTTGTAGTCTTCCCAACCATGATAAATACTGAGTTTTCCAAGTAGTAATGTCCTTATGTACATCTTGATATAGTTTAGTAAAATTCACTTTAACAATATTTCTTATGGGAAACACAAGATCAATCCCTAGGTATTTTATAGAATTATCCACCCATTCAAACTTATACAATTGTTTTAAAGAGATACCATCCTTTTCGGGAACATTTATAGACATAGCTTGTGATTTACTCTCATTTAGTTTATAATATGAGATTTTGGAGTAATCCTGTAATAATTGCATTAATTTGTGTAGTGAGTGAGAAGGGTGAGACAGATAAATAATAGTGTCATCTGCGAACAGGCCTACTTTATGAACTGAACCAATTATGTTAATCCCTTTGATATCTTGGTCCTGTCGTATTGCTTGTGCTAATGGTTCAATCATTAAAGAGAAGATCAACGGTGACAGCGGACAACCCTGTCGGGTTCCGTTGGTTATATCAAAAGGGGCTGACAGAGTGCCATTAATATTAATTTGTGCAGAGGGAACTGTATAAAGTGCCAGTATCACTTTAATAATTTCTACTGGAAATTTAAATCTATGTAGTACTCTTGATAGGTAAATCCAATTGACTCTGTCAAACACCTTCTCTGCGTCTAGAGAGAGAATCAGAGAAGGCATTCGAGTTTGTTCTATCCAATGCAGGATGTCTATAGCTCTTCGAGTGCCATCTGGGGCTCCTCTACCCAGAGTGAACCCTACTTGGTCAGGATTTATAATTTCCGGCATTACTGCTTGTAATCGTATAGCTATGATTTTAGCATAAATTTTCAAATCTGCATTCAGTAAGCTAATTGGTCTGTAGTTTTGTACTAAACTTGGGTCTTTCCCCGGTTTCTGTATTGTTATGATCTGTGATAAGAGCATTTCTTTAGGGAAAAATCCTGAGGTAAAGGCTTCGTTGAAAGTATTTGTTAAATAGGGGACCAATATAGAGGAGAATGTCTTATAATACATATGGGTATACCCATCAGGACCAGGGCCCTTATTGCTAGGAAAGGATAGTATTGCCTTCATAACTTCTGATTCAGTTATTAGGTTCTTAAGTTTTCCCCATTTAGTTTGGTGAACTTGTGGTAAATCAATTTTATCTAAAAATTCATCTACTTGAGAAGCCTTGGAGGGTGATACATTAGGATCTTGTTTTATATTATAGAGTAGCTTATAAAATTCTGCAAATCTATTCCCTATTTTTTTAGGGTCATAAATGGGATTATTTTTTTTTTATTTTTTACCATATGAATTAGTTTTTTCACTTGTGATGACCTAATCTGCTTGTAATGTGTAGCTTTAATAAATGTTAGCTTACTTTGCATATGTATCATTGCCCTAGTTTGTAGTTCTTTTTTAACTTCAGTTATTGAATTAGCTGTATCTTGATTGGGCTGTTGTTTATTAATGTTTTCTAGGTTGTAAAGTTTAAGTAGTAGGTTTTGGTAGGTCCGATTCTTTTCTTTTTTTGTGTTTGGACCCCATTTTAATAAGGAATCCTCTAATGAATGCTTTATGAGCATTCCATAAAGTGTATGAGCTACATTGGTTATTATCATTTGTCTGGAAATATTCTTGAATGGCCTTATTCACCTTCTGTTTGAATGCTGGTTTAGTTATCAGAAGTGGGTTCAATCTCCATTGGGTCCTTGATGATCTATGTGTATGATCTTTTATCTTGATGGTTACAGGGGCGTGACCTGACCATGTAATAAGGTCTATATGGCTATGATCAAGATAATCCAATAGATCTTTTTGATTTAATATTAAATCAATTCTAGAATACGTTTGATGTACATGAGAGTAAAAAGTATAGTCTTTAACATTAGGATGTTGGAGTCTCCAGGTGTCATATAATTCAAACTTTTGCATAAATTTTTGAAATGGGGAAATTCTAAGTTTAGATTTGCATTTGGAGGTTCTGGATCTGTCCATTGTGTGATTAGGAGCTATGTTAAAATCCCCTCCTAGTACCAAAGTTCCATATTTCAAAGATACTATATATACTATATCAGCCTTTTGTTTTTTTGCTTCATGAAATAAAGAAGATCTTTTAAATGGACTATTAAGGCCTTTGGCATTGATAGTCAATATTTTAAAATGCATTTTGATGGATTGATTGCGTGTTTAACGTCACCCATGTGTTAACCTCAATGGACCCTGTATGTTCAGTACAACAATATGTAAACCTTTTCCTAGGATAGTTTACTGGATTTTTTAATTAACAGTGATGGTTCCCCTTGAATAGCGTAAAATCAATAAGTATCATCACTAAATCACTAATGTAGAGTTCACAGGCATTCTTTTAGTTTTGTGGTAATTATTAAACTTGCTTAAAACTTAAAGGAGAATTCAACTCCATAGGTGCAAAACTCCCTCCCCTGTGTAGAGCCCCCTCCTCATCCCCCCATGTCTACCTCAGCCACCCGGGCTAATGCCCCTAACTTGTTACTTATCCCTCCTTCCAGGTCCTCTCCAGCGGAGTTCACAGCAGCCATCTTCTCCCGAGTGCTCTTCTTCCTGGATTCATCTGCATTTTCTTGTGCATGCGCAGTAGGAGGCATTTGCTGGTGTGGATCTACTGCGCATGCCCAGAAAGTAACAAAGTTTCTATTTATAAAAGCCTGTAGTCCGAACCGAACGCTTACCATGCAAAATAATGACAGAAAGTGGTTGACGGAGCAAAGGGCAGATCAGTGGAAGCATGGTGATAAGACTTTTGGAAAAAGTAAATCAACCTCCTCTAGTTTATAACACACACAAGAAAAAAATCCAAAAGCAATTTCTTAAAAAAAAGCATTGACTACAGTTCACTGGATTTTTTTTTAATTAACAGTGATAGTTCCCCTTGAATAGCGTAAAATCAATTAGCATCACTACTAAAGTAGAATTCACAGGTATTTTTTTTCTTTTCGAGGTAATTATTAAACTTGCTTAAACTTAAAGTAGAATTCAACCCCATAGGTGCAAAAATCCCTCCCCCCCTCCCCTGTGTAGAGCCCCCTCCTACCTCCCCCACCTGGGCTAATGCCCCCAATTTGTTACTTATCCCTCCTTCCAGGGCCTCTCCAGCAGAGTTCACAGCAGCCATCTTCTTCCTTGATTCATCTGCGTTTTCTTGCGCATGCGCAGTAGGAGGCATTTGCTGCGCATGCCCAGAAAGTCACAAAGTTTCCGAAAAAAGATCGGAAGGTTTGTGACTTTCGGGCGCATGTGCAGTAGGAATTTGCTGGTACGGATCTACTGCACACGCGACTGACACTCTTTTTTTGGAAACTTCATTACTTTCTGTGCATGCGCAGGAAATCGTCACTGGCAAATGCCTCCTACTGCGCATGTGCACGAATACACAGATGAATCCAGGAAGAAGAGCGCTCAGGAGAAGATGACGGCCATGAAGTCCACTGGAGAGGACCTTAAAGGAGGGGTAAGTAACAAGTTAGGGGCATTTGCCCGTGGGGGGGAGGGGGTCTACACGGGTGTTGAATTCTCCCTTTAACTCCCAAAGAAGTTGTGTGAGCCCCCAAATTGTTGGTTAGCTGTTGCTTATGGAGCATATTGCACAGCCAAGCAGAACATACTGGTGATTATTTATCTCTTCGGATGCAGAAAGCAAGGCAAAAAAAAAAAAAAAAAAATTACAATGTATATATAACATTAAGGCATGGAAAACCCACTTATTAATGTTGTGTATACATTGTGATTTTTTTTTGAAGGACTGCCCTGTTTTTTGCATCTGTTAATTCGGTTGGATGCTTTCAGGTAGCCTCTTGCAGTGAGCATCCACCTTTATATTTTTTTTTCCTGATATGCCAGGAAAGAGCACACTAGTGTATTTATTATGTATACCTTCAGAGAAAACTTACCACACAGCAAATTTCATTACACTTATGGCGACCACACTGACGTTTTTTGTTGCATCGTTTGCCACACATATAATTAAAATCCCCTATAAAAAAAAAAACAAAAATACTAAAATGTTGGGTTCAACAACAAGTTTAGAGCTACTGAAATTGTCTTATACACAGCTTCTAAACTATAACCATGGTGTCTAGGGATTTCTATCCATACTGCTTTAGAAAATTATAAAAATTTAAACAAATGTAATGGCCATCTATAAAACCTTATTTTAATGGCAGGGATATTTAAAGGCAACAAGTCAGCTGGTAATATGTGTAGTTTACCTAGGAACGACATTTCTCTGCGAGCATATGTTATCAGTGGGAATGCAGAATACAATCTTTCCTTTAAAAAGCTGCTGATCAGGGTGGTTTTGTCAGAGTTGATATAATTTTACTTGAAAATGCTTAAAAGGCACTTATTGGCAAAAACTATTTTTCCAACCAAAGGCGAGCTAATAGAGCCTGCACTCCAGTTGAGGGTAACAGTAGTTTTTTAAAAATTTTCCCGCCAGAGCAAGACAACCCACACCCAAGAGGGAACACCCGATGTAGCGTCAGAAGTGCAAAATGCGCACGCGCATCCCCACGTGTCCTAGTGCTGGCGGGTGCAATTTAAAAAAAAAAAAAAAAAAAACTACTGTTAGCCTACACCTTTGGTTATGAATATTATTTCTGGCAAACAGATGCCCTTTACTGCAGTAGCCTTCTACTTTAGACCAAAGAGAAAATACTTCTTTTTAAACTACATAACATTTGTATTGTTAATCAATCATGTAGAAATAAATTATTTCTTTGCAACAAATGCCTTATTTTATATAATAAAGGTTTCCATTCAATTGTCAGTGGAGTCTCATGAAGGGTAGTTCACTCCTGATTATGATTTTACAGTGCAATCCATAATGTTTTGGACAAAGACACATTTTGTTTGCTTTACCCCCTCTGTGCCTCAGTAAGTAAAAGTTTAAATCAAACAATTCAGACATGATTAAAGTGCACATTCAAGACTTTAATTTAAAGCTATTTGCATAAATTCCAGTTTTACCTTGTAGAAATTATAACACTTTTTTATAACACTTTTTATAAATAGTCCCCCTCATTTCAGGGTGCCAGATTGGCTAGGACAAAGTAATGGTACAGTATATTGAAGCAGTTATGTTTAGTACTTTGTTGCACATCCCTTGCAAGCAATGACAGCTTGAAGTCCAAGATTAGACCTCATCAGGTGTATCTTTGGTGATTCTCTGCCAAGCCTATACTGCAGACACCTTCAACTTTTGCTTGTTAGGGGGCTTGTTTCCTCTTCAGCATATGGGAGGCATGTTCAATTGGATTTAAAACAGGTGACTGGCTTAGCCATTCTTTCAATAGTTTTTTTTTGCTTAGCCATTCTTTCAAAAGTTTTTATTTGAGTTTTAACAATTTAAAGAGATAAGCATTTGTTACATTCATGGATAATCGCCAGAAATTGGGAAAAGAGAAGGAAAGGTAAAGAGAGAATCGGTCCTTCCTTGGGTTAGTGAGGGCCGGTTAACGATAGAGAAAGAACGTCAAGTCGGCATATTGTGATTCCTGAATTAGTATTGAGCATTGCTTGTTTTAAGATGTTTTCTGCGAGGTTGCTTGTATACTGTAATAGAAAATATTTCTGTGGGCTCACAGCTGTAGGACTTATCTATGGAATAACCTGTTAATATTAGCTATTCTTAATCATATGAAAAATAGAGGGTATAGCAAAACGCATCGCTCTATATGGTCATTATAAAACTATTACTGGAAGAGTGAAGGGGTTCCTGTATTTGGGAAAGAATATCGATACATGGTTCCCATATTTCTTTGAATTTCACATATTTATCTGTGTCTATACTGGTTAACCTTTCTTTAACCATTATCCAGTTCATTTAGTTTTTAAACTGGGAAATAGGAACAAAGGGTGATTTCCAGTGTTTTGCTATTGTGATAAAGTTTATCAGAATTCTTGTATAGGTATTAATGTTAGGTATACTTTTATTCAGTAAGCATTTAAAGAATCTTTCCTAAGGTTGGCTTATGTTACCGAATATATAATAGTATAAATTCTGGTCCAGAACCTTTGGATGTTTGGGCAGTCCCAACAGATATGTATCATGGTGCCCATTTTACCACATTGTCTAAAACAGTCTTGACTAAATTGGGGGTTTATCTTCTGCAAACGAGAAGGGAACATATACCAGCATGTGAGAACTTTATATGCAGTTTCCAGTAGTGAGACATTTCTAGAACAGTGGGCTTTAGTTTCCCATATTTTACTCTAGGTTTTTTTTATCTATAGTAGTGTTAAGATCCTTGTCCCATGCTGTAACGTATTACAGAGAGGTTTGGGATTGTATATAAGGAGTATGAGTATTTGATGTAAGCGTTTTCAAAGTAGGTGGGGGTTATAGGTGTTTTTTCTTTATTGTAGGTATATAGAAAATGATTTATTTGTTGGTATTGAAATACCTCTGATAGGGGGAAATTATGAGTTTCCTGTATGGTGAGCCAGGTTTTAGGACCGGATATAGAATAAAAATTGTATATAGATTTGAAGCAGTTAGATGTCCACCTTTGGAAAGGTATGGGGGATAAACCAGGGGAACACATAGGACTGCAAAGAATCGGAGCTGCTTGATGGGAAGATGAGATAAATTTGGCTGAGTATTCGTCCCAGATATTCAGGGAATTATTTAGGAAGTGATCTGTAATTTCTGGACGTTTTACTGCAGGGCACCATAGTAATGCTTGTGGGATAACTGGTTATATTTGGTAATTCAGCATTGTTACCCATTTAGGTGGTGTGGATGCATGCATGTGTATGAGGGGTACCAATTGTGCTACCATATAATAGTGAAATAAATTAGGGACGCCAAAACCTCATTGGCATTTAGTCCTGTACATGGTTTGACTAGGGATTCTGGGATGTTAATCTGCCCAAATGAATTGAAATACATTTCTCTGCATGGCTTGATGATCATGATTCAGAATTGGAATTGGCAGTGCCCTAAAGTAATATACCAATTTAGGTAAGAGAGACATCTTAAAGGCATGTATTCTCCCAAACCACGAGAGATCCATTTTTGACCATTGTTGCATGGTCTCATCTATTTTTTTCCAAAGCTGCGGATAGTTGGGGATGTTGATACAGTATGTTCATATTTTGGGGAATATCAATTCCCAAGTAGTGTATAGCGGTTTCCTGCCATTTGTAATTGAAATTAAGTTGTAGTAATTTAACAGTAGGTTGCGGTAGTGATACGTTTAGGGCTTCTGATATTGTATGGTTAATTGTTAGTCGTGATATTTTCCCAAATGTATCCAAGAGATGAATTAGGTTGGGTAGTGAGGTAAGGGGTTTGGTTAGAGTCATAAGAATGTCATCAGTGTGTAGGCCCAGTGTGTTGGTTCAATTGGGTGCCTTATATGTTGCCATTTTGTCTGATAAGTTCAGCCAGGGGCTCTATTGCTAAGATAAGCAATATGGGAGATAGGGGGCAACCTTGTCTGGTGCCTGTTTCGATGTTAATGGGATTTGATGTATATGAACCCCATTTAGGTATCGCCTTAGGGGATTGATATAGTGTTTTCAGAATAGTGGTAAAGTGGGGTCAATCCCCCATTTATCCAGTATGAAGTATAAGTAGTGCCATGATATGGAGTCAAAAGCGTTATGAAGATTGACAGCAGCATTCTTTGTTGTTCTGTTTTATGCAGTGTGTCTATTAGCTGTAAGATTTTTCTAATGTTATCTGTAACCTGTCATCTAGGAGTGAAGCCTGTTTGGTCTAGCTCTTTTCGGTCACGGGAAAATCTACTTGGGTGGTCTGTTAAAAAATTTTGGGAGCAATTTCATAACTATATTCATGGCAGATATTGGCCTGTAGTTTGAACATTCAAAGTGGTCTTTTCGTTGTTTTGGTATAAATGTGAATTGGGCTTTCAAAAATAGTTCTCTACGGTTTGTTTAATTGGTGTAAACATAGAGTTAATATTCAGGACAGAGTCATTAAGTCTCCAAACAAACTTAATTGGTCGCTGCCATAGACTTGTCTAGGTAAGGGTGGTGGGCGAGTGGTCTGACCAGGGAGTGGTCAAAATTTGTCTGGTGGATGTTGGGAAGTAATGTTTGAGGGATAAATATCTGATCTATCCTGGAATATGTTCCATGGGGGTTGGAGAAAAAAGTTAAATCTTTGGTATGTGGGTGAAGTTCCCTCCATGTGTCAATTAAAGTAAGGCGGTTAAACACCACTTTTATCCTGGAGGAGGAGGCGTGGGGGGGTTGAAGGGTTGGTTTTAGAATGAGATTTGTCCCAGTGTTGATCAAGTGGGGTGTTCGTATCGTCTGCCATAATAATAGGGCTGGAATGGTGGTTTGCTACTTTATAAAGGAGTTGGCCAATAAAGGTTTATTGGTATATATTAGGTGTATATTGGGTGTGTAGTAGATGACAAGGGTGATAGGGCTGTCGAATAGTTCTCCGATCAAAATAAGATAGATATCTACCCTGTCCATCTGATATTTGATAAGTAACCACTAGTAGAGATATTTCGAGGCAGAGGTGTAGGAAAAGTGTGTTTCTTGAATACAGACTGTCTGCATGTGTGGATTTATAAAATGTAAAAGCTTTGGATATCTTATGGGGTGAGTTAAGACCTTGTGCGTTATGTGAAATGATCTTCAGGTGGGTATCCATGCAGAGAAAGGTAAGGTTCGTTTGTGAACAATACTAACAACCTTTCTAGCCTTCAAAGGTATTCTATCTGTCCCAAACTGTGAAGCCGATATGGGATAAGCCTCTTGCAGAAAATCATCTAAGCATGCCATAAGAAGCGTATACAGAAGAAAATAACTGTAAACACCGGGTCCCACCTGCAATAACCTCCACTGCAGATCCGCTGCTTGCGCGGTGTTATATCTGCCATACTGGAGTAGGCTGACTGTGTCCGGTATATTTGGGTGCCGGTCACTTCAGGAAGGAGATCCCCTCAATTTTATGCAGGTTCGTGGCGGGATGGCGGGGTTTTCCTTTGCTGTGGTGCTCGGTTGGTGCAGAGCTCTTCTATGGAGCGGCCATGTTGTTAGCTGCACTCTAGCAACCCCCCCTATCCACCCCCGGCTTAGCCATTCAAGAATTTTCCATATTTTAGCTCTGAGAAACTCCCTTGTTGCCTTAGCAGTATATATGGGAAGATCTTGTTGCAGGATGAAGCACGTCCTATGAGTTTGGTGACATTTACCAGAACTTGAGCACATATAATACAGTTCAGAATTCAAGCAGTTATAGTGTGTTCAAAATAATAGCAGTGTTTTAAAAAGGGAATAAAGATCATAATCTTTATAATAGCTTTTATTTCCATACATGCAAATGCATTGGAAACACTGCACATTCTATTCCAAATCCAAACGAAGAAAAATGCATTACATTTGTGTTATTCCTTTACAGAAAGTGAAGAAAATTAAAGCTGTTCCAAAAAAAATAGTAGTGTCTGCATTCTTCTTTACAAACTCAAAAATATTCAGTCGACCAACTTCTGGCTCCTGTTGCATGCTACAATTCATATGCATTTTTTTGTTTTGCTTCAAAAACAGCATTTTTTAGGTCACTCCACAAGTTTTCTATTGGATTAAGGTCCGGAGATTGGGCTGGCCACTCCATAACATCAATTTTATTAGTTTGGAACCAAGATGATGCTCATTTGTTTAAACACCCATTTCAAGGGTATTTCCTCTTTGGCATAAGGTAACACAACCTATTCAAGTACTTTGATATACTGAAACTGATCTATGATCCCTGGTATGCGATAAATAGGCCCAACACTATATGAGAAAGATCTCCATATCACCATGCTTGCGCAACCATGCTTCACGGTCTTCACAGTGCACTGCAGCTTCAATTCAGTGTTTGGGGTTGTTCATTGACTGAGTCTTTGCCATTCTGGCTATTCTTCTATCCATTCGGTAGTTTATTTCCACGTCTTGGTTGCCATTTTAAAGCATTTGAAATCATTTTAGTTGAGCAGCCTTCTTTAAGTGTTTCCCTCTCTCCAATCAACATTGTAATCAAAGTATGCTGTTATTCTAAGACTTTCAGAGAGAAATGCACTATAACCAGCATTTACAATATTTGCTGCCTTTCTTCCTTATTGAAACCTGTTTTTTCACATGACGACCTCACTAATTGGACTCCGCACTGCTATTTTTTGTAGCAGTATTATTTTCAACAAATGTCAATTAATGATTCAATTACACAGAACCATCAGCATGCATGTCATGACTGTTGGGTCAGTTGGTTTTCTATTACTCTATTACACTGACTAGTAAATTACTTGCCATGCAGAAATATAATTTTGACCAAAAACAGTGATTGATCAGGTAAGTAATCAGGAAAGTCGGACTGCTACTATTCTGAACACAACTGTATATCATCAATGAAGAAAAGTGTGGCAGTCATACATGCCCAAGCCATAACACCCCCACCACCATGTTTAACAGATGAGCTGTTATGCTTTGGACTTTCCTCTTGCCATCTCTTTGATACAGGTTAATCTTGGTCTTGTCTGTCCATAACTCTTTCCAGAATTATGCAGGCTCTTTATGTCCGCTTTAATCACGTCATTGTTTCATTTAAAATTTTACACAATAAGGAGTAGATGGGTAAATCATAGAAAATGTATCTTTGTCCTAAACATTATATCTCTGAACAGAATAGTTCCTCTAATTTTGTTTTCTGTAAGGCTAGGTTTCCTACCTTCATTCTGCAGCAGAGAGCATGGAACCTCCTACATAAGAGCAGAGTGAAGGAAACAGATAAAAAAAAAAAAGAGACTTTTATTAAACATCTGGCAGCAAATTAAAGCAGTAATTCAGCATACATTTACACATTAATTAGAAAAATAGGAAGCAAAATAGAAGGTTGCATAAGTATTCACTTATTTTGTAAAGTCATCTCTTGCTTCAAACCTTTTGGGGTTTTTATCAAAAAATGGTAAGCGTTAAAAAAGTTTGTACTCACATACTTCATATAGAAGTAAAACTAAATTGTGCAGAATTAACACTAACATATCACATCACACAAAACCCCTGTAATTTTGAATCTAGTTGACGAAGGGGTATAATGCTGAAATAAAAGGAACTAAAAATTCCCTTAGCATTTTTATAGTTTATTATATAGCATTTTATAGTTTATTAAATAAAATTATGGAAGATTAACAGTGTAAACAAAATTCAGTTTCTTAAAGGAATCTCACAGAAAAAAATACCTTTGTTGTAAAGCTACATCGGCAAGATATATTAGTTGTTTGAGAGCAGGATCCACAATCTCCTTCATGACAAAGGCTCTCACAAGTATGGCTAAAGTCTAGAACATATAGAAATGAAAATCTTTACAAATGTATTAATTACAATGTATTATTTATTTTCATCAGTTCAATGATTCTACCAACAAGACTGCAGCAGATGCCTGGACCATGTTCTTACTCTAAAAAGGGGTCCCCAACGTTTTTTATCCGTGAGACAAATTAAAATATAAAAAAAAAATTGGAAAGCAACATAAGCATGCAAAAAGTTCCTGGGGATGCCAAATACGGACTGTGAGTGGCCCTATGTGCCCCCTGAACCTTCCTAGGCAGTACACATGTTTTATGCAACTAAAGCATGCCTTCAAGCAAAGAATTAAAAGAAAAAAAGCTTTGAACTGTCTGGGAGCAATTGCCAAAGAATGTTGCTCACAAACCACTGGTTGGGGACTATGCTCTAAAGCAGTGATCCCCAACCAGTAGCTCGCGAGCAACATGTTGCTATCCAACCCCTTGGATGCTACTCCCAGTGGCCTCAAAGCAGGTCCTTATTTTTTAATTAATGGCCTAGAGGCAAGTTTTGGTTGCATAAAAAACGATTTCCTGCCAAACATTCTCTCCTGTAGGCTGCCAGTCCATATAGGGGCTAACAAAAAGCCAATCAGAGCTCTTATTTGACATCTCCATGGACTTTTTCATGCTTGTGTTGCTCTCCAACTGTTTTTTAAATTTAAATGTGGCTTTTCAGAAATAGATTCTAACGTGGTTCCCTTTGTAGGTCAATTAAACAAGATTATGATAAAACCCATTGCAACTGTGCCACTGTGAGAAATCAGATTCAAACTCCATTAGGCTAGCTGGTGGCTCATACTGTATATCTACTTACAAATACTGCATAATATATCAGCAGTTTATAAATAACATATAATATATTTCTAGAATAACAAATTTCCACTGTGCAGCTCTCACTGTTCCAAATTAAGTCCAATTTTAACTGAGACAAAAATTTTCCCTATTACGATAAGTCTCATTGTACAATTAGTTGTATTCGACCATCGAATACTCGAATTCGAATATTCTAATAAATTTTTATCCGAACATTCGACTATTCGATGGTCAAATAACTTCCCCTTTAAATTTTTATTCGACCACCTACTTCACCAGAACCAAGCTACCGAATTGGGAATCATTCGTTTTGATCAAATAAAAAAAAAAAATTCGATACATCGATTTGAACGATTGATCGATCACATTTTTTTTTATTCGATAGTTCGAATTGTGGTAAAATCCTTCGAATTCAATAGTCTAATACGAAGGATTTTACTTCCCTTTTATTCATATGGTCGAATTTTTAATTTTTTTTAGTTCGAAATTCGACCAATGATAAATCTGCCCCTAAATGTTACCTATAGGTCATGTTGATCATTTTTTCTGCTGAGAGGTTTGCTTTTGTATATAATTGTTAGTTGAAGTTCCTAAGCCTGACTCTCTGACACTCTGACTTTGCCAACCTGGCTGTCCCATCTCAGCCTGTTGGTTACAGCTTCTAATGCTAACGGACTCCTGCTGCACAAATATGGCAGCCCCCTGATACAGGAACATGGGGGATCAGACAGATAATATAAAAGCATCATTCAAATACTTTATGGCAAAGTTAGAAGTAGCTTGCAAAGCCAATATTATAATAGATGTAAAAAATTTCAGGTGTCAGTATCTCTTCAATATCCTAAAGTCTTACAAACAAAATTAATCTAAATTGAAAAAGTGCTCATAACAACTCTATAGTATAAAGTAGACATATTAGTGAACTATTCTAGAAAAAGATTTTGACAACAAACTGTCTGGCAAGGGGGCTAATGTGAATGTCACAGGTACATATACTCCTGAAGCACACTACTTGAAACCGGCTACTGAGAATCAAACAGTGACTATTGATCTACCATGAGAGCCACAAGGTAGAGGCTTTCCACAGGTCTTTCCACAGGAAGGTATAGGGTCAGTGCAGATTTTACGATCTATGCATCCAAGCTCCAACAGTTTGCTTAAGGGAGTTTGTCCACAGGGGCAGAATCTCACTATCTGAGGAAGCCTTGGACATGGTTGGCAAGGCTGAGGATGACACACTTCAGTACAGCCATGCTTTCCACAATTTAGTTTCCTGGAAAAAAATGTAATGCAGAACAGTCTTTATAACAATATATAGTTTCCATGTACTATAATTTATAATAATCAACAAATCAAGGACTCTTTAAAGGAAAGGCATTTAGCGGTTACTACCATAAGTTGTATAGTCAAACACAAATGGATATGAGCAAAAAAGAGAGAAACACATAGTTTAACAACTATAAAAAATAATGAAGACTAATTACAAAGTTGCTAGGAATAAGGCTTCAAAAATGTAAAAGTTAATTTAAAGCTACAAAGCTTTGTAATATCAGAGTAGCCATTAAGATGCAGGTAGGAACACTAGCTTGATTTACAAGCCACTACGGTGGATTTTGGTGGTGCATCACCTGACATTTTCCTTGGCAGCCCAGCCCAACTCTAGCACACAACTAACTGAAATCAACTGGATGTAGTATTTGCGACAAGCATAGTCCTATTAGCTTCTGGAAAAGCAGCTCTATTTCGTCAGGAACTATGGGGAAGTTCCTGGACAATTTTATTTGTTTCTGTTGTCTACAGTTGACTAAGTTATGCAAGTTGTTAACTTGGTATTCTGTTGACCAACAGCAACTTCTAGTGTTTATGTTTAAAAAAGTAATTTTATTCTTAATAATGCATTAGTTATTTTTGTAGTCTGTTAAAAAGAACACACAGTGATTTATGTCAGTTTCTAGAAAAGAGCTTATAATGCAGAAAACAGTGTAGCAAAATCTTAAACCTTACTTGCCACAATGCTTTTGACAGGAGAAATTTCCAAAGCCATCATAGTTATCTTTGTCCGTTCCACAAGGAACATCACGAGAGCTTCCGCCACAATAGCAGGCTGTTATACAGAACAAAGGCAGGAAAAAAATTATTTCCAATAGTGTGTGTGAGTGTGTTTCTGCCATAGTTTTCAGTATGTAAGAACATACCGTGTTGGTGTATTTTTATATTTGTATATAGGTCTGAAAAGTTTCCAAACCATAACAGTAGGGCATTCAGTAGATATTCATCACAGATTGTGTTGCTGCTACATCTTGTTTTATACTGCTACCTCCTCTTCATACTTCTGGAGATGTTCAACTTTTGCAAAGTTCAACAAAAGTGGAAAGACTCTGCAAAATAAGCCTTTTTCCAAATATATTAAAAGGGACCTGTCACCCTAAAAATAATTCCAAATCCTACTTAAGTTAGTCAAGCAAAATAAACTTTGCATCATGCCAAAATCATGATGCCCATGACCATGCACTGGCTACATGATTAGATAAAGACGGTTAGGAGAAAGAGGGGCCATATGGGAGTGCAGTGACATCTATATGTGCAGAAGTAAAGAAAAGCATAGAGGAGGGGCATGCAATATATGATTGACATCCAAGACGTTTAAAGGTGTTTATAAGAGTAACAGTATGGGTGTTTTTATTAAAAAAAGACAAAATTGGGGTTTCAGGTCTACTTTTTAAGGATTTTTATTATACAGCTTTTTATGCCAGGGGTGACAGGTCACCTTTAGCAAAAAGTCCTGGACTTCCTTTAAAATCATCTTACGGAACATTAAACCTTCCCCACCTGTAAATGCAGAGACTGGCAGCAGTCAATGACATAGTGACTTTAATTGCTGCCGTGGATTCACTTTCCAGTAGGATCAGTGCTTTTGCAAATGAATATGTGGCCTGAGCATGCACACTAGAATAACCATCTGTGCTGTCATATTTGAAGATTCTTGATCACTGCTGATCTCTGGATCTGTGGTTTCAACAGAGATCCAATGCTAATGTAATGAAATGTAAAAGGATGTAATGTTGATACATTAATGTATTTGCAAAAGAAACACTTTTCCAAAGTCCTACCAACCTGGTAATACTTTGCAAGCTCATAACAGTTTGATTTTGAATCTGACTTGCATGGTAAGGATCAAACTCATTGAACAGTTATGTCCCATGTGGGCCCCCATCCTGCTGAAAAGAAGGAAGTTGGGTTCTGGCTATTATGTTTGGAATCTGGTCAGTCCAGCCTTATAATTCTATTAGAAACATTTTTTTATTTTTCACACACTATCTATTTACCCAGTTTATTTTTACAACAAGCTGTTTCTTATATCATTGACACAAGACAACATGTTGTCTACATGTTGGACATCTTCCATAGGCTAAAAGAGCAATTTGGCAAGTTTTAGCTGACAAATAGTTGAATTTAGAGTTCTTAAAGGGCCAGTGTATGATAAATCCTCAAAATCTAATTCAAATATTTAAAAAACGTATTGAATTTCAACAATTCCCTAGTCAAATTTCAGTTTTGGCCATAAAGAACTCAAAAATTCTAATTGGAAATTGAAATTTTGTTTTGACCCTTGATAAATCAGCCCCTACAATTCTTGTTGGATGTTCCGATATAACCACCATGCTACATATATATATATATATATATATATAT
>CM044442.1:62855936-62883779 GCA_024363595.1 Xenopus borealis
AAAAAGCATTGTTTGAAGCCTCTTCAATTTGCCTCAGAGGGTGAAGATGGCAATCGGACCAGTCCCTGGATCAACTTGCACTACGAAGCAAAATTCAAGAACTTTTTATCATTAAATGCCCCTTTTAAATAGCAAAGATTCGTAATATTCCAAAACATATCACACCTAATGTATCTGCTATAAAAACCAAAAACAGAAGATATTGGTTTTTTCTCATGAATATTAGCCTGAAAGGGAGAGTATTTCTTTCCTTTTGAAGAGTATTATATTTTATTGTGGCTTTCCCACTGAAAGAAAAACTACTTCAATGTGTCACAGGCTTCAGTTGTTTTTGAATAGTATAAAGAATTTCGCACTCTCACAAATAATCTGGCAAGTCATGCCAATTATGGTTTCCTTCAATTCAAGGAACAGCCTGAAATCGTGACCATGCCCAAGGGCACGGCACAGGGCTTCATGTGCCAGGCTGCTATAAAAAGCAAATGTGATGAAAATGATGACTTCTTGTTTGAGCTGGTTCAATTAAAAAACATTTCAGAAGCATGTCTTGACTTAATGTGAGAGTTATTAGGAGCAGCATTTAGCTGCAGTCAGGTAATTTAGAAATACTTATTTTTGCACAAACTAATAAGACATTTTTACAATTTACATGGAAATTGACAACACAATATTAATTGCATCTTTATATTAGTCACCCCTTTGTCATACTGTATGTCACTGTTAATCAGCCATCATAATGCCATTACATAATAACACCCATTTTGAATTTTCACTGAAAATGTTTAATAAGGAATAAAAGAACTTCAAGAGAGAATATAGGAGTTTTAACAAGCCAGACTGAGTATAAAGGGGCTTAAAGAGACACACAGTCATGCTTGAAAGTTTGCCAAACCTTTAGAATGTTCTAGATTTTATATGAATGCGACCTAAAACATAATTGGATTATCAAACTAGTCCTTAAAGTACATGAAAACGCTAGTTAAACAAAAATTATTATAATTGGTCCTGTATTTATTGGAAAAGAAAATGATCCAATAAGATTTCTGCCTGTGGCAAAAGTAAGTGAATCCTTACAGTAGAACTTCACAGTGCCTCTCGAGCTTACACATCACAATGCAATGAAGAAAATGTGACGTGTCGGATGTCCTTAAGATACAGGAAGTGAATGAGAAATCTCAGGTATGAACTACATTTATACGACTGTCAGATGAAAACGCTGCGTCTTCATCCAATAAATGTAGTTCTAGGCTCATTCACTTCCTGTATCTTCAGGATATCCCACACGTCACATGCGTTTTATTGCATGGCGACGTGTCGGCTCATGCGCATCGTGGAGTTCTACGCTTAGGGGGGAATTCACGAAGCGGCGAAAATTCGCTAGCATTGCCTTCACTACGTGAATTTTCGCCAGCACTATGCAAATTCACTAAAGTGCGAAGTTACGCTAAGGTTGGCGAACGCTAGCGTAGTTGCACTAGTGTTACTTTGCCAGGCAAAGCGCATTTACGCTAGCGATGCCTAATTTGCATACGGTGCGAATTTCAAAGTATAATAGAAGTACATGTTACAGCCACTACATTGCACTACACAAGCCTAGGAAACATTTAATAAAAAAAATAAAGTTGTCCTATTGCCCTATAGGTTTTCCCATGACAGTATCCCTTTAACGTAAAGGTGAACCTACAGACATGCTTTACTTGGTAACTCAGAATTTTGCAACATTATTTAAAAAAATAACAACCTGGTTTTAGGCTAATACTGCTTTTAAAAGCATTGAATGTTTAATAAACACAATTTAAAGTTGCATAGTATGTTTTCTTTTATTAGGCACATTTTTATTTTAGAGTTGACTTGTCCATTAAATCTGCTTCTTTTCTTTAGCATATGAAATTTACCCCAATGCTCTCACCTTGTTTTTCCACACTGACAGGATTTTGTTACAAATGCTGGGCATGATGGGCATGGTCCAGGATGACAGAGACTTAAACAAAACAAAACCACAAATATTTATATACACTACTTATTAATTTATATTAAGAGTTCATTCACTAGCTATAAAACCTTTCTAGTGATCAGTATATGGATACCGTCTTCAAAATCAAAGCAATATATTTTTTTGGAAGATATTCTTCCCATTAGGGACTAAACATGCATCTTCTGACTCGGTACACTACTTCTGCATGCACCGGAGTACAAGACAAGGAATGTTCAGGAGCACAAGAGGAGTGTACTTCCCCACTCTGACCCGCAGCCAACCCAAACCTGAAATGGTTGCCGAAAATACAACCCAAACCTATCTGACCTGCATGGAAAAACTACTTCTCCCCATGTTTGTGTGGTTTTCATCCCACACTTCAAAAACATAAAGGCAGGGAAATTGGCTTGTTAGAAATATGGGAGTGAGTGAACTTTATGCTTGTTTAACAATCTCAATTTTCTTTTTACTACAGTTCTTTCAGGAAGGTAAAAGCACACTTCACTCTGTAGCCATGTCTATATTTTTTACAGAAAAAGTGCTGCCTATGGCTATGACCAATTGTTAATCAAAGTGAACTTTAACTTGGTTTGTTTCATCAATTAGATCCCAGATCTGAGTTTTAAACTGTGCTCCCCAAGAATATGAACATAAATGATCCTGAAGGCACAGCAACCAAGTAGCACAACGTAAAATAATTTGTCTTGAATTTGCTTAAATACTGTATCTAGATAAGTTTTTAGTTGGATAAAGAGAGCCCAGCAATACAACTATTTAAACCTGAAGCTAATATTAGTGTAGGGACCCTGAGATTTGGTTATGTTTACACTTGGTAATAGGACACCTAAGGGTCCTTTAGTTAAAGGAACAGTAACATCAAAAATGTATTTGCAAAAATTCGTTAGTAAACAACGAAAAACAAACACCAAGACAAATGAAACTTTTAAATAGCAAAGCCTTTATTGAGAAATAACTTACCAAAACTCCACTTCCGCTCCTCTTCAAAAAAGGCGACATGGCGACTATCCATGCTGCAGTGTTCGATTTCTCCTCCCTGCCTACTCTAGTGACAGCGTGTGAAGGAGGCTGGGAAGGCATGTCAGAAGCAGTACCAATGTTAGCTGGTGGAGCAGGGTTTGTAGAGGGGTTCGTGGACAAAGTTTTTCCGATGTGCTCTGAGCCTGACAGCGCCTGAGTTCACCTTCACCGCTGCCTCCCACTTTCGTACTGTCACATACCAGGGATACAAGGGAACCGAGTTTCTTCTACATCTGCCAGAGGTCCGGAGCTGGATGAGCCAGAAGTCGCATACCAGAGTCTGCAGCGCTTCCACTGTTCCTGTGTAGCCTCCTCTGCCGCCGCAGCCACCCTGTAGTAACCCTGCTCCTTGCTGAGGTAGGGTCGGGCACAAGCTGGCAAAGAGCGAGGGGCTGCATTCACTGTCCTGCGGAATGAAACTTTGTATAATCACTGGCTGGTTCTACATGTAGCAATTACATTATATTTGTTTTCCCCTTTATTATCACCTTTAGAAGCGATTAGCATGGGGCACTGCGCACAGGCACCATTGTCAGACCAGTGTATAGAAGCCATCCATTAGAGATTACACGGAGAAGGAGACACCGGGCCGGGGCAATCGCTGCTCAAAGTTTTGTGTCAATAGCGCAGCAAAGATCTCACCCTACCTTAGGTCCGGAGCTGGATGAGTCCCAGAATCTGCAGCAATTCCCCTGTTCCTGTGTAGCCTCCTCTGCCGCAGCAGCCACCCTGCTCCCCGCTGAGGTAGGGTGAGATCTTTGCTGCGCTATTGACACAAAACTTTGATCAGCAATTGCCCCGGTGTCTCTCTAATGGATGGCTTCTATACACTGGTCTGACAATGGTGCCTGTGCGCAGTGCCCCATGCTAATCGCTTCTAAAGGTGATAATAAAGGGGAAAACAAATATAATGTAATTGCTACATGTAGAACCAGCCAGTGATTATACAAAGTTTCATTCCGCAGGACAGTGAATGCAGCCCCTCGCTCTTTGCCAGCTTGTGCCCGACCCTACCTCAGCAAGGAGCAGGGTTACTACAGGGTGGCTGCGGCGGCAGAGGAGGCTACACAGGAACAGTGGAAGCGCTGCAGACTCTGGTATGTGACTTCTGGCTCATCCAGCTCCGGACCTCTGGCAGATGTAGAAGAAACTCGGTTCCCTTGTATCCCTGGTATGTGACAGTACGATAGTGGGAGGCAGCGGTGAAGGTGAACTCAGGCGCTGTCAGGCTCAGAGCACATCGGAGAAACTTTGTCCACGAACCCCTCTACAAACCCTGCTCCACCAGCTAACATTGGTACTGCTTCTGCCATGCCTTCCCAGCCTCCTTCACACGCTGTCACTAGAGTAGCCAGGGAGGAGAAATCGAACACTGCAGCATGGATAGTCGCCATGTCGCCTTTTTTGAAGAGGAGCGGAAGTGGAGTTTTGGTAAGTTATTTCTCAATAAAGGCTTTGCTATTTAAAAGTTTCATTTGTCTTGGTGTTTGTTTTTCGTTGTTTACTAACGAATTTTTGCAAATACATTTTTGATGTTACTGTTCCTTTAACTCAGGCAGCTATGCACCTTTTCCTGCGTCCACATTAGTTCAATGGGATTGTCCAATAGGTGGCAGTAGTTTAAAGTATAAAAAGGGTTTAGCCCCATGTGCTCAGGGTCTGTCCTGGGACCTTGCCTTACTGGAAGGCATTACAGGTCCAGGTTTTCTAGTGGAAAGTTAGATAAGAGCTATTTAGTGATAGTGAGCATTGTAATACGTACAGGGTAGCTAGTTGGCAGCATCTGCGCCAGCGAGGAGAAGTAGTGGGGTTAGGACCCTGTGGTGTGTACACCACTTGCTCAGGAACTCAGTGGGTGAGGTGAGGACCAGTGAGGGTGCCAAGACCTCAAGCTGACTATGCCTGGGCAGGACACTTTGCTCTCTGGGAGGAAATTGCCCCAAGAGGTGTTCATCCACTGTGCTATTTCACTGAATGGGAAGAATCCTGTTTTTGTTATCCTGAGGTCATCTAAGTGCCTGTGAATTGATCCATTTTGACTGCCCTTTGTGAATAAACAAGTTATTCTGCTGCAAGAATCACCTCTCTGTTTTGATCCTTTGCTGCACTGATCTACACCAGGTACCAGAAGTTCAGAGTGAGGGGTATTACAGTTCAGCCTGTCCCGACCTTGGGTGGAGGCATGCCATTTTAAAGTATACCTGCTCTCCCATTTAGCGGAGGCACAGGACTCCTGTAGGGGCACATGCAACTAAATGCGTGCTAGATCTCATGCAATAGCAGAAGAGGGCCACATTAGGATAACCAATAAATAAAGATTACATATTGCAGGGGTGAGAGCAATCCAGTCCTGAGCGCTTCTTCCTACAGAGCTCACCACAGCTGTGAGGTATCTCGTTTCTGTTCCATTCAGGGTTGTTCACTTTGCCTGATAATAATAATAAAAATATAAAGCTTTTAACAAGTGTAGTTTTAAGCAAGTTGTGCGAAAAAAAAAAAAAAAAAACACTCAAAAGACTGGTTTATTAGAGAGGGGATAAATTACAGGATGTTCTGTCCGAGGGAACATGGAGCGTTGGCTCCACTGCTCTGTCTACATTTTTTTTTCAGGTGGTGAGAAGTGGATCCACTTGGTTGCCAGCTAAGTTTTCCGCACTTAAAATTAAAAGTGCATCTTCCACTTGTGTGCCAGCACATGCAGCAGAGAGGAGGTTGGACCAAAAATGATTGTGTTTTTGGGCCAATCTCAGTCCCATGTGCCTGTATGCAAATCAGAAGCTGAGAGGAAGCCAGTGCTCCTTGTGCCCTGCTAGTTTTTTTTTTTTTTCAAAACCCGGTCAAACTATTACAATAAAACTTACCACAAAAGCAGATATAGCAACTAGGGGCACGAGAGGAGACATTCTGACATGCAGGGCATCGCCATCCGCTGTTTCCATCTATTGTAAGATAAAGACAGCCATTTACATTTCTATTTAAGAGTAGTAACCATGCAGAAGAAGGCAAAAATTATGTATATCGATGCAGTAAATAACTAATCACAAGCATGGATTTAAACCTGCAATATTAATGGCTCCAAACCAGTACAATGGAATCACAAGCTTCATTGTTCACTTTATCGTAAACTGGGCCACAGATGTGTATCATCTAGGATTAGTGGGTTACTACACAGAAAAATGGCAGACCTAAACTAAATTAAGGAGAATTTCAATATAACCACACAAACACCATATTCAATGCATGTAGGGAGCTTACCAATTTATTGTAACCACCTGTGCATCAATTAGGGATGTACAGAAATCCACTATTTTTGCACAGGGCTGAATCGGAATTCTAATTTGCACAGGCAAATCAGGAAAAGGAATATTAAAGAGAACCACACAGTTAATATATTTTAAAATTCCTGTGTGATGATAAAAGTCATGTGATTGTTATTATAGGTTTGACCAGGCACTTGGATTCTGCTGAATTCAAATCCTGCTGAAAAGGGCTGAATCGTGGCAAAATCCAGAGCCAAATCCTGGATTACGTACATCCCTAGCATCAATGTTCTGGGGGGTACATTACAATATATAATTTCTGACTCATTTGTTTATTTAATTTTTTCATCTACTTTTATGACATGTTGAAAATAAGATGCTTTAAGGTCACATTCATATAAAACTACAGAAGATTTTAAAGCATTCACACTTTTTTTTAATGTAACTTTATGTATTTGTTTTTCAAGTGCATATCAAATCAACAGCTGTGCAAAGAAAAAAAGGTAAGTAAGAGGGGGGTCATAGGGTCATTACAATTTGGTTTGGCTGCTACTGCAGGATTCTTTTCTTTGTATCCACTATAGGTGGTCTTTGCAAGTGTTACTGGTTGTTATGGTACTTGGCTTTCTATTCCTGCGATTTTTACAGTATAGTTTGCTAGCTATTTAGCGCTTGTTGCTGTAAGTCTTTCATAGGTGATATGTGGAATTAATTATGTTCTCCCTACTGGGTATTTCAGTCATTTTCCACAGTCTTGGAATTAGAAGTCAAGCTGAGGTAAGGATGTGAAAAGTAAATTTTCTGTCATAAGTGTTGGTATCTTGTAACTCATGATTTAACAGTGCTAATGATGGAATCGGTGATCTAAGATTTGTGGTGGCTTCAGTTAAAGGGATACAGTCATGGGAAATTTTTTTTTCCAAAATGCATCAGTTAATAGTGCTGTTCCTGCAGAATTCTGCATTGAAATCCATTTCACAAAAGAGCAAACAGATTTTTTTATATTTCATTTTGAAATCTGACATGGGACTAGACATATTGTAAATTTCCTAACTGCCCCAAGTCATGTGACTTGTGCTCTGATAAACGTCAATCACTCTTTACTGTTGTACTGCAAGTTGGAGTGATATCATCCCCTCCCATTTTCCCCCCAGAAGAATAATAACAAAACAATGGGAAGGTAACCAGATAACAGCTCCCAACACAAGATAACAGCTGCCTGGTAGACCCAAGAACAGCACTCAATAGTAAAAACCCATGTCTCACTGCGTACTATTCAGTTACATTGAGAAGAAAAAACAACAGCCTGCCAGATCGTTTATGATGCGCGTCACGTCATTTTTGTAAGAAGTTGTTAGGCTGCTTGGTCTTGGTGCTTCCCTTAGGGAGTAGCGTTAATAGCTTTCTGTATTTAGCTGGGGAGAATGGTTGTGTTTAGTATATGCCTTAGTGAGAAAGGTGCATATATCATGTTTAGCTAGTTGTGAGGTGCCAGGGTCTTGGTTTAGGTTGTATAATGTAGAGCAGTATGCCACAGAATGCCTGTGGGGTTAGTTATTTTCTTATTATCTTTGTTCATTATGTGATCTATTGCTTGGTTGATCTGTTTTTTCCATAGAAGATTTGCTAACAGTATGGTTGCTTAATTGCCTTTTGTGTAGTGAGTTGCTTTTAATCTTTGAAGGCTACATTCACAAACCTTCAAGCACTGCTGTACAGATGCACAGAAATGAGTGCAAAAATGACATATGGGCTGGCCAATACTCGCAGACCGGCAGGGTTCGGACTTTGCACCCCCATTTGCGGGTGGCGGCTTCAACTGCCGGTTTCCGACTTTACAGCCACACACCTGCCCCTTTTGTGATGTCATCAGCAGGGCAGATCTATAAAGGAAAGCCGGAAGTAGGGCTCAGGTGGAGGGAGGGCAGGTTCTTATTGGGAAAAACCCTGACCCGCACATCTCTAGCGTGCAACTAGCATTAGAATGTAATATTCAGCCTGGTAGCAGCAGCTCACATTACAGGTTAACCTAATTTTCTGCTTAAAATTTTGCGACAACCTCTAAGCTTAGCTTCTCAATAGCTGTTCAATAATGTAAGGGGTAGATCTATCAAATTGTGAAATTAGAGCTCACCCATGATCTATTCATTCCTATGGGTCTGTTAGAATTGCATTTTTCCATTGTGTTCACCATTTGATAAATATGCTTTTAAACATCCCATAGGAATGAATAGAAAGTGTATGATTTTTTTCTGTGGCGAGTTCTAAATTCACACTTTGAACTTTCGGCATGTGAAATAGGCGCAGGCGATTACAGTTTAGCAGACGCGAGACACGGGCAAGCAATTCAGGGAGATTAGTCGCCCCAAAGAAGCGGCGACTAATCTCCCTGAATCTTCCCATGTGGCCTAGCCCTTAGGCTGGTGGCACACCATAAGATTAGTCGCCTGTGACAAATCACATGTAAATGTTTCCCCAGCCATGACAAAGTGAATTGTTGGTGGTAAAAGATATGGTGCTTAATTTTTCCTTAGCAAAACAAAGTGCTGCATATGTTTTTCTACTGGTGATCTCAAATGGAAAATTAGTCACCAGTGTTAACTCTCCTATCCTCTTGGCATGCCATGGGCCTTAAACATCTAAAATAATCAGTACAGAAGATACATAAATGGGGAAGATTTGAAAACCAAAACTGATCCCTAAAAGGAAAATGTGCTGTTAAGACTCTGGTTGATAACTTTTAACACAATTTTCCAAGGATCATAAATACAAAAGCTGCAGTCAAGCTTGTGTTAAATCAGAGGCCTTGCTTCTCTGCATGAATGAAAAACCCCTGTGCTACTGTTACTACAGAGATCAGACATATGAGCTATGAGAGGCAAGGTCAGCGTGGGAAGAAAAGCAGCATACTTAATAGAAAATAGTGTCAAGCAATTTACAGCTCTACTAATTAAAGGAACAGTAACAATTTTTTTTTTTTTAATTTGTTAGTATACAACGAAATAAAAACACCAACACAAATTACATTTTAAAATAGCAAAGCCTTTATTAAGAAATAACTTACAGAAACTCCACTTCCTGTCCTCTTCAGAAAAGGCAAAAGGGCGACCATCCATTCTGCTGCACTCGATTTCTCCTCCCTGCTTCCCTCTTCCTTGCTCTTCCAGCTCATGGCGCTGTCACCGACACGGACGATCCAGGACTGAGCACTAACTCCTCTCATCGGGATAAAGCGAGTCTGTTTCCCCCAGCACTCACGAGTCATACGTGCACCTCCTCACCCGGGAACAGCGAAAGCTGCCGACTCTTCCACACGCGACCCACACGGCCCAACGCTGCAGCTGTCCTGTAACTTGCGCAAGTACTGTCTTGCGGTTTCTGTCTTGTAAGTAAAGACGTGCTGCAGAATAAGTCAGGGTTCTGCCACTATATTTCATGGCGTTTGTTTAAATATCTCATTTCACTCTATTTGTTCCAAAATGTCTAAATTCGTCCAATAGTATTGTCCGCTTCATTACTTATCCTGAAGTCAGTAAATATGGGAGAGATAGTAGTCTGGTGTGTATTAATCCGTGGTTCTTCAGCTGGTGTTGCACTAAGACTCGGGCGTCGGGCCGTGTGGGTCGGGTGTGGAAGAGTCGGCAGCTTTTGGGGTTCCCGGGTGAGGAGGTGCACTTATGACTCATGTGAGTGCTGGGGGAAACAGACTCGCTTTATCCCGATGAGAGGAGCCGGATCGTCAGTGTCATGAGCTGGAGGAGCGAGGAAGAGGGAAGTCATGGAGGAGAAATCGAGTGCAGCAGAATGGATGGTCGCCCTTTCTGAAGAGGACAGGAAGTGGAGTTTCTGTAAGTTATTTCTTAATAAAGGCTTTGCTATTTTAAAATGTAATTTGTGTTGGTGTTTCTATTTTGTTGTATACCAACAAATTTTTTGAAATTTTTTTTGATGTTACTGTTCCTTTAATTATCAGAGAAACTACAAGGGTAAAATGCAAAAGTCACTCTCAGTCTGCTTACAAACAAGAATCCTTTGGTGATCAGGATACACAAGACATAAGATTAATGATCGTAAATTTAGTGTAAAAGGACTTGAGTCAAACCCTGGCCACTCCGAGTAAAAAACAATTAAGAAGAAAGCTTGGGGGATTCTTGGCCTGTGCTTTACAGACCCTGTGTGGCATTGTCCAAAGGGCTGTAGCACACATGGTCAGCCAATGTATAGTATTTTATTTTTTGTTTACATTGCATCTGTACAAAAAAACCAAAAAACATAAAAAGTGTTAAAATTTGGAATTGTGATAATATAAGTGAAATACTTCATGATTCCCCTTTGGGTAGGGACAGACAAGCAGATTTGGGGCACTTGCAACGCTTCGAACTTCGGGTGACTTCAGAAATGGAATCGACGCAAGTGAATTAACACAGGCGATTCCTCATTGAAGCACACGGATGGCAGGAAGAAGGCTGTTCGGGGAGATTGTCGCCATGCGGAAGACTAAATCTGCCCAAATCTGCTTGTCTGTCTCTACCCTTATAAGTGGAATTATCCATTTCACTATCCACCCAATATGGTTAAAAATTAATATTCAAGCACACAGAAATGTAATCACCAGCAAGAGACACTGGCAGTAGAACTGAAAAGCTAAATAATTGACAATGTGGCAAGACAAGTTAACCCATCCAACTGAAGTGACCATAACATGAAAAAGTTTAGGAGGCTACAGAAAGAACCCAGTGTGTGTGCTGAAGCATAACATATAAATAGGATGCTTTTGCCGTGCAAGAGAAGTAGCACACAAAAGCCTAGCCTCACCATGCACAAAACCAAGCCTCAACTGGTGTGAAATAGTAACATAGCAAGTTAGGCTGAAAAAAAAATTTATTTTTTTAAAATCTACTTATAACCAGCCTAACTGCGAGTTAATCCAGAGGAAGGCAAAAAAAAATAAAAAATTTAAAGCCAATTTAGATCAGAGGGGAAAAATTCCTTCTGGACTCCCAAGATGGCAAATGGACTAGTCCCTAGATCTATCTATGAGCTCTTCCATAACCCTGTATTCCCTCACTTGTTAAAAAACTATCCAAACCCCTTCTTCAAGGTTTCTAATGCATCAGCCAGTATGCCTGATCCAGGGAGAGAATTCCATATCTTCACAGCTCTCAGTGTAAAACCCTTAACCCATTAAGTCCAACAGACCTTAGTTTAGAAAAGCAGTGTTTTGAAGCAATGGTATCAAAAGCTTTGGCAAAATCCAAATATATCACATTGCTACACACTGCTACCCTGCTGACTAGCATCTTACAACATAAAAAGAAATCAAATTTGTCCGATATGACCTATTCTTTGTAAAGCCATGCTAAGTGCTGCTCATAATACCATTGACTAGGACAACATTTTGAATGTGATCCTTTAACAAGCATTCAAATAATTTCCCCACCTCAGATGTCAAATTTACTGGCCTAGAATATTAAATCACACTGGGTGATTCTTAGTGCATCTACATTTACTTCTTAAAGCAGTGATCCCCAACCAGTAGCTCGCGAGCAACATGTTGCTTTCCAACCCCTTGGATGTTGCTCCCAGTGGCCTCAAAGCAGGTGCTTATTTTTGAATTACTGGCTTAGAGGCAAGTTTTGGTTGCATAAAAAACAGAGGTTCTGCCAAACATTCTCTCCTGTAGGCTGCCAGTCCATATAGGGGTTACCAAAAAGCCAATGAGAGCTCTTATTTGACATCCCCATGGACTTTTTCATGCTTGTGTTGCTCTCCAACTCTTTTAAATTTAAATGTGGCTCACGAGCAAAAAAGGTTGGGGAGCCCTGTCTTAAAGGGATACTGTCATGGGAACACTTTTTTTCAAAACACATCAGTTAATAGTGTTGCTCCAGTAGACTTCTGCACTGAAATCCATTCCTCAAAAGAGCAGATTTTTTTAAATTCAATTTTGAAATCAGACATGGGTCTAGACAGTTAATTTCCCAGCTGCCCCAAGTCATGTGCCTTGTGCTCTGATAAACTTCAATCACTCTTTACTCTTTTGCTGTACTGCAAGTTGGGGTGATATCGTCCCCTCCCTTTCCCCCACCCAGCAGCTTAACAAAAGATCAATGAGAAAGTAACCAGATAACAGCTCCCTAACACAAGATAACAGCTGCCTGGTAGATCTAAGAACAGCACTCAATAGTAAAAACCCACGTCCCACTGCATACTATTCAGTTACACAGAGAAGGAAAAACAACAGCCTGCCAGAAAGCAGTTCCCCCCTAAAGTGCTGGCACAAATCACATGACCGGGGCAGCTGGGAAATTGACAAAATGGCTAGCCCCATGTCAGATTTCAAAACGGAATATAAAAAAATCTGTTTGCTCTTTAGAGAAATGGATTTCAGTGCAGACGTCTTCTGGAGCAGCACTTTTAACTGATGCATTAAAAAAAACAAAAACACGTTTTCCCATGACAGTTTCCCTTTAACCCGTTAACCATTTTGTCCTAGATGCGAACATCTACTGCCAAGCAGTTTTTAGACATTTTGTACTCTTTCGCTTTAAGGGCCTTTCCTGGGGGGGGTCTTTTAGTTTACCCAAGAAAACAATGTATAGTTTTTTTTTGGGACAACCTGAGCTTTCAAAATATGCTAGAATTTTGGGGTAATTCTACTCCTGTAAAAAGATATGGGCTTCTAAGTGTATAAAAATTTTTTTTTAAAAAAAAAAAGCAGTTTTGCACGATACAAACGCATCTATCAGAAACAGACTTTATTTTATGAAAGAGAAAACGGCAGATTTAGAAAGTTCAGTGTGTCCCGAACACACCAATACCAAATATATATAGTTTTATGGAGATTTCTCACTTTTATATTTCAAAATCTCTAAGCAGTACACTACCAAATTTCCAAAGCACCGCTCCACAAAACAGCATACTTTTGATTGCTCGGAGTCCACTGAACATTTTGATGCACAATATGTATTGGTGTACCTAAGTATATGGCATATAGAGGCCCCAAAATGTAGACACCCCATGTGAGCCATCAGTTATGTATTTCCAGGTACTGCAAAATCAACAGATTATCCTCATTTTGAGGGGGGCAAAGTTAGAAAAAAGTAAGTTCAACCCCAAAAACCATACATTTTCGGAAAATACATATTCCCCCGAATTCAAAATGGGTATGCATGTCTTTCTACTCAAAATTACCAAGCCGCAAACCTTTCCTGTCAATTCGGTGACATTTCCAAAAATCACCCTGCAGCATCGTATTTCCACACATACTTTTAGGTATCAAGATAAATCACCCCAAATATGAAAGCATAGGGTCCTCCGAACAGTTTGATGCCCAATATGTATAGGTGTACCCAAGTACGTGGCATATAGAAGCCCCAAAACGAAGAACCCCATATGGCCTGTTATTTCAGGTACTGCAAAATCAACAGATTTACATCATTTTGAGGGGGGCAAGGCTAGAAAAAAGTAAGTTCACTCTCAAAAACCATACATTTTCGGAAAGTACACATTCCCCCGAATTCAAAATGGGTATGCATGTCTTTCTACTCAAAAGCACCAAGCCGCAAACCTTTCCTAAATTTGGCGATAAAGGCAGCGGTTTTTACATTTCTGAAAATCGCCTAAAAATATTGCAATTGGCCACCTTTGTCTCACCTAATTTCTTACATACAATTGTAAAGCACCCTAAATATTGATGCCAAGGGTCTACAGAACAGTTTGATGTCCAGTATCCATAGATATACCAAAACAGCTGGCATGTGCAGACCACAAATACAAATAGTGCGTATGAATTTTCACCGGTGTCTTTTAGCCTTCTGTGAAAAATGACCCAGAACTGCGTATTATTTACTAAAAGACCCTCCTAACAGCAGATAGACCCCCAAAACCATATTTTTGGAAAGTAGACATTCTGCTGAATAAAAATATGCTACAAATGTCTTCCTACTCCAAACTACCATACTGCAAAGTGATGTTAAAGGTAGCAGTTTTTATGACATTTCTGAAAAATGTCTAAAACTATTGCAATTGGTCGCATTTATCTCACCCAATTTCTTACATACAATTGGAAAACACCCTATATATTGACAACAAGGGTCTACTGAACAGTTTGATATCCAATATGCATATATATACCAAAGCAGGTGGGCATGTGCGGACCCCAAATAAAAATAGTGCATAAAAATTTTCTTGGCTGTCAATTCGGCATCTGTTAACATAGCACGCTGACTGCATATAATGCACCGTAAGACCCCCTAACAGTACAAAGACCCCCCCAAAGCCATATATTTTTGGAAAACGTACATTCTGCCGAATAAAAATATGCTAAAACTGTCTTTCTACTCCAAATTTACTTACTGTAAAGCTATGCTAAAGGCAACAGTTTTTATGAATTTCTGAAAATCGTCTAAAAATATTGCAGTTAGTAATATTAATTTCACCCAATTTCTTACATACAATTGGAAAACACCCTAAATATTGACACCAAGGGTCTACTGAACAGCTTGATGCCCAATATGCAGAAATAACAAAAGGGAAACTTAGAAAATGAACTAAAAAAAATAAAAAAAAAACCCTATAAGTGTGTGTTTGTGTATGTATAGGTATACAACTCTAAAAAGTGTATAAATGTGTAGATATGTGTATTTGAGTGTGTAAATATGTGTAAAAGTGTGAAAAATCAGAAATAGGCATGAAAGTCAGAAAAGCAAAAAATCAAACATACTACTTTTACTAATACGTGTACTGTGCATATGAAAATCCTTCTAAATATCTGTAAAAAAGTAAAAAAAAAAAAAGGGTCACTTACCGACTCTAGATGAAGGGGGATCCTTTTCAGTGCTGGAGTGTCCTTTTCAGTGCTGGAGAGTCCAAGATCAATGAGTCACTGCAGCAGGAAGTGTGTGGGCGGGGCTGGAACACGTGCAGTCTGAGTCCTGCTAGAAGGAAGCTGTTGCTGCTGCTTCTGTCGCTGCTGGAGGTGGAGATCGGCAGGGATCTGCTATCTGCTGCAGGTAAGCTCGTTGCCTAGGGAGTTCTGCTGCCGATAGCTCCTCTCTGCACACTGATTTTGCAGTGTGTGCAGAGAGAGAGCTATTTTTGCAAAGAACATAGCTCCTACGTTCTTGGCACTTAAAGCCTTTTTTTAAAAGAACGTAGGAGCTACGTTCTTGGCAGGGAAAGGGTTAAAGGGATACTGTCACGGGAAAACGTTTTTTTCAAAACACATCCGTTAATAGTGTTGCTCCAGCAGAATTCTGCACTGAAATCCAGAAGAGCAAACATTTTTTTTTATATTTTATTTTGAAATCTGACATGGGGCTAGACATATTGTCAATTTCCCAGGTGCCCCAGTCATGTGACTTGTGCTCTGATAAACTTCAGTCACTCTTTAATGCTGTACAACAAGTTGGAGTGATATCACCCCTTTCCCCCAGCAGCCTAACAAGAACAATGGAAAGGTAACCAGATAGCAGTTCCCTGACACAAGATAACAGCTCCCTGGTAGATCTAAGAACAACACTCAAACTAAGTGCTAAGTCCCACTACATTCAGTTACATTAAGGGAATATATTGAGAACAGTATCAATCTTAATATTTTAAATGACAACCATTTCGGTTTTGTCCTTTTAGCAGAAAACATAATGCCCAAATCTTTGCTCTGAAGGGCAGTCTTCAATGCACTAAAATTAGCTTTTTTGAAATTCAGGGTTTTTGTTGCCCCAGTGTATATCTGTTTTTTTGCACCACACATTAGAGGAGGACACAATATGGTCACTATTACCCAGGGATTTAATTACTTGCACATTTGCTATACGTTTTGGGTCAGAGATCACTAGATCCAATATATCATTTTTCTGTTTGGCTCCTCAATACCTTTGCCATAATATTGTCATGTAACAAGTTTTTAAACTTGTTCCCATTTACGGTCCTGGCATTACTGTTGTTCCAGTCAATATATCAGTAATTGAAATCCCCCATTGACATTATTTTCCCCAAACTAGCCGCCTTTTCTATTTATATCAGGAGCTTATCCTCCTCCTCACTTATGCTAGAGGGTCTATACTCTATAGTATACTCCTACAATTGATTTGCTAGATTCTTCACAACAGTCAGTACAACATAAAATAAGTTTCTAATATTGTTACCAAAAATGTAATATATAAAGGCTGGAGTGACTGGATGTCTGACAGAATAGAATACCAATTGACAGCTCAGATATTTAAAACCTTTATGGTGTGGCAGTTTTACTGGAAAAAAAAAAAAAGAATTTGTGTTTCATGTTTAATTTGTGAAGCTTTTTATGTGTAGGTGACAGGCCCTCTTTAAGGGGGCCACGCGTAATATAACTGTTCAGCGAGTTTGCAATTGATTTTTTATTATGCAGCTCAGCACCAGGCATGCAGCAGACTGCTCGGTGTGAAGGGACCTTACAGAAGATTACCCTATCCACCTAATAATTGAATTACCTATAACTAAAACCGGATTTCCATCTTTGCACTTGCCCCATCACCCATATTAGAGACACAGACTCCCAGGGTGCTCTGGAAGTCAGCATGTACCATACACGCCAGTTCAGAGAGTTCCTCCCTAGTATCCAAAATACTAGCCAAAACTGGTGTAAAGGTTGCTGGACTCTGGAGCGAATAAGTACTATCCTGCTCAAAGCCCTGACAGCAAACCTAAATGAACACCTGTAGGATGATCTGAAACACTTTCAAGTCAGGCCTGATCAGCCAACATCAGTGCCCAACTTTCTTTATGTACTTGCAGCTGAATAGTAGCAAATATCTCCAGCAACACTCCAAAATCCATTGAAAATGTTCTCAGAAGAGTAAAGGACATTACCAAATGATATTAAAGAACCAATTGTTAGATAAAAGGATGATAAATGGGGCTAAAACAGCATGACTCAAGTGGAACACAGAGCTGACGATTGGCTTATCTTCACTGGTGAAAGGCTAAGAAAAGCCTATGCACTCCTATTCACTCCTTTTAAAGGAGAAGGAAAGGTTAAAACTAAGTAAGCCTTATCAGAATGCTCCACCTAAATATACCAGTAAACCCCCCAAAAAAGTGGTGCTCTGAGTCCCCAACACACTGCATTGCTTTCCTTCTATTGTGTATACAAGGGCTTCTGTATTAGACTTCCTGCCTTCAGCTTAAAGAGATACTGTCATGTTTTTTTTCAAAACGCATCAGTTAATAGTGCTACTCCAGAAGAATTATGCACTGATTGCAATTTTCAAAAGAGCAAACAGATTTTTTTAGATTTAATTTTGAAATCTGACATGGGGCTAGACATATTGTCGGTTTCTTAAGTGTCCCCAGTCATGTGACCTGTGCTCTAATAAACTTCAGTCACGCTTTTACTGCAAGTTGGAGTGCTAGCACACCCTAGCTCCCCCGCCCCCCCAGCAGCCTAACAAAAGAACAATGGGAAGGTAACCAGTTACGAATACGCTTTACCATTTAGACATGCAGGCAATTTTCTCATATAATACAGTATAAAATAAGTAATTCACTACTGATCTCACTTCTGGCAATGTAGTGTAAGGGATTTATAAATAGGAACCTTTTATCTTTTAGGTAACAGATGGCAGAGAACTGAAACTGGAAGGCAAAGCTGGGGAAGATGTGGAAAGAGTGGAACAAAACTGTCTGGTACAGGATGAAGCAGCTGTAAAAAAAGACTGAAAAGTTCCAAGTGGGTACAAAACAGGACTACAGCAGAATACAAAACCAAGACAGGCTCAGATACCCCGAAAATGCTAGGATTCAAGGAAACAAAACAAAGATTCATAGCAAGGTAGAAGCAGTAGTACAAACAGAATAGCTGAAAATATAGAACTGTTATGTATGTTATGGGATGAAAACTCAGCAGCTCTACTATACAGTTGGAAAGACATAAATAGGGCTTATGCTTCTGCCAATCATTCTACCTTCTTATTTTGTTCATTTGCAAGTAGCAATTACTCAGCAAGACAATTCAACCATGGTTGCTATAACAACAACATTTAAAAATAATCAAAAAAAATCCTGTTTTGTTATTCACTAGCTTACATTTAAGTGCAAAAAAAAAAAAAAGCCGTATTACCTGGTTTCTTCTCACAGAATACCAGGATGCCTGCACAATTACATACAGTCAAGCTCAGCATGCATATACAATAAACAGAACACAAAAGAAACAGCAAAGCACAGTAGTTGTGTAAGGAGTCCTAATACTATAACTCAGGGGTGTCCAAACTGCGGCCTGAGGGAAACAGCATGTCACAAAGGCTATAGGAGGAGGTGGGGGAGGGGACTCTGCTGACCGACGCATGTGTTTAGTGGTATGAAAATTATCTCAAAGCTCTTACTGTTGTTTATTAAGAGAGGAATAGTTATTGTTGTGTTCAATGAGCAAGGTACAGCATATATGGCAATACAATTAAATTAATTAAAATAAAGACATAGGGAGACGGCACCAAAATGTTAAGCACCGCTACCCTAAAAGCCTACCCCCTTTTGTATAGCTACTGCAAATGAAGACCCTTTTATCTACAACTGAAAAGAAGATCCTTTATCTACAGTTTACATGAACCAGCCCTTACAGAAGGGGTCCCCAGCATTTATTCTTACCAGTGAGCCACAATAAAAAAAAAATATCTGTTGGGGAGGCACACAAACAAGAAAAAAATCCTTGGGGATGACAAATAAGGTCTGTGATAGGCTAACTGGTAGCCCCCAGGGGTCCGCTATAACGCAGGAGGCTTTGTTGGAGTAAACCTGTGTATTCATGCCTAAACTTGAATTTCAGCCAGGAATTTCAAAATGTACACTTACTATGAAGCCACTGAGAGCACCATGTTGCTCACAAGCCACTGATTGGGGATCACTGCTTTACAGGACAAAAACAAAGGTGTCACTTGTTTTAATGTTTTACATCCTCAACTGTTCTAAATCCCTATTAATTACCTTAAACAATTAGTATGCAATCCCCTGGAAATACAAAGTTCGCTTTTTACAATACAACTGCACTCCACTGTTTGAGCAGCTGTGTAACATTCTCCTTGTGTTATTTAGCAAACAACATTGTACTAAAACAATATTAATAACAACTACTATACTAACTATATTAATAACTTATAATATAATGCACACACTCCAAAATATAGAAAAGTGAACATTAGATTTTTAGAACATTAGTTATTTTAAACCAGTTTCATTTCTTGACTCTAAAGCAGGGATGTGCAAACTTTTTGCAACGAGGGCCGGATTTGGTGAGGTGAAAATGTGTGGGGGCGGACCATTCAGGGCTGAACTCCATGTGGAGTTCAGCCCTTAGCCTGACATTGAACCATTTATTATTTAATTGGCATGCTCCTGTTAATCAGCTGTGTGGGACTATGGAGGGTACAATATATTTGCCCTTATCATCTTGTGTGTTGCCCTCATTCGTAATTAAAGGACATGTAAAGCCTACATTTTCCTACCCTGTATATAAGTTGGGCATATCTTACACACCCAAACTGCATCATTTGTACTGCATATACCCCCTCTGTTTGCCAGCGCCATCACATTTTCCTGAAACAAATAGCAGCTTTCACCTGGCGGCCATTTTCCCTCTGATACATTATCATCTGAAATAAGACATGTATGCTGTAAAGTCCATGTAATGCAGAATGCAGGTTTACACAGGCACAACATACTTTGATAAAAAAAAAAAAGTTCTGCTGGGTTTGAGCACTGTAATTATTACGCTGAGCTCAGGAGAGGTGGTTAGGAGAAAAAAATAGCATTAGACAGTTTCTATGGGAACCAGCTATGCTCTCTCTTCATTGGCTGTTAGTCTGGACGGTGTGTTATGTAATCTGAGCTGAGAGGAACTGAGCATGTTCACTGAGCCAAGAGCCAAAGGAAATTCCTGAGGGAGGGGGCAGAGTGGTTTAGTGTAGTAGAAGGATTTGTAGCTGATTAAGGGGATACTGCAGCCTTACTGTTAACCTTTTAACAACCAGAGTGGCAGTTATCTAAAGATTTCAGAGATGCTGTTTATTGATTACATTTTTGTTAAAAGGGTTGACATGTCCTTTAATGAGGGAAAACAATAACAACAATCAGTGGAAACCAGGAGAGCTATATATAGATTATATTTTTGGCTAACTAACTACATTGAATTTTTTGCCCATCCTATTAATACTTTTTTTTATTTTTACACTGAACAATTCCTTTAAAAGAGAAATAAAGCCTAACTAAAAGCCTATCAAGTAGGCTAGAAAGGTTTTCTGCTGATTCACTGCACATGCTCTGTGCTGCTATCAGTTACTGAGCTTAGGGACCGACAATAAACAATATACTGTTTATTGAGAATAGAAATGTCACACTATAAGGCAGATTAGGACTTAATTCAGATAATTACTACATCAGATCAGAACCCAGCACATTAGAATTTAATAATTAGTCATCTGGCATTATCTTATATTACAGAAAAAGCTAATTTTCTACTTGATAATTTGCGATGACCCCTAAGCTTAGCTTCTCAACAGCTGCTCTGAGCCCACTAAGCATATAAGTGTCGCAGACACATTCAAAGATGGTGACTCCCTGTGACAATTTTTTAAGTCCTGGATAATTTCTGCTATTGAGATACTGAAACTTTAGGCTGGTGCGATGAGTTAATATGAGTTTAATCATATTTATTTTTAGGGTTTAGTTCTCATTTAAGGAACAGTGCCCAGTTAACAGGTCACCTACCTTCTGCTTGTGATGCAGGGGATCGGGCCCATTTCTTGATACAGTTGAGATGGAAAACATGGTAGCAACTCTTACAGCTCCACACTGGGGCCATAACCCGTACCACCTCACAGCAGACCATGCACTCATATTTCTCTGTTGTCAAC
The DNA here is from genome assembly GCA_024363595.1 of Xenopus borealis. NCBI lineage: Eukaryota > Metazoa > Chordata > Amphibia > Anura > Pipidae > Xenopus > Xenopus borealis. The sequence continues at coordinate 62,877,092 of CM044442.1, forward strand.
TGTTCAATCAGAGAGCCTGTAAACACAAACAGATTAAGAAGCATTCACAATCAAGATGACATCCAAAAAAGAAAAGGGTTTAAAAAGTAAACTTTACAGCCAATATAATGTAATGCACTCAAAGGTTGACTCACTGACAAAAGCATATACAAGCATATACAAGTAGTGCAAATATACTATACATTTCTAAAGGGGTTATTACTTCACATTTTTAATTGTGCAGCAGAGGACATTTTTACAATGCTGAAAAAGATTTTTACAATGAAAAACACAGAAAAACAAAGATATACAAAAACACATTATACGACCCACAGACCTGCAATGGAACCAGCTTTTGGCTGAATATCAGCTATCAAAGTAAAAAAATACAGTGGGAAACCGTATACACTGTTTAATATCCATCATGACCATTTAAAGAACGAACAGCAGAGTGAAACATGAAAAAGAAAGAACACAAACCAATGGTAATGCAATTTCCAGGAAAAAATTTTGCTTCCTGCAGTACATGAAAAAAGTATCATACAAAAGTTTTCTGGTTTATAAATTGTTTATGCTTAATAAACCACTAATGAATCCAGAATATACAAAGCACTTATGAGTAGTCAGTATTCCAAACTCCCAACGCTATACCTAAAGTGGCAGGTAAACATTCCCAACTTAACAGAAGAGGAATGGGAAGACGCCACTGAAGACCTATACTCTCACCTGGGAGAGACAAACTTATTCAATGTAAGCTCCTGCACAGGGTGTACAGAACACCTCAAAAGCTATAACAAATAGGGAAAAGGGAAAATAACACTTGTCACAGATGCAACCAGACCCCTGCTCATTGTCTACATTTGTGATGAGAATGTCCTCATTAAAAAATACTGGGGGAAAATAAGATATATGGTAACTGACCTGGGACTACCACTGACAGCAGAGCCGAAGCAGGTGCTTCTGGATGCAATAGAAGATCTACCAAACACAAGTAAGGACACTCGCACCTTGATTAAAATTTTGCATTACTATGGTAGGAAAACAATCCTTATGCACTGGATGGGAAAAGAAAAAAACACCATGAAAAAGTGGAGGAGGCTAATAAATACAGTATTTATATAAGTATTACTAGTAGTGGTAGTAATTGGTGTTACTAGTATTACCAATTACCAATTATTACCAATTACTAATACTAGTAATTGGTCTAAAGTAATGGTCCTGAACAACTGCGCAAGCAATTAACTCCAACTGCGCATACTCCGAAAAAGCCAGTCTAATTCCAAAGAAGACTGAAATAAGAAGATGGCGCCCATGAACTCCCAAGGCCAGATCTGCATGGAGGGGTTCGTAAAAAATTAGGGGCATTTGCCCAGGGGGGCAGGTAGGCTTGGGAGAGGATAGGGGGGGGGTCTACCCAGGGTAGAGAGGTAGGGGTTTTTCTATTTTGGGTTTAGTTCTCCATTAAGTGTAATTCAGAGAGAGACGAAGAGACAGAGAGTGGGACAGCGAGAGAGACAGCGAGAGAGACAGAGAGTGGGACAGCGAGAGAGACAGAGAGTGGGACAGCGAGAGAGACAGAGAGTGGGACAGCGAGAGAGACAGCATGCGCAGAGAGAGGCAGAGACAGAGTGCAGAGAGAGGCAGAGAGAGCAAAGTAGTTAGGCAAAGCAAAGTAGCGCTATCAATGCCTAATTTGCATATGGCGCAAATTCTAAAGTATAACATAGTTATATGCTACAGCCACTACATTACACTATATTATTATATTGCCCTACACATGTGGCCCCTGTATGGGTTAGTTGCCATATGTTAGGAAATGTAGGGGGGAATGAGGGTACCCTAAAAAAATTTAACAATCTTTTTCAGCCTATTAAAATGAAAAGACGCCTGCGTGAAATTAACTTTGGCGAAGGGGGTAACTTTCAGAAAAAGAAAAATTTAGTAAACTTGTGTAGTTTCACCCCCTTCACCAGAGTGCAACTTCGCTGGTGTTAGGGTGCGAAGTTGCGCTACTCTAGCTACATTGCTAGCGAAAATTCACAAGAGTCGGACTTAGTAAATTCGCAAAGTAACAAAATGATGTCACGCTGGCAAATTTTTGCTGCCGTCACTTCGGCCTTTAGTTAATTTTCCCCCACAGCTCTTGCTACAGTACATGGCTCTTCAACAGTGTTTAAAAGTGTGGGGACTAATTACTTATGAATACAGAACACTTCTCTGTTTTTCAAAGATAGAATAATGATACTATGTCACATAAAAAACTGTTGTGCTAGAAAACAGATATATATGCATACATAATTAAAGGGATTTGGTCACTCGAAAACTTTTTATTTTGTTAATAATGCATTGGTTAATAGTGCTGCTCAAGCACTACAATTAAATTCATTTTTCATAAGAGCAAACATTTTTATTTTTATATTTAATTTTGAAATCTTACATTGGGTTAGATGTGTCGTTAGTTTCCCAGGTGGCCTTAACCATGTGACTTGATTGCATGAACTTAAGTCTTACTACCCTGACAGCTTCCTCCCATGTGCCACCTTATGGTAGATATTAGAACAGTAATAGTAATACACCCAAGCCCTACCACAACTCCTGCAGTTACATTGAGTAGGAGGAACAATAGCCTATTTAATAACAGTTCCATTTTGAATTGCTGGTGGCACACCTGTTGATTTGGGGGAGATTAGTCGCCCAGCAACAAATCTCCTCTTCTTCAGGCGACTAATGTCCCCAAAAATGCCTTCCCACCAGCTAGAATGTGAGTCACATGACTAGGGGCACCTAGAAACGATTACAGTTCACTCAAATAACTGATTCCAGTACAAAAATCAAACAAAATCATTGCCTTTTGCACAAATCCTGCATGTAGAGAGACAGGATTTCTGATTATTTTAATAGAGTGAGCACTACTACATCATCTAGGCAAAAGGAGAAAAGGACTTGTAGCTTTTTACAGGTAGCAGCCTTATTTAGATTTCTGTATTTGGATAGGTTAGAAAATTACAGAAATAAATAATAGATTCCATACTTTTACTACAATACCAGGTTTTTATTAGTGCTTAGATACTGGAATCTTACTCCATGCATATCTATGTACCTGCCTTATATTAATTACTTTAAGCTATCACACAATTAGATTACTTCAAATTATATAAAAGTGTGCACTTACCTACTAAAGATTCATCAGAATGTGTACTTTTGGGAAATATTTGTTTTTCTAGGGTCTCCGTACTGTTTGCGCATAATACACATGCAAGGTGCTTATATTGTAGCAGTTAGTGTGTAATGCCTGAAAATGCATTATGTGTACAATGTATTATTTTCATTTGGGGGTTTCTGTATGCCAAATAGTTTGGTAAATCTTTGCACATCAGGCATCAAACTATTCAGTAGAACTCTGGTGTTCATATTTAGGATGCCTTATGCTGGTAAGTTACAAAATGTGGGGTATATAATGAGGTAAAATGCAAGCTTTGTGATGATTTTCATGATTTTTGGGGGTCTCTATGCCAGATACTTTGGTAAACCTATGCAAAACGTACATCAACCTTTATGGAGGAACCCTGGCAATCATATTTAGGGTGTTTTTTCTTGGTACGTAATGATGCATGGGTGATATGATGCTGGAAATTTGAAGCTTTGAGGCAATTTTCAGGTATTTCACCAAAACTGCCAATTTTGTGACTCAGTAGTTTGGAGCAGAGAGGCATGGGTACCAATTTTAGATTCTGTAGAATGTATATTTTCCAAAAATGTGGTTTTGGGGGAAGTAAACATACATTTCTTTGTTTTTACCCCAAAAAAATGCAGTCAATACATTGATTTTCATTAGCTGAAGTGACTCAAAGGACTATTTGTATTTGCATTTCGGGGACTCTAAATGCCAGATGCTTTGGTAAACCTATGCACAATGGGCATCACACTGTTTGGAGGACCCCTGGTAATCAGATTTAGGGTGCTTTTTCTTTGTACGTAATGATACATGGGTGATATGATGCTGGAAAGTTGAAGCTTTGAGGCAAATTTCAGGTATTTCACCAAAACCGACAAATTTGGGAAAGCCTTGAGACTAAGTAGTTTGGAACAGAAAGGCATGGATACACATTTAAGATTCGGTAGAATGTGTATTTACATAAATATATGGTTTCTGGGGGTAAACATTTTTCAGTGTTTTTACCCCACAGAAAATGCAGTAAAAGTGTTGATTTTCAGTAGCTTAAGTAAAGTTCTGGATGAGCTAACTTCATGTTGGGGTCTCTAAATGCCTATGCACAATTGGCATCAAACTGTTCAGTTTACCCCTGGCAATCATATTCAAGGTATTTTTTCTTGGTACCTTATACAGTGTGTGATATGCCGAGCATCAAAATTAAACCTTTGAAGTGATTTTTCTGAATTATAATACATTTTTATAAAAACCACTACATTCAGAGGATAGCTTTGATGTTTGGTTGTAAGAAGCAGAGAGACATAGTTACCCATTTTGGAATCAGCAGAATGTGTACTTTTAAAAAATATATGGTTTTCTGGGGTAAACCTACTGTTTCAGTATTTTTTGGCCTTAGAATCTAAAAACATTTGGTAATCTACTGCTGGAGTCCAACATCTATCTAAAATTCTACATATCTGGTATTGGCACTTTCGGGAGACACAAGGCTTTCCAAATCAGTTGGATTTTCATGCAAAAATGAAATATTCGGGAACATTTATTTGGAAATTTATTTCTGGAATAAATGCATATATTATGAAAAATAGGATTTCTTTTTATATTAACGCTATATATCTTTTTGCAGAGGTGGAAATACATGAAAACCCATTGTATAGCTTTCCTCGGTAAACTAAAGTTTTCCCCTCAGAAAATGCCTCTAGTGAGAGCACAAAATGTTTCAAAATTGCCTGGCACTGAGTGCAAATGAAATGCGCAATTCTGCTGGCACTTAAAAGATTAATAAAGAAATGTAACTTCCTATGAAGCAAGATACTACATAAAAAGGAGGTACTGTATATCATTCATTTTAAACTATTCATTGGGCCACAAAGCTGACTAATCTTTATCTAGACTTAATTTTGACTCCCCCAACCTGGCACTGTAAATTAAAGAGGTTCAAAGGCAATGAAAACTTTAGATCAACAAGATCACAATAAATTGTTTTTGCACTCTACCCATAATTATTATTTAAAATATCTATATTTTGGTCCACTAAATACTGCAGAGCAGTGCAACGGAAACCACAATATTCTGAGAATAATTACAGTTGGTTTTGTATAAAATATGAATAGGAGATGGCCTGGATAGAAAGACAAGTTATACAAAGGAGCAATAACAATAAATGTTTAGCCTTACAGAAGTTTTTTAGATGGTTTCAGAAACCCCATACAGAAAGGTGGAAAGTGGCACAAATTGAAAGAAGGCAAATAATTCAAAATATATGAAAAAAAAAAAAAAATTATGAAGGCCAACTGAAAAGTTGCATAGAGTTAGTAATTTTATACCATACTAAAAGTTAGATTAATGGAACAGTAATAGCAAAAACTGAAGGTGTACCAAAGTAATGAAAATATAATGTACTGTTGCTCTGTACTGGTAAAACGGGTGTGTTTGCTTCAAAAAGACTACTATAATTTATTTACAAGCTCCTGTGTAGCAATGTGGGCAGCCATTCAAACTAGAAATAAAGAGAAAAGGCACAGATTACATAGCAAATAACACACTGCTGTATTGGACAGGACTTGCTGTATCTGTTATTGCTATGTAACCTGTGCCTTTCTCCTTTTTTCCAGTTTGAATGTCTGCCCCCATGGCTAAAGGGAAGCTTGTTTAAATAAACTATAGTAGGCTTTCTGAGGCAAGCACACAGCTTTTATCACTGCAGGCTAACAGTATATTGTGTTAATTACTTTAAAACACAAATTTTTCGGTGTTATGGTTCCTTTAAATGTAACCCGCCCCTTTAATTTTTATTTTGTGTCAATATCCTTGGTCCTGTAGAAAGTGAGGAGAAGAAAGAAAGTTCAATTCCCCCAGTCTCTCCCCCATACATCAAAAGACTCCAGTAAGGGTAATAGCAACAGCATTTTTTCCTTGCTAAGGGTGGTGGCAGACAGGGAGATTATTAACCCAGCGACAAATCACCTCTACCGCGGTGGGCGACTAATCTCACCGAATCTTCAAGTCTGCCAACACCCTAAGAATTCAGCATCAAAACACAGAAAAACACTCCTATCGTTATAAGGCGTTTAATATACCCACCTTGCCAGAAACGGGGCTGCTTGCTTCTAAGTAAGAATTACGTGCTGTTATGGCATGCGATTTTGGTAATTTTGAAGTCGTATTTTAATGAGAGACAGACAAAGGCATATCTGCTGCACTAAATTGCCATGTATCATTTCCATAAACCTAAACTACTGCCAGTAGCCAAGAAAACGTGTATTTCCTTTAAAGTAACTTCAAATTCAGGGTCTGGGAGGGAAGAGTGTATGGTTATATTGCTGTATATAGGTGTGTATACTGGTGCATCAACATGCAAGCCTACGTATAGCATTTATATACTTACATTTTCCTAAATATTAATCTAAACAGATATCCAACTGCCACTCTAGAGCTAATGCACCATCTGCCACAGACCATTCTTTAGACATGTTTTGTATTTGGCTAGCCATTTGCAACAGACCAAACTACACAACTAAATGGCAGGGGGGGGGGGGG
>CM044442.1:62897635-62921150 GCA_024363595.1 Xenopus borealis
TTCCTCCTTGATCCTGACTTCACCCCCCCTGGTGGGTGCCGGAGGCCCCCGCTGACAGGTATCTAAAGATTTAAATGAGGCTGTATTTATATTTGATTTTTCTTGTAGGTTGTGCTGTTGCTGCTCCTGCAGCTGCTGCTTCAGGGACCACCATAGGAGGAAGGACGGTAACTGGAAGATCAACCTGCAGCAAAACCGGGGCTCATTGACTCAATAGTGGATCACCGCCAGTAACTCTAGATGAGGAGGTGGATGGCCTAAATCCATGGTGAGATTCGTGGATTCCAGGACCTGGTGGTAGCCATGGCAGCCCAGCCTCACCACCAGGGGGCTCTGCTGAGGGTGAAGTCCCTGGCCCGCCTGCTTCTCCCCCTTCACCCCTCTGAAGCGCCTCAACATCGGAGGGACAGGGGACAATGTCCTGTCCGAGGGGACAAACGTTCCTAGCTCTAGTCTGTGTCACTTGCCAACTAACACTGACCTCTGCCTATTTTCTCCTGGTAACAAACTTTACCCATATGATGCTTCTGGTATCACTTTGTCTGTTACCCAGCAATGGGACAGACGCACAAACAACACATCCTATTGTTTACACTGTACTCCATTCTCATCACTGACGGCTGCCATTTTAACATCTATTGGCAGCCTTTCCAATAACATCTGGAAAAGCACTCCAAAACATCTAAGTGCATTTGCTCTAACATATGTATATACGTATGGTGTTATTGGCACCCTTTCCAATAAGGTCTGGCAAAGCACTTACACAAATCTAAAAGTACAATTGCTGTAACATTTCTATGGTGATGCTGCAGTTTTGCCCAACACATTTACTTGGCCAAAAAATGTTACATGTAGGGGTCAATGAATGTCAATCATTGCAAACATATGACACTTTTTATTGTGTAATTTTTACTCATGCAGTGTTGCTTCAAAGCTTATACACACTAATCAAGCTCTGTGAAAAAAGTGTACCTTGTGTTTTGCACTATTAGGTATTGTCAGCTACCTATGTAATTGAGCAAAGGAGGAATGCCCCTATATAATATATATGCGAGTTATCTATTAGTGCTAACAACGCAGATCTGACTCAAATCAGATTTAAAAATACCACAAATAACAACAAAGGATACCACGTTGATAGCAATTCCCAATTGTAACTGAATTACTGATTTGACACTAAATAACGAACAGTGAAAAGTGAAAGAGCAACTACTCTAATAACGCTAAGATGAATTAGTTCATTCGAAGGTTCAATTCCTCTAATATAAAGTGCTTAGTGCTAATAATAAATAAATAAATAGGTGATTGAGTAAATTAATTAAGTAAATTGATGCTCCACATTAATACAATTCATTATGGAGAAATGCAGTGATTAATAGATAATCTTAAATAAATAGGAGAGTAAAATTCATGAGGAGAAAATTCAGTAATTCATGGGTAATACCCTTAATTGATTAAAAGGATAACTCGACTGCCGTGCAGCACAAAAGAAATTGTAGCATGGAAATCAGAAAATATAGAGGTGGAGTCATCCAAAACTAACTGCCTAGCGTTGTTCTAAGGCTGGGACGCCACAAAGATGGAGTAGGCAGGGATACTGGGACTGTGGTCTGGTTACATAGGCCCTATTGCTGTAAAGAGGCTGCAATAACCTAATAAACCACAAATCGTCCAGTCCCCTTGTGAACCGTTTGCAGAGGCACGAAAGTTTAGAGTTGAGAATGTTGAGCTGAACAGACCCCACTCTCGGCCACCCAATTAGAGACTTATTTGGTAAAGTTAAAAGTTTTAATATCAAGTATAAAAGTTCAGCCGACGCACGTTTCGCCAATATGCTTTCTCAAGGTGAAAATGTATTAATTATTTATTATTAGCAATAAGCACTTTATATTAGAGGAACTGAACCTTCAAATGAACGAATTAATCTTAGCGTTATTATAGCAGTTGCTCTTTCACTTTTCACTGTTCGTTATTTAGTGTCAAATCAGTAATTCAGTTACAATTGGGAATTGCTATCAACGTGGTATTCTTTGTTGTTATTTGTGCTACCTATGTAACTGTCAACACTTTCAAGTGAAAAAAGTGTACCTTGTGTTTTGCACTATTGGGTATTGTCAGCTACCTATGGTTACTTTGGCTATGAATCACTCATAATATGTGCTAATACCTACTTCTACTACCTCCTGTACCTTCAACTTCACTTCCTCCACCAGTGGTACTTAAAAAGCAAGTCCCAGGTGTATGGTATGCCTTAAAGGCACAAAGCATTGGTTGTTACTTTGTACTATAAAGTATTGTTGGCTACCTATAGCCTACTTTGGCTACCCAGCACTCATAATATGTGCTAATGCCTACTACTACCTCCTTCTCCTCCTCTTCCTCCACCATCACCTCCTCCACCTGTGGTACTTAAATAGCAAGTCAGAGGTATCTGGTATGCCTCAGAGGCACAAAGTATTGATTGTTACTTTGCACCATAAAGTATTGTTGGCTACCTATGGCCTACATTGGCTACCCAGCACTCATAATATGTGTTTATGTCTACTACTGCCTCCTTCTCCTCTGCCTAACAAATTATGTGGCCTTCTTCAACCTTGCACAGAACCTGATGCTAAAAATTAACTATTTCTGTACTTTCGTAAACATAAAACTAAAGTGAGCATTGATAAGCCTCTCTCGCACTCTTTTCTGTGGTTGGTTAGCCCTCCATCTGCCAATATACACCACAATCTGGAGTTGAAGATCCTCATCAATATCTTGTACAAGGCCAGGCTGCATTGCATCATGACCAACACAATGCTGAGGGGCAAAACCTTCCAAGGGCAATAAAGCAGACCAACCCCAGTGAGTGAGAGGCATCGTAAGTGCAATTTCATCAATAACTTCCCTTCCTTATTAGTTAACTGATTAATACACATCCAACCTCAAAGTCAATCAGATGCCATTAATTACAATCCCTGACAAAATAACTAAATTGATGTAAAGTACAATTTCCAAGAAGCATAATGCATGTATTGTTAGAAGATTGTAGCTAGTCTATGCCAATGCATACACATTCCATTAAAGGAATCTTTGAAAAGGCTTTGTAGAAAATACAACATATAACTTACCCACAAGCCAGCTCTCAGGCATTTGTAGTTGGATGACAAGGTGATTGGGAGCTGAGTGAGGGAGGATAGGAGCATCCGGTACACTTCCAGGAAACACAGATTGTTGTAATGGGAGCGCTGACAATGACCTTAGTGCTCTTGTTGATGGGGAGGTGGTGTGTGATCAATAGATGAATACAATCAATGAGTCATAAGTAATTAGGGAATTGTCCAATTCCAGAAAAAGTCCTGCTTTAAAGTTATCCACTCTGCCTGTGTTGATGGTAACACAATGAGCCTGGGCAATGGCCTCATTTAAAGTAAAATAGCATCAGGTGTAGGTTTTTGTTGATAATCCAATGTTTTCCCAGCATTCCATAGACCCATTAACCATTTACTGAAGCCTAAGTATAGATAGGCTCAATCGAATATTCAAATTAAAAAAGCTTCGGATATTCGATTATCAAAGTGGGAGACGGAGTTCGGCAGGTCAAAGTTGGGGAATACATTTAAAAAAAAAAAAAAAAAAACCTTGAGTGAAGATTGGCAAATTTCGAATCTTTAGATATTCGAATTCGATAGTCGAAATCGGATAGAAGGATCGTATAGTCAAAGGAAAACCCTGCGATAGTCGAAGTTTTTTACTTCGAATGGATGTTGGCCTATTCCCTAGTGAAGTACACAAAAATAGCTTGAATTTTGAAGTTTTTGCATTCGAAAATTCACTTTGAATGTGGAATAATGTACATGTAATGTAGGAGAGACAAAATAACCAATTAGGGATCACATTTCCCAGAATCTCTCCACAATCAGGAATGCTGGTTCCACATAATTTTAAAGAAGTAGGACATAGTGCCTCTCAGTTGTGATATGCTGTCATAGAATCAATTCCGGTACTTAGACGCAGAGGTCAGAGTTATGTTTGAAAAAATTTGAAGCATATTGGATTTACACTCTAGGGACATTAGCCCGGAGGGATGAACTGTGATTATGACTTATATGGTTTTGTATAATTTCTGTAAACTATAATGGTGTTATTTTGTGTCATTATTAGTGATGGGCAAAATAATTGGTCATGTTCCCGTCACGCATCAAAATAATTTGTTGTGAGCACATACCTGTGTTTTCACATGCATCGTGATTTTTTGATGAGCAATGCAATTTGAAGAAACCCATCTTCTATAGGTGTTTTGTCACCTTTTCTTAGCTTTGGGGCTACCAATAAAACATTTTCCCTTACTTTCAAGCTTTATAGACTGAGTATAAGTGAATATTGCATCTTTTGCTCTGTGCACAGTGCAAAAACATAAGGCATACACAGTGCGCTACTAGAAGGCTGCTGGTGGAGATGGAGAGTTATCCCTGAAGTTGTTAATAAAGTACAGGGCTTCCTGGAGTTCCCTCCTCATCTCGCCAACCTCCTCAACCAGAGCAGACACCATTTTGAAGAGGAGGTGTGGCATTGGTTGTGTCTGTGTAGCAGCAACAGTTGCTTGAAGTGTTGCCACGCCAGCCTTTTCTGGTGATGCATTAGGTGCAGCACATTGAGCCTCTGCTTCTGCAGCCTTGGCCTCTTCTGCCTCTGAAGCCTCGCCCTCTTCTGCAGTGGGAACATCTGCTTGTAAGGTGGATGAAAATGATGTATGGGAAAAGTGCAGTGGTTGACAGTGAAAGTGTGAAAATGCCTGTTCTGTATCTGTATATATATGTTTGAATGTTGATAGGATGGGGATAGTGAGATCCCAACGAGGCCGGTGGAACAGGAGAGGCTCATTGGTATTGCAAAGGTAATACCTGAAAGAAAAACCTGTAAGTAAAGAGGGCTAGCGTCCTGGTTGGTGTGGGCATGTGAAGAATGCCCATTGATGTGATACCGGAGTGACAGTGTGAAGGAAAATAAAGGTTTTCTTCATTGATCAAAAGGTTCCTGTCTCTTGGTGTACTGTGCCTTTTAAAACTTTATCATCTAGGAAAGGCCCTAACATGCAATCGACTCAGCTGCCAATTAAAGAATTTCATTTTGAATAATACAGCAATTGCATTTGTACAGTATGAATTATACAGGATGAGGTATCTCATGTAAGTTCATGAACATTAAAGGATCTATAAGGATAGCATTGGCAGGTAAGGGGCAGGCAACACCATTAAGATTTTTTTGCAGCAGATAATCTCTATTTGATTTATGTGTTCTCTGCAGTTATAATACAGTTAACTGTTACTGATGTTACACTATTCACCTAAACACACTTTTGCTCAAAAATAGCAAAATAAATAGGATTTAAAGGGATCCTGTCATGGGGGAAAAAAAATTTTTCAAAAATTAATTAGTTAATAAAAAATTTTAGTCTTACCTGAAATTTTCCTTTTCTTTAGTACAAAGGCAGCACACAAATTGAGTTATAACTCCGTTTACCTCCTGGTAGGACAGAAAAAAGATCACAACAATTAAAGAAGCCTATATATACCTCCCCTTCTACCACACTTCCCTCATGTTTATTTTCAAGCCAACACAAGAAGGACACACATATATGCTTAAATCTTTTAATCAGGGTGGGAATATTGTGCTGCCTTTGGACTAAAGAAAAGGAAAATTTCAGTTAAGACTAAATTTTTTTTATTTCTTTACGTCCTTCAGGCAGCACACAAATTGAGATATAGCAAGCAATAACTAAATGGGAGGGGAAAATGCCCGGAGAGCTGACTCCAATATTCTGCTGCTAAAGACTGCATCTTGAGTGGCTGCCAAATCCAGTCTGTAGAACCTTGAAAAGGTATGAAGACTTGACCATGTTGCGGCTCTACAAATCTCCCCTACGTCCACAAGAGACTTCTCCGCCCATGATGTCGAGACTGCTCTTGTAGAATGTGCCTTTAGGTTTGGAAGAAATTCTTTCCCAGCTAATTCGTAAGCCACTGAAATTGCCTTCTTAACCCAGACTGCAATCGTGGTCTTTGAAGCTTTTTGACCTTTCCTTTTTCCAGAAAAAACCACAAAGAGATTCTCTGACTGTCTAGCTTCCTTAGACCTTTCAATATATATACGCAAACATCGGTGCACATCTAAGCAACGCAATTTTGTTTCCTTCGGATCCTTTGGAAAATGAAGAAAAGATGGAAGAACAATTTGAGCATTCATATTACTGCTTGATGGTACTTTTGGAGAAAAACCAGGCAAAGTTTTGAGTAAAACCTTTTCAGGAAGGAAGATGGTATATGGTGGAAAAGCCGACAAGGCCTGTAGCTCACTAATCCGTCTCGCAGAAGTAATGGCCACCAAAAAAGCTGTCTTCCAGGAAAGGTGCTTCATGGATATAGAATCCAGAGGTTCGAAAGGAGATTCACAGAGAGCAGCCAATACTATATTCAGATCCCATGGCGGAATTGTCACTGATAGTCTAGGTCTCAACTTTAAGGTAGCCTTCAAAAAGCGCTTCACCAAAGGAAATGAGGAAAAATGTTTATGTAGCATAGCCGATAAGGCTGAAATGTGTACCTTCAAAGTATTTGGACTTAACCCTTTATCGAATCCTTCCTGCTGAAACTGCAAAATGTCAGCTGTGGAACATTCTTTCTTAACACACCAACACTGGAATAATTTCCATACTCTATTGTAGACCTTGGAGGTCGAACTCTTTCTTGAAGAGAGACCAGTCTGAACTACTCCCTCAGACAAACCTTGTTCTAACAATAAGTCTCTGTCAGGTTCCATGCAGTGAGACTCCACCAAGCTGGATCCTGATGCTTCCACTGACCCTGCAGTAAAAGATCCTCCCTGAGGGGAAGTTTCCAAAATTGCCCCCTGGACAGGTTCATAAGATCTGAGAACCATGCCCTCCTCGGCCAAAAGGGTGCAATCATGACGACTGACGCCTTCTCTTGCCTGATTTTCTGCAGGACTCTTTGGATCATCGGTATGGGAGGAAATACATATGCCAGTCCGAATGACCAGGGAATTGTTATGGCATCCAGATAAGTGGGTTCATCCGACCTCCTCAAGGAACAGAACTCCTGAACTTTCCTGTTCTGGCGAGATGCCATTAAGTCTTTCTGAGGAAGGCCCCATCTGTTTAAAATCCACCCATGAGACTCCAGAGTCGAGATCACTATCTCCAGATGACGATCCATTTGATGCTGAGAGGAAGCTTCCAGAAACCAGTCATCTAAGTACGGAACTACAAATAGACCTTGCTGTCTGAGAAGAGCAGCAATCACTGCTATGACTTTTGTGAACACTCTCGGTGCCGAAGTAATTCCAAAGGGAAGAGCTCTGAACTGCAGGTGAAATAACTTGGAATCCAGAAACACCGCTATCCTCAAAAACGTCCTGCTGGCTGGATGTATTGGGATGTGCAAATACGCGTCCTTCAGATCCAAAGTAATCATAAAATCCCCTTTTTGTAGGATGTTGATTGCCGACCTGATTGAGTCCATTCTGAATTTTTCCTTTTTCACGAACAGATTTAGAAACTTTAGATCTATCACAAGACGAAAATGACCGTCTGATTTTGGAACCAAAAAGATGCGTGAATAGACTCCTTTTGAACGTTCCAATTCGGGAACTGGCTCTACAACATTTTTTGTCGATAAACTCCCGTATGGCTGATTCCAAGGCTCTTTGCTTTATTGGATTGATATTGATCCGATTGACACAAAACCTCCTCACTGGATGACATTGAAAAGGAATGAAATACCCTTCTTTTATAATGTTCAGCACCCAAGTATCTCTTGTTGTCTCTTGCCACACTGGAAGAAAGAAAGCCAACCTGCCGCCTACTTCTTCCGGACTTCTGGCGTCAGAAACCCGCTGGTTTAGAAGTGGAGGCATCCTTCTTTTGCCCCATCCCGCTAGAGGGACCTTTTCCACCAAAATCCCTCCGTCTGTTCCTGAAATCTCTGTTTCTGTCTCTGTCTCGGTAGGACTTTCTGTATGACTCAGATCGGGAAGGAGACTTTCTGGTGTAACCTCGAAAAAACTGCTTCCTTTGACCTTTTGGCTTATCTTGGGGAAAAGTTTTTCCCTTCCCTGTAGTCAGGTTATCCAGCAGTTTATCAAGGGATGAACCAAACAACCTGCCTGATTCAAACGGCATAGCAATTAATTAATTTTTTGAAGCTAGATCAGCCGACCAAGCTTTCAACCAAAGAGCTCTTCTGCCCACTGTAGAGAGACCCATAACACGAGCACCAAGTTTCACTGAGTCAATAGCTGCATCACATAGAAAATCAGTGGCCAATTTCATAGGATACATCATATCCAAAATGTCATCTCTCGAGGTTCCCGAGTCAATCTCTTCCTCCAAAGAATTCATCCAAAACTTCAATGATCTGGAAACTGATACTGCCGCTAGGGAAGGCTTACAGATATTAACTCCCGTAGTATAAGATCTCCTCAAAGCACATTCAGCTCTGCGGTCCAAAGGATTCTTCTACCGGAATGGTAGTACGCTTCAACAACCTAGCCACCGGAACGTCCACTTTAGGAGGTTCTTCCCACTGTTGAATCTCTTTGGCATCCACAGGAAACATTGATTTAAATCTTTTAGATGTATCTGGCTTCTTCCCTGGATTCTCCCACTCCAATTCCATCAATCTTTTAATAGATGGATGTAATGGAAATTCCGCAAGCCTCTTTTCAGAAAAAAATAGCAAATCCTCTTTTCCTTCTCCTGAGGAAGCTGCACTTTAATCCCTATAACCTTTTTCACTGAAAAGATGAGGATGTTGAAGCCTCAGAGGAAGAAACCTCAGAGTCCGAACTTTCTCCAGAAACAAATTTCCTAGGTGCCATCCTAGAAACAGAGTTAGTTCCCGACGCCTTCACTTCATCAAAGGCTTTTGACAACATTCCCTTGAACCATGAAAGAAACCCCTCCGGGTTATTGGAAGTCGGACTTGATTGTGAACATACTGAACACAGGAGTTCATTGCAGTCATGGGGTAATGGTTGATCACAGCCCGCACACAGAGTGTGATTTGATTTCCTCTTCCTTTTCCCACTATGCGACATCTGGGAAAAGAAAAATACACCCCATAAATCACAAACATATAAGCAAGCCAATTTGCATACTCTATGCGTGGGAGAAAGGCTACACCTGTACCTTTAACAGCCCACTATCCTCCCAGCAGCCTGGCAGCACAGCACCGCAGGAACGTAAGGAGAGAAAGAACAGCAGGGCAAGAGCCTCCTCCACAGAGCCCTCTTTATTATGTAAGCCCCGGTCCCACACTCTCTCATAGGGGACAAATACAGGACCTTACCGCACCATTGTGATCCTCGCTTCCTTGCCTGCAGCTCAGCAGGCGCACTTCCGCAATAGCTGACGTCATTCCGATGCGCCCCAGCACACGGAAGACTCGCACCGCGGAGAACGGCTTGCTTCACAAAGCGGCGCTACCAAGGAACCCCTTGTAACTCGCACAGGTACTCTGCCACACGCCTAAGGGGACTTAACTTCCCTCTTCACCCCCGGACCTGACCCACGCTAGCGTGGTCATTCCTACGGCCTTCAAGTCCCTAAGGACCTGGTTCTTCGGAACACACATCCACTCCTTCCTACCTAGAAGGACAGACGTAAAGAAATAGTGCTGTTCCAGAAGAATTCTGCACTGAAATCTCTCAAAATTTCTCAAAAGAGCAAACAGATTTTTTTATATTTAATTTTGAAATCTGGCATGGTGCTAGACATTTTGGCAATTTCCCAGCTGCCCCAAGTCATGTGATCTGATAAACTTCAAACACTCTTTACTGCTGTACTGCAAGTTGGAGTGATATCACCCCCTCTCTTTCCCCCATGCAGCAGCCTAACAAAAGAACAATGGGAAGGTAACCAGATAACAGCTCCCTAACACAAGATAACAGCTGCCTGGTAGATCTAAGAACAGCACTCTATAGTAAAACCCATGTCCCACTGCGTACTATTCAGTTACATTGAGAAGGAAAAACAACAGCCTGCCAGAAAGCAGTTCCCTAATAAAGTGCAGGCACAAGTCACATGACTGGGGCAGCTGGGAAATTGATGGCTAGCCCCATGTCAGATTTGAAAACTGAATATAAAAAAATCTGTTTGCTCTTTTGAGAAATGGATTTCAGTGCACTATTAACTGATGTGTTTCCCTTTAAGTGGCTTTATTGTAGTTAAGAAGGGGAATCTATTTATTCTGTTTAAATAAATCTACCTTCGACTTCACCTCTCAGCCGATCAACGAGGTCTGCATGCCACTGCTTCAGTTCACTCCAGATCCTTTGTACAGCATGCAGCTTGAGACTGATATCAAAACCGCCTGCGGAGCCTGCGCCTTAGGCATGCCATTATGTCCTGTCTTAGGGACTGGATCCCAGAGGGGATTTTGTCATATCCTTCCCTGTGCAGGAATCTGATGAAGTACTCCATCTGCTCATCATTCATCAGGCCTGGACCTGCCATCTGTCAGGAGACGCACGCATATTCATTCTGTTGCTTGTGCGGCGAGTACGACACACGGATGCTAATAATGATGAATTAACTATAGAATTGAGTACTACTTAAATATATTATATATTTTTTTATTTTAGTGATAGTGTGATTACCCAACCATGCTGCAGTATAATTAGTAACAATATTAGAATTTGAATTAAAGGGGTTGTTCACCTTTGAGTTAACTTTTAGTATAATGTAGAGAGTGATGTTCTGAGACAATTTACAATTGGTTTTCATTTTTTATTGTTTGTGGTTTTAAAGTTATTTAGCTTTTTATTCATCAGCTCTCTAGTTTGCAGTGTCAGCAATTTGGTTTCTAGGGTACAAATTACCTTAGCAACCCTGCATTGATTTGTATAAGAGACTGGAATACGAATAGGAGAGGGACTGAATAGAATAGAATAAGTAATAAAAAGTGGCAATAACAATACATTTGTAGCCTTACAGAGCATTTGTTTTTAGATGGTGTCAGTGACCCCCATTTTAAAGCTGCAAAGAAACAGAAGAAAATTGCAAATCATTAAAAAACTATGAAAAATAAATAATGAAGACCAATTGAAAAGTTTCTTAGAATTGGCCCATCTACAATATACTAAAAGTTAATTTGAAGGTGAACCACCCCTTTAAAAGCTAAGGCAGTACAGGGACTCTCTTACATACTAGTTACTTGAGGTAAAGGGTTGTTCACCTTTGAGTTAATTTTTAGTATGATGTAGAGAGTGATATTCTGATCCAAGTTACCCTAGCGACCATGCATTGATTTAAATAAGAGACTGGAATATGAATAGGAGAGAACCTTACTAGAAAAATGAGCAATAAAAATTAGCAATAAGAATACATGTGTAGCCTTACAAAGTATTTGCTTTTCAGAAGGGGTCAGTGTCAGGAACGCGCCGCCCGGAGTCTTACCTGCAGCTCCGGGTGGCGTGTCCTCTTCTCTCCGGTGTCGCTCCCACAATGCCGGCACCCATGGCCGCCACGTGGATAGCAGCGCCGGCGTAATTACGCCACAGCGCCGTGATGCTGCGGTGCAGTGACGTCATGCGCCTGCGTTTAAATATTTAAAGGTGCATTGGACGCCATTAAGGAGCCCAATTATAGGATCATATTGGTATTGTCCCTGGGTGTTGTGTTTGATCTTGTTCCTTGTATTTAGACCATTTGCCTGGACTTTGTATTATTTTGCCTGCCAGTACAACCATTTGCCTGGACGTTAACTCGTTTCCTGCCTGATCCTTGCTGGATCCTCGCTATTGGTCCATTAACCCCTAAGCTTCCTCCTTGGTCCACTACTCCCCTAGGGTGCCAACTAGGCCTACCCTGACAGTATAATTGGGCCATGAACCCCACTGAGGAAGCTGCACAAGACCTCGGACGAGCGCTACGGAAGACAGGAAAGGAGATCTTCCCGTAGAAGAGTGATTGACATTGTTGTAAGCGAACTCCTCCCACGGGAGGAGATCTGACCAGTCATCTTGGCAGGGGGAAAAATAGTTTCTCAGAAATTGCTCAAGAGCTTGATTCACTCGCTCCGCTGCCCCATTAGTCTGAGGGTGATAGGCAGAGGAGAACTGAAGAGAAACTCCCAGAGACTTGCATAGGGAACTCCAAAATCTGGAGACAAACTGGAACCTCTATCGGAGACAATTTCCACAGGGAAGCCGTGTAGACGGAATATATGCTGTATGAAGAGATGAGACAGTTCCACAGCAGAGGGGAGTTTCTTCAAGGGAATTAAGTGTGCCATCTTGCTGAAGCGGTCTATTACCACCCAAATAACTGTGTTCCCACAAGAGGGTGGCAACTCCACAATGAAGTCCATACCCAAATTAGTCCATGGACTTGAGGGTACTGGTAGTGGTTGCAGAAGACCGCAGGATCGAGAGTGACTGGCCTTAGTGGTGGCACATACAGTACAAGCTGCGACAAAGTCTCTGACATCCTTGCGGATGGTCGGCCACCAAACTAGGCGTCGAAGGAGTTAAAGAGTCTTTTCGGAACCAGGGTGGCCAGCTTGTTTGGAGCTATGAGTCTGCTGGAGGATGGCAAGGCGTAACGATTCCCAATGTCGTAATTCTGCTCGGCGGAGGAAAACTTCTTGGAGAAGAATGCACACGGATGGAGCTTACCATCAGCAGAATGTCTCTGGGAAAGGATGGCTCCTGCCCCGACATCAGAGGCATCAACTTCAATGAAGAAGGGTAGGTGAGGTTCAGGGTGCCGAAGAACTGAGGCAGAAATGAAGGCATCCTTCAGGGACTGGAAGGCTTCAAGGGCCACAGGAGGCCAACAATTGGGTCTCCCTCCTTTGCGGATGAGGGAGAGGATAGGAGCAATGCAGGAAGAAAAGCCTTTAATGAATTAGTGGTAATAATTCGCAAAGCCGATGAACCTCTGGATCGTCTTGGTACTCTGGGGAAGTGGCCATTTCAGGATAGCTGATACCTTGCAGGATGCATTTCGAAGCCCTCAGACGATATAATGTAGCCAAGGAAGGAAATTTTGGGAACTTCGAAGATACACTTCTCTAGTTTGGCGAAACAGAATTCTCCCCAAGACGGGACAGGACCTCTTTGACTTGAGAGCGGTGGGTTTCCAAATCTTGAGAGAAGATGAGGATATCATCCAGATACACCACAACAGAGTTCCCCAGGAGGTCCCGAAAGACATCATTAACGAACTCCTGAAAGACGGCGGGGGCATTGCAGAGGCCGAAGGGCATCATGAGGTATTCATAATGCCCATCATGAGTATTGAAAGCCGTCTTCCACTCATCGCCCTCTCGGATCCTGATGAGGTTGTAAGCCCCGCGGAGATCCAACTTAGAGAAAACCTTGGCCCCTTTAAGCTGGTCGAAAAGTTCAGAAATAAGGGGTAAGGGGTATCTGTTTTTGACAGTTATCTTATTGAGGCCCCGATAGTCAATACAGGGACGGAGTCCACCATCCTTCTTTTCCACGAAGAAGAAGCCAGCTCCAGCTGGGGAGGTAGAAGGACTCCTTCATGGCAGCAGTCTCCGCAGGAGATAAAGGGTAAGTCCGCCCACGGGGTGGCATGGATCCAGGAAGGAGGTCAATAGGGCAGTCATACTGCCGATGTGGGGGAAGTAATTCTGCTGACTTTTTGCAGAAAACATCACAATAGTCACTGTAGACGGAGGGCAAAGATGAGAGACTCGTAGAAAAGACTGTAAAAGATTAAACAATGTCTTTGGCAGTGCGGACTCCAATGGGAGATTTGACCAGATGACCAGTCGATGGAGGGATTATGAAGACGTAACCAAGGTAGTCCCAACACAATAGGAGTGGACGGACAAGGAATAATCAGAAAGGAGAGTCTTTCTAGATGCAATGCTCCAATTCGGATGGGTAGTTCTCTAGTGGACAAGGAAATAGTGTCAGTGGAGAGGGGTCTGCTATCAATGGCGAAGACTCGTATGGGAGGAGACACGGAGGACAGAGGAACCCCAATCTTTTTAGCAAAAGCTAAGTCCATAAAGTTTCCTGCAGCTCCGGAATCAAGGAAGGCCGAAACAGGAATTGATTTGGAGGTTAGCAGGATCTGCAAAGGAACATGAAACTGATGAGAGTTTTCAGAGGACTTGGAACAAACACCACTGACAAAAGAAATTCCAGTCTTACTCTGAGCAGGAACATTCTTCAACTTTACAGGACAGGAGACAGCTAGGTGGGATTGCCCACCACAGTACAAACAGAGACCGGATAAACGCCTCTGGAGTTTTTCTTGTTCGGAGAGGCGGGTCCTCCCGAGTTGCATGGGTTCCTCCGAAGGAGCACTGAATGATTGCAAGGAGGAGGGAGGTATAATAGGATTTTGAAAACGTGGTGCCAACATAGGGTGAGATTTCTTGCCTCGCTCTTTGTCAGCTTGATGTTCTCTAAGGCGGGTATCCACTTTGATAGCAAGTGCGAACAGATCCTCTAAGGAGTCGGGAAGATCTCTGGACACTAAATCATCTTTCAGGCGAGACGATAGTCCTTGATAGAAAACTGCTTTATATGCTTCATTATTACAGGAGGTCTCCGCCATAAGAGTTCTGAAGTTAATGGCATACTCACTGGCACAGAGATTGCCCTGGCGGATCTGTAACAGACAGAATGAAGCATTTGCAACCCGACCAGGGGCATCAAAGATGGTTCTGAACACTCGCAAAAATTCATGAAAATCAAAAGTCAATGGTGATTGCCTCTCCCAGAGAGGTGTTGCCCATTCGAGTGGCTTGCCCTCCAAACGAGACATAACATATCCCACCTGCACCCGCTCAGATGGAAATTGGGAAGGTTGAAACTCAAATTGGATCAGCCATTGAGTCACGAAACCTCTGCAGGCTTGGGGGTCGCCAGAGTAGCGAGGAGGAGGGGGAATCCGCAGTTCACGACCCGGTACAACAGCTGGTGGAGGGAGGACCACTGCAGGAGGAATTTCCGCGACAGCGGCAGTAGAGGGCAAACGGGACAAAATGGAATCAAGTACTTGCCCAATTCTGACTTGCTGGGATTCATACGCTTCCATATGGGACGCCAGCCCGTGGAGGGCTCTTCCGACATCCGGCGCAGCTTCCTTGGGATCCATGGCCCGAGTATAATGTCAGCAGGGGCCTCCAGCACCCACGGGGGGGTAATGTCAGGATCAAGGAGGAAGTCTCTTTCCAGCGAGTCCAGGCAAAGTACAGTTCAGGGGAATCTAATAGAGAAGTCAGGTCCAGGCAAAGGTTCAAGTAGGCAGGCAGCAAGGTTCAAGGTCAGGAACAGGCAGATGATCAATAACAGGCAAGACAGAGAGACCCAGGAACACAATATAATATTGAGCTATACTCGGGCATTGAACCCGGGTCTCCAGCGTTCTTTTATTTTGAATTTGGCGACAGAACGTCACAGCCGGCCACGCGAGCACGTGGCGGCCCTGGGCGCCGCCATCTTGGATCCGCCGCCGCCGAAGGAGGATGCGCCGCCCGGAGCTCCCGGGAAGGCTCCGGGTGGCGTTCTTGACACGCGGTTTGATTGATCGCATGGACAGCTATGAAGCACAGCAGTCTAATTATGGCTTAGCCCTAACGGCCGTTTTGGACAAGATGGCTATTTCGCTGCCAGCCTCTTCACCTGCTTTGATTCGATCTCCGGAGTCTTCTTTCCATTCCTCTGAGCCACGCATCCCAGCGCCTCCTCTCTACGGTAGCGATCCTCGAGCCTGTAGAGGATTCCTGAACCAGTGTGAGATCCAGTTTACGTTACTCCCCAGTCAATTTTCTTCTGATCGTGCCAAGGTGGGTTACATTATTACCCGTTTGACCGGAAAAGCTCTTGAGTGGGCATCACCCCTGTGGGAGAAGAAGGATCCCTTAATTGATAATGCTAATGCCTTTTTTTCTGAGTTAAGGACTATTTTTGACGCTCCTGGTCGGGACTCGGACAGTGGCCGATTATGCCGTAGAATTCCGTACTTTGATTGCCAAGACAGGTTGGAACAACGAAGCCTACCATGCTGCTTTCTATAATGGCCTCTCTATCTGCCTGAAGGAAGATCTTGTCTCCGTGAGCTACCTACTCGTTGGGAAGATCTTTTGGCCTTGGCCATTAAGGTGGACATAAGGACCATGCCAAGAATTTCCAACCTCCTTCAGTTCCTCGTTTCCAAAGATCATCGTTTCCTAGTGTACCTCCTGCTACAGTATCTTCACCTCCCAATCCTCCTGTGACCCTGGCTGATGAACCCATGCAGTTGGGCTGTATCTGTCTCTCTGTGCAAGTGAAGTTCTGAAGACACTCAGAAGGCCTTTGCTTTTATTGTGGGGAGAATAATCACTTTGTCAAAGACTGTCCTGTAACGCCTAAAGACCCTTACCCTTAGAGTAAGCTTGGGACATCGCAAGTGGCTAGTGTCACCCCTGGTCACCAAGCAAAAACTCACCAATTGCTTCTCCCTTTACAGATCCGGCTCCCCCATAAGACTGTTCAAGTATCAGCCTTTCTGGATTCCGGCTCCGCCGGGAATTTCATGGACCTTGTTTTCGCTAAAGAAAATGGGATTTCTCTATTCCCTATGCCCTCACCCCTACAGGCATTTGCCATTGACGACAAGCCTCTAGCTTCAGCCTTGATTTCCCAAACCACGGGTGAGTTACCCCTGAAGATCGGGACTTCACAGTCTGAGAAATTGCCTCCTGTTATCCTGGGGTTACCCTGGTTGCGTTTACATAACCCTGCCATTGATTGGTCAAGTCTCCCATTGGAGTTCGTATTGTCAATGGCATTGTCTTCATGCTACTCCTACATTCCAGAACTTTGCTTCCCTGATGGAAGAATCCTTGTTCACAGCCCGCCGTGGTGGAGCATCTTCCTGAGGAACACGCTTCAGCTTTTCTCCCTTCCAGAGTCATTGCCTCTTTGTCGCTCCACTCCTCCGTATAGCCTGTCTCCCAGCTGGTTTCTACCCCCGGACTAGCCAACCCTCAGCAACTGGGTCTTCAGCGGAATTCACTGCCTTCTGCTCCAGAGTGGCTTCCCCAGCAGCCGCCGCTGCCTACAGCTCCAGAGGGGCTTCCCCAGCAGCCGCCGCTGCCAACAGCTCCAGAGGGGCTTCCCCAGCAGCCGCCGCTGCCTACAGCTCCTGTGGGGCTTCCCCAGCAGTCTCCGCGACCTACTGTTCCAGAGGGACCTTCTTTGCAGCCGACAGCTCCAGTGGAATTTCCCCGTCAGCATCCGCTGTTTATAGTCTCCAAGGAGTCTCCTTTCCTGCATGTGCTGCCTATGCCCATTACTGTTTGGGTTCCTGCCTGTGTTACTATGTTTAGTTCTTGTTTTATTGCTAATCATTGTTCCACGTTTTTCCACAGTTCCAGTCCTGGTGGTCCTGGGGCCCCCCGTGAGGAGGGGGGTACTGTCAGGAACACGCTGCCCAGAGTTTTACCTGCAGCTCCGGGCGGCATGTCCTCTTCTCTCTGGCGTAGCTGGCGGCGCCCATGGCCGACACGTGGGTAGCACGTTTTGGCGCAAAATTTTAATATTTAAAGGCGCCCAATGATAGGATCATATTGCTATTGTTCCTGGGTGTTGTGTTTGATCTTGTTCTTTGTATTTAGACCATTTGCCTGGACTTTGTATTATTTTGCCTGCCAATACAACCATTTGCCTGGACTTTAACTCGTTTCCTGCCTGATCCTTGCTGGAGTTTCGCTATTGGTCCGTTAACCCCTAAGCTTCCTCCTTGATCCACTACTCCACTAGGCCTACCCTGACAGTCAGTGACCTCCATTTGAAAACTGCAAGGAGTCAGAAGATATAAATAATATATATATATATATATATATATATATATATATATAATTATAAAACTAAAAAAAAAAAAATTAGGGATGCACCGAATCCACTATTTTGGATTCGGCCAAACCCCTGAATCCATTGTGAAAGATTTGTCCGAATACCAAACCGAATCCGAACCCTAATTTGCATATGCAAATTAGTGAGGGGGAAGGTAAAAGTGTTCCATGCACGCAGTGTGCTGAAAAAAAATTCTATTTACTTTGTGACCAAAAGTCACATGCTTTTTTGGATTCGGATTTGGTTCGCCAGGCACAAGGATTTGGCCAAATCCTGCTGAAAATGGCAGAATCGTGGCCGAATACTGAACCAAATCCTGGATTCGGTGCATCCCTATAAATAATAAAAACCAATTTAAAAGTTGTTTAGAATTTGCCATACTTTTACATTCTAAAAGTTACCTTAAAGGTGAACCACCCCTGGCAATCTGTAGGTTCTGTCAAGTGCCAGAGGAGCTGCTATCAAGTACCATAGAATGCCGTTATTTAGTGGGCTGATGGGCCTCTCTGTACTTTGAATGCCAGGGCCTGTTTTGACTCCCAAACCATACATGGCTTTGGGGCTACCATTAAAACATTTGCCCTTATTTTTACGCTTTGTACACTGTTAAAAATTAATATATGGCATGTTTTGCTTTGGAGTCAATGGGAAGAGCAATTCACACTTATGTTTCGCTCAGTAAATGCTGAGTTATTGCAATGTAACATATGCCCACTATTTCCATATGGTGTGCATTTAGCTTAATAGAAATCACCTCAGACATGCTTATGGATGGGTACTTACAAGCGTTTAAAGGGATTCTGTCATGGGAAAACATGTTTTTTTTTAAACGCATCAGTTAATAGTGCTGCTACAGTAGACTTCTGCACTGAAATCCATTTCTCAAAAGAGAAAACAGATTTTTTTATATTCCGTTTTGAAATCTGACATGGGGCTAGACAATTTGTCAATTTCCCAGCTGCCCCTGGTCATGTGACTTGTGCCAGCACTTTAGGAGGGAACAGCTTTCTGGCAGGCTGTTGTTTTCCCTTCTCAATGTAACTGA
This sequence comes from Xenopus borealis, assembly GCA_024363595.1. Classification (NCBI taxonomy): domain Eukaryota; kingdom Metazoa; phylum Chordata; class Amphibia; order Anura; family Pipidae; genus Xenopus; species Xenopus borealis. The sequence continues at coordinate 62,916,564 of CM044442.1, forward strand.
ATAGAACGCAGTGGGACATGGGTTTTTACTATTGAGTGCTGTTCTTAAATCTAGCAGGCAGCTGTTATCTTGTGTTAGGGTATTTTATTAAAAGTAAAAACATTACAGAAAATATATAAACATTTCAAAAACAGAAAAGCACCATATTATTTACTGATGAAAATCAGAAGAATCACAAATGAAAATGGACATTTACCCAGAGTGCAACATTCTCTGTCTTTTGCTCAATCCCTCTGGATTTAATGAAAGTAAGTTCACTTATAATTGCCCCAGTGACTTGCCCCACTGCATCTCTCTTGTGGCTGAGGGTTAACTTGCAGAGCATGTGCCACAGATAATAACGCATCACAGATATTTTAATATGTAAGGTTTCTGTATTCACTGCTCTCGTTCTCACAACCCAACTGCAAGGATGTTGCCAGGGCAGATTTTAGGCTTTTGGTAATTTCACAGTCCACCAGAAAGTGCTCCTGGGTCTCATCTGTGCCACAGCCCTATGGGCATTCCATGTCCACTACAATGAGGTACTTCAGGTTCCCTCTAACAAAAAGTATCCATTGGAGGGAGAGCCAAGCATTATCCTGGAACTTCTTGGGCAATCTCTTACTGTTGAGACACTTAAGGCTCAGAAACAGGATCTCACTTGTGCAGTTTCTCAGAGCAAGGGGAACACAAAAGACTATCTCCAAAATTCTTGAATAAATGCTCTTCCTAGGGGCAGACTTGAGTTCCTCCATACCTATGTGCCACTTCCTAATGAGTTTCAAAGCCTGAGCTATATGGGGTGGGACACAACTTCCTCTTATCTGGACAGTCTTCAGTCTATCATCGAGTACCCAGTCTTTGATAAAAGGTGATACCCAGGCCCTAATACTGTTTTCCCACAGAGAGTTGTTCCCCTGAGCCATACCCCCAAAATTACATTTCAGAAATCTGACACAGAAGGTGGCCATGGAGCACAACATGCCCAAACCACCCTCTTTTCTCTGTAGGAAAGTTACTCCCCTTTTGACTGGGTTCAGTCTGTTCCCCCAGAGCATTTGGAAGAACAGACTGTGGACTCTTGCTTAGAAAGATTCAGGCAACAGGAAAATACAAGAAAGACTTGATCATGTTAATCCTTTCCCTATAGGTCAGCCTCCAAGCCTTCCATTGCTGAACCTTTGCTGCACACACATTCAGTTTCTCATCCCAATTTGCCTTCGCATCCTCAACCATGCCAAACTTTACTCCCAAGATTTTAACTGTCTTTGGGGCCACTGGAAAGTCTTTTAGCTGAAAACTTGGGTCTCCTTCTGAGACCCACAAAGCTTCTGATTTTCTCAGTTGACCAGAGACCCAGAGGCCTCTGAGTAGCTTCTGATGTGGTCCATTACCAAAGACTCCTCCTCTGGTCTGGAGAGAACAATGGTCACATCATCTGCGTAGGCTACTAACTTAAGGGGCTGACTCAAGGGAAACAGAACACCCTCCAAAACACTATGCTGTAATGCTCTTAGAAATGGATCCAGAGCAAACACATACAACAGTGGACTGAGAGGGCACCCTTGTCTTACCCCTGCTCCCACCTCAAAGTCTTTGCCTTGCCAACCATTAATCAAAGGGAAGTTTATTACCCCTTTATACAAAATCTGTAACCATCTAACAAACTGACCCGGAATGCCGTATTTCAACAAAGCAGCCCATAGGTATTCGTGATTAACTCTATTAAAAGCTTTTGCTTGGTCCAAGAGATACGTTCCCCATTTCTGGACTTTGCACCTCTCAAGGTCCTCTCGAATAGTAAGGACTGCCCCGAAAATGTTACATCCCTCCACCGTAGAGTACTGTAAAGAAGATGTAAAGTACCTGTGAATTTGCTCAATCTAGAAGAAATAATCCTTGCAAGAATCTTTCTGTCAGTGTTGAGAATTGCAATGGGCCTCCAATTCTCAACATGCTTTGAGTCCTTTCCCTTTGAAAGCAGGATCAGTGAAGAGTACCCCATAGAGGGAGGAAGACTACCTTTCTCCAAACCCTCATTGGAGACTTCAACAAGAATAGGAAAAAGTTTGTCTTAAAATTTTTTGTAAAACTCTGCTGTCAGACCATCGGGCCCTGGGGCCTTTTTCTTTTGCAGTTTTTCTATGGCCTGATTCACCTCTTCCAGTGTTATTCCTGCCTTCAAAGTAGAAAAGTCCAATTGGTCAGTATTAGGAACTGGGGTCACCTTTAAGAAAGCCTCAGTCTTTTCCTTATCCAAAACCCTTTCCCTGAAAAGCTCAACATAGTAAGGTCTAACCACTTCCAAGAGCCCCACTTTGACTCATGAAAATTACCTTGGGAGTCATAAAGACCCTCAACCAGCTTTTTCTTAACAACCTCTTTGCAGTTCTGGCAAGGATCTGGGCAAACAGAAGCCCCATAATCCAGAACCAAAGATTTGTACTGGCTGTACTGATGTTGCCTGATCAGGTACTTGAGTTGGTTTCACTTTTCACCTCCCTCCCCTTCTGAAATACAGACCTCTAGCTCCTTTCTCAAACACTGGTACTGTTTTTCCTTCTCCCTCCCTTTTCTGTAAGAGATAGACTTGAAGAGAGATCGGAAAGAATATTTGGCTGTGTCCAACCATACATATAGAGAATCATACAGCTGAACCCTTGACAACTGCACCAGCAACAGATTCTCAAAGGATTCTTCTGCCTGCCTTCCCTTCAAAGAACCAACATCAAGTCTCCACAAACCCCTCCCAATCTTGGGTTGGTTCCGGATACCATACTGGAAAGATAGTACCAAGTGATCAGAGAATTCAACCCCCTTCTCACAGACTTCTGTAAAGGATTCACCTTTCTTAACAAAAATTAAATCAAATCTGCTGCTTTTCTGTCCACAGAAATATGTATGCTTGCTCGTTCTACAACCCCATGTGTCCACATCTACTAAACCCGCATCCTCAACCAACTTATTAATAAAAGAACCCTCATATTTGCAGAACCTGCCAGTCCTGTCTACTGCCCTCAGGACTTGGTTAAAGTCCCTCGCAAAAATGACAGGACATGATGTACAGTGGTGTGAAAAACTATTTGCCCCCTTCCTGATTTCTTATTCTTTTGCATGTTTGTCACACTTAAATGTTTCTGCTCATCAAAAACCGTTAACTATTAGTCAAAGATAACATAATTGAACACAAAATGCAGTTTTTAAATGAAGGTTTATGTTATTAAGGGAGAAAAAAAACTCCAAATCTACATGGGCCTGTGTGAAAAAGTGATTGCCCCCCTTGTTAAAAATAACTAAGAAAAAAAGTAATTGAGATCTATCAGTCTGGTAAAGGTTATAAAGCCATTTCTAAAGCTTTGGGACTCCAGCGAACCACAGTGGTGAACCTTCCCAGGAGTGGCCGGCCGACCAAAATTACCCCAATCCACCTCTGAATGGCTGAAGAAAAACAAAATGAAGACTTTGGAGTGGCCTAGTCAAAGTCCTGACCTGAATCCTATTGAGATGTTGTGGCATGACCTTAAAAAGGCGGTTCATGCTAGAAAACCCTCAAATAAAGCTGTATTACAACAATTCTGCAAAGATGAGTGGGCCAAAATTCCTCCAGAGCGCTGTAAAAGACTCGTTGCAAGTTATCGCAAACGCTTGATTGCAGTTATTGCTGCTAAGGGTGGCCCAACAAGTTATTAGGTTCAGGGGGCAATTACTTTTTCACACAGGTTTGGATTTTGTTTCTCCCTAAATAATAAAAACCCTCATTTAAAAACTGCATTTTGTGTTTACTTGTGTTATCTTTGACTAATAGTTAAATGTGTTTGATGATCAGAAACATTTTGTGTGACAAACATGCAAAAGAATAAGAAATCAGGAAGGGGGCAAATAGTTTTTCACACCACTGTATATAGATATTGCTTAATCTCTAACAGAAGTTCCCTTCTCTCTGAGGGTCCCAGTGGGCCATACACATTGATCAATCTAATCAGATTCCCATGCAGCACAATGTCAAGCATCAAGCAACGACCAACCGGGATTTCTATGATTTTTTTAATCTCCAAGCCCTGAACATTTTTGAAAAGAATGCCCACCCCTCCTGCCGGCTCCTCAGCAAAAGACCAAAAGGAGGGTCCATGCCAGCATGTCTTTTGGCTGCAAATATCTAATTCCTGGTTGTTAGGCAGGTCTCCTGCAAGAAAAGAATTTTAGCATCTGCCCAAAATAACCAAAAGCCAAGAACCTGGTCTTCCTATTCTTGATGCTACAGATATTAGCTGTAAGGAATCTGATCATGGGTAATCCATCATGAAATCCTATTTTGATTCTGCTTGGCCAATCTCAGCCAACTGCTATTGCCAAACTGGGAGCAGCAGTACTCCTGTTAGACCCGAATCGGGTCTTCACTCCTTGGCCAGCAATGGCAACCATCTTCTTCCTCATTTTTTGTTTTGGAGGAATTTGTGGGGGAAAAGCAGTTTGCAGAGCTTTCCCCAAAACCCAAAATGGGCCTGGGAAAAGCTTACAACCTGGAGCTCTCAGCAAAGCTTGTGTTAGGGAGCTGCTATCTGGTTACCTTCCCATTGTTCTGTAGTTAGGCTGCTTGGGGGGGGG
>CM044442.1:62932548-62952853 GCA_024363595.1 Xenopus borealis
CCTGCATGGACCAAGGACTATGTCATGAAAAGAATGTATATATTGCTTTAAGATACATACAGTTTAATTGTTCCTGTTTATATATTTGTCCAAATGCTTTCCTACTATAGGGGGAATATGTGGTGTTTATACAAATGGCCTGCAGGTGGCACTGTGCATACATAGGACTTTCTGTACAACTTGAAAGTGAAAGTAAGTCTTAATGCTGTTATGTAATGGTTGCATGACCTGCTAATAAAGCACTGTTATACTCTCCTCATCCTCGGCTACCAAACACAACAGTCTGCCATGTAATAATTCAGCTGGAGATGCTTTGTTGCTCTGTAGTTATGTAGTTCCTGTGAGACAGCCTCGCTTATAGAGTAGGGCAATCGCCTAAATTTCTGGTGTACTGGTTTTACATCTGGTCTTAGTTTAAGAATCAGGTTAATGGAGTGTCCCTTGTCAGCAGAAGCAGTATTGACATTGACAGTGCATATAAGCTTGTCTGAAATAAATGTACCAGCTTTCTCCACACTTAACACTGTAACATTTGTAGTGTTGGTTTTAGCCAAATGACCTACCTTGGAGCATTTGCGACACTGTACTGCTTTTGCAGGACATGTATCATAATTTGCAATGTGTTGTGTTGACCCACAGTGAAAGCAGTATTTTTTATTTTTATTTTTTGCACGGTTTTGCAGTGAAGTGAGTTTTAGCCACTGCTATTTCAATTTGGCTAGCAACTATAATAGCCTTTGCAAGTGTTAAATCCTGCTCCAGGAGCAGTCTCTCTCTAATGTGATGTGAGTTTGTTTTTTCCACTATTTGGTCTCTTAGCATTTCATCTGTTAGATTCCCAAACTCACAGGTAACAACCAGCTCTCTCAAAGCTGCTACAAATTGTTCTGTGGATTCACCAAGTTGTCCACGTTGGCAGAATGTATATCTTTCAGCAACCACATTTAGTCTTGGCATAAAAAAGTTCTTTATAGCAGTAAGAGCAGTTTCATAAGTCTCATCAGGTAATGATAATGTATAGAATAAATACTGTCCCTCTGCTCCCAGGCAGTGAATAAGTAAACCACGCTTTTTAGCTGCAGAAATCTCCCCTTGGTCAGCAGCAACAATGCAATTATCAAACATACGTATCCAAGCAGTAAAAGGTATGGTAGGCTCACCAGGGTTTGGAAGAAAAGCTGCAGGCTGCTGCAGAGGTAGAAGAGACATCCTGTTGTCAATCTGTTGTGTTTTGATAGCCAAGGATGAGCAGAGTATAAATAACAGTGCTTTATTATCAGGTTCATGCAGCCATTACACAACAGCAGTAACTTAAACTCTATCACTCTCAAGCTGTACAGAAAGTACTGTGTATCTGCATAGTACAAGTAATGTGCACAGTGACACCTGCAGGCCATATGTATAAACACTACATTATTTGTATGCTGTGGTATAAAATCTGATGAAATCGAGTAAAATTGGGTGTTTTCTATCCAGTCAATGAGAAAATAAATATGCCCTGTAGCTTGTCAAATAAAAGTGCTGCAAACCAAGCTGAGTTCACTTAGAGCAGTGATCCCCAACCATTAGCTCGCAAGCAACATGTTGCTCTCCAACCCCTTGGATGTTGCTCCCAGTGGCCTCAAAGCAGGTGCTTATTTTTGAATTACTGGCTTAGAGGCAAGTTTTGGTTGCATAAAAAAAAGATGTCCTGCCAAAAATTCTCTCCTGTAGGCTGCCAGTCCATATAGGGGTTACCAAAAAGCCAATCAGAGCTCTTATTTGACATCCACATGGACTTGTGTTGCTCTCCAACTCTTTTTTAAATTTAAATGTGGCTCACAGGCAAAAAAGGTCGGGGACCCCTGACTTAGAGCAATGACAGATGTAGGGGCTTTTTCCTTGCTGGAGACTTCCTCCCTGACCAGCATCAAAGCACCCAAATATACATTTTAACCCATGTGAATGTCGACTACCAAATGTAAAGTGTTTTACATGTCCTGATACCCATTCTCTTCAATAAAAAGGCAATTTTTGGGCATTTTGTAATCCCATGGAAGAGGCAATCTCCAACACTGACAAACTGCTATATCTGTCATTGCCATAGGTACCATGGTAAAAAGAAAGCTGAAAAAGATGGGTTTTGATGGTTTAGCAAACATTGAGATACATTTTTTAAATTAACACAATATAACAGTATTAATACAGTACTGCAGGGCTGTCCAACTGGCGGCTCAAGGGCCACACCCCCTTCTGTGCCCCCCTACCAGCTGTGTTTGCTTACCATGTGTTAGCTTGAAATGGTATCACTACAGAGATTAAATGGCTCCTGCATTGTTTAAACCTCAAATTTGACTTACGGGGGGGCGGGCCCAAATGATGGCCAATTTTTAGTAAGAGATTCTCATCGCTCGTAGCTTACAAATACTGAGAATCAGTATAAACTTAGCTACTAAAATGGAGGATATACAGAGGAAAATAAGATTACAAATCCGCTCCTCCTCAATCTGCAACCCTAGAAGTCCCCGCTGCCAGATCTAAACTGCGCTACTCCAAAGGCCTACACATGAGAGGCGCCATTACTCAGGTCTCTTCCTGGGCACCAAATGGAACATTAATAATAGAGGTGGCTCAGTCCACATATCACTGGTGCTAAAACTACCAAAGAGGCCAAGGCTAGCACACAATCGGTACATCTACCGTCTGAGTGACGGAACAGATCAAAATCAGTGAACGACCAAGGCATACATTATTGGCGCTTGGGCTGAAAAGGATAGTAAGGTGGGGCCCATCACCCAGGAATTGCAGAGTGCAGGAGAGTTGCCACTCATAATTTAAACAACGCATATCAACGGTGGACCAAACTGCACAAATACCAATATGCAGATTAATAGAAAGGCCATTACCATAAACTATAAGCCTCACCTACTGATTGGGAAACAACTCAGTGGAGCTCAGGCTACAAAGGAAAGTTGGGCCCAAAGCACAGGTGGGATAAAGTACATGACAAAGGTAATTTATAACCTAAACTGCACATAATAGTAATAGGCCAATTTGCACAACTACCACCAAACTGATTAACAGGAAAATCAGTTTACCAATCTATAATCTGTCCAGGTTGTGGTTGTTTTCTCTGGAAAAAAGGCGCTTGCGAGGGGACATGATTACACTTTACAAATATATTCGAGGACATTATAGACAAATATCAGGGGACCTTTTTACCCATAAAGAGGATCACCGCACCAGAGGCCACCCCTTCAGACTAGAAGAAAAGGACTTTCATTTGAAGCAGCGTAGGTGGTTCTTCACAGTCAGGACGGTGAGGTTGTGGAAAGCACTGCCGGGTGATGTTGTGATGGCTGATTCTGTTAATGCTTCTAAAAGGGGCTTGGAAGATTTTTTGGACAGATAGAATATCAAAGGCTATTTTGATACTCAACTCTACAGTTAGTATAGCTATGGGCATATGGTTTGTGTGAAAGAGTGGGGTGTGTGTGTGTATGCTGGGTTTTAACTTGGAGGGGTTGAACTTAATGGACTTTGTCTTTTTTCAGCCCAATTTAACTATGTAACTACTATGTAACTATATATCTATGTAAAATGCAATATAAACTGAGCCATATAGCAAACAGATATTATCGTGGGGAAATAAATCTGGGAAATTACTGGCATACTTAAACAAAAGACAACAATCTAATACACTTATTCAGAAGCTCAAAACACCCATTGGATGGGCTAGGGGCACGTTAGATATTGCCAAATTGATGACAGATCATTTTAAAACACTCTATCAACAGACATCTGATGATCCTGAACGTGGTCTCAGATTTCTCCAAGATGCTCAGTAGAAGAAATTGACAGTCCAAGATAGGGAGATCCTAGATGCACCTGTGTGTGCCCTGCTCTGCCTGTGTGTCCCCTGCTCTGCCTATGTGTCCCCCGCTCTGCCAGTGTGTGACCTGCTCTGCCTGTGTGTGACCTGCTCTGCCCGTGTGTGACCTGCTCTGCCTGTTTGTGACATACTCTGCCTATGTGTGACATACTCTGCCTGTATGTGCCGCACTCTGCATGTGTGTACCCTACTGTTGGGGCTCCTAAGGTGTTTAATCATGTGCTGGGGGTGCTGTGTTATCCACAGGGGAAGAGGAGGCATATAGTAACATAGTAACATAGTAAGTTAGGCTGAAAAAAGACTCGCGTCCATCAAGTTCAACCTTTTTTTTTTTTTTTTTTTAATTTTAATTTTAACTGCCTAACTACTAGTTGATCCAGAGGAAGGCAAAAACCCCATCCTAAGCCTCTCCAATTTGCCTCAGAGGGGGAAAAAATTCCTTCCTGACTCCAAAAAGGCAATCGGACTAGTCCCTGGATCAACTAATGAGCTATCTTCCATAACCCTGTATTCCCTCACTTGCTAAAAAGCCATCCAACCCCTTCTTAAAGCTATCTAATGTATCAGCCAGTACAACAGTTTCAGGGAGAGAATTCCACCTCTTCACAGCTCTCACTGTAAAAAACCCCTTCCGAATATTTAAGCGAAACCTCTTTTCTTCTAAACGGAATGGGTGACCTCATGTCATCTGGAAAGACCTACTTGTGAATAAAACATTAGAGAGATTATTATATGACCCCCTTATATATTTATACATAGTTATCATATCACCCCTTAAGCGCCTCTTCTCCAACGTGAACATCCCCAATTTGGCCAGTCTTTCCTCATAGCTAAGATTTTCAATACCTTTTACCAGCTTAGTTGCCCTTCTTTGTACCCTCTCTAATGCAATAATGTCCTGTTTGAGTGAGGGAGACCAAAACTGTACGGCATATTCTAAATGTGGCCTTACAAGTGCTCTATAAAGTGGAAGAATGACCCCCTCCTCCCGTGACTCTATCCCCCTTTTAATGCAGCTCAAGACCTTATTGGCCCTTGATGCTGCTGACTGGCATTGCTTGCTACAGCCAAGTTTATCATCTACAAGGACTCCAAGGTCCTTTTCCATAATGGATTTGCCTAGTGCAGTCCCATTAAGGGGTAATAAGTGGCTTGAATATTCTTACATCCCAGGTGCATGACTTTACATTTATCAATATTGAATATGGATTTAAGGGTAAGGGTGTCTTAATATGACAACTTTTTTTTCATATGAGAGATACGTGATATCCCAGCAGTGAGCACCAATCATTTGTTTTTTTTTTTTTGGTGTGCTACCACAATTAATTTGGATATGGACTTGTGGTAACATGGGTGTGGTTTAAAGTGGTTGTGGTTTAAAAACAGGAATTGGTCAACACTAGCTTTCATTATCGGCCCTCCACTATGTAGGCAAGAAAAATTTCGGCCCTCGGTAACACAGAAGTTGGGCAGCACTGCAATACTGCATTCTATGCTGGGTCCACTTTGGCAGTGACAGATGCAGGTAGGCTTGCTACCTGTGTGGTTTGCAAATTAGGAATACTGGGCAGGATTACCTAACTAACACAGAAATCACCAATTGCCACATAATATCCCCATCCCTGAAGTCACTGGATCCCCCTAGAATGTCAATGCCTGTCACGCCATTGGCCCACCCTGCTGCTCTGAGTTAAAGGCAGCAAAAGGTTGCAACCTTGATGTGAATGTTTGTTGCCACTGAAGACTGCCTCCCCTATTGGCATCAATGCATTCAAAAATATATTGTACATGTGATCCCCATTCTGTTCAATAAAAAGGCATTTTTGGCAACTTAATCACCCCATGGAAGAGGAAATCTCCAGTGGGTGAAAAAAAACACATCTGTCATAGTAAAAAGAAAACATAAAAAGAAAGAAAGAAAAAAAGATGGGTTTTGATAGTTAAGCAATGATTAGGATTAATTATACTATATTATTATTACATTAAAATTGTGTAGTGCTGTGCTGTATAAAAAAGAGTTCAGAATAACAAAATTATCCATTCAGCAACGAGAGCCTAAAATTCCACAAGGCCTCTCCACAAGAGTACTTGGGGTTGTAGTTCAGAACAGCTGGAGTACTTTGAAGTTGATATCCTAAAGTGACATAAAAGAAATGCAAAGTGGGTTGAAGTACAGGTATCTGCTTGGGAAGTTTACCAGGCATATAAGGAAATAGAGATTTACCTAAATTCAAAATGCCATTCATATGGAGTTTCTTTCAGCTTTTCTTTGACTTTGCGGAAAGAGTTTTGGTATTGCTCATTCAGCAAGACACATTCATGAATCCCCTTTAGAAGTTATTGCCTGGGAATGGGGAAAATACACTAATCTTTACACACAGAACATCATTAAAGGAGAAGGAAAGTAAAAAATTGATTCCTACCTATTTGTGTTCCCCACCAGCCCCCCTCCTGAAACGCCGTAGTAAAAACTGCCATATGACTGCTGCAGCCATGCAGTAACATCCTGAAGTTAAAGCGCTTGTGATTGTTTGGCACCACCATTTTCAAATAGGTGCGTCACTTCCGCTCAGAGCTCAGTCATTAGTCCGCATGCGCCACCTTTGTGACCCCATGATGTAGTCACACACGCATTCTGCATCTGAATGCGAGCAACGAGCCATACCTGTGCTTACTGCAGTAAGTGTAACAAAAAGTTTGTTACTGAAAGATCGTTTTGTAACAAGCACATGTTGAGGCAACTTGTAATGAATTTTAAGCTCGATCGCTATTGGAACCACAATGGGACGGGAGCACAGAGGTCAACGATGATGACAGCATAAGTTACGTGACCGCAACGTCAGAAGTAAGCACGGATCTCAAAGGATTCTTCTGTGCATGTGCAGGGCACTGCTGTATGCGTATTGAAATCGTTTTCTGGACAGGAGACGGTATGACTTTCTATGCATGTTCATTTTAATTTTAAAATCAATTGCAGCAAAAATACTAATGAAAAAAGTAATGAGCAAATGATTGCTGTCACGGATAAGTACATTTCATTGTCAATAGTTAGAGCTTAATTTAATTTTTGACTTTCCTTCTCCTTTAATAGATATACTGTAGGTTCATAACTAAAATAATTTAAGGTTCAACGAACAATGTAACATTAAATTAAGTGGTGTGATCAGCCATGTGTGGGGAAACTAAATAAAATACATACCGCCAGGGGCGTAACTACAGAGGAAGCAGACCCTGCGACTGCAGGGGGGCCCAGGAGGTTTTGGGGTCCCATGAGGCTCTAATTTATATACAATTTCAATAAATATTGGTAAACCAGGTCATTTTGTGGGGATGAAAAATAATTTGCTGTGGGGCCCAGTAATATCTAGTTATGCCACTGCATACCGCATCAAATACATAGCTTGTCAAACCTCAGAAAATCTTCCAAAGTTTAGAAAAGGGAAGAGAAGTCAGGAACAGCTGAACCCACGCTGTGAAAATGCGTCACCTGACCTACATACCTTAGAAGTGGACCGGAACTCAAAAAAGAGCCAAGCACAGTAGCAAGCAGACAGTGTGGGCTGGTTGCCTAGCAACCCACAACAAGTCAGAGTCTGAGCGCTTACAGCAGCCTGCTCAAAAGACTAGTGCATTATGCCCAACAGGAGAGGCGCTGCTAGAACTGGGGCATGCGCTTGTCTTGGAGGGAACATGATCCCGCTAGCGGACCACGTCCCTGTATTGAACTTGTATGTCCCCAATCAGAACAGACTGCAGGTGCAAATGTCTTATAATTGCCCTGGAGAACACTGCTATGCTGAACTGTGCAGTAACCACATATAGGTACTGGGTACTAAATGCAACACAGCCATCAGGCTACAGTAGGTAACTAATATGGGGTACTTCTACTGCCCATTTCAGCTTAGAGTCGACAAAAGTAATTGGAGTGAAAGAAGTGGCAGAGAAAAGTGATCTGTTATCTACTGCACACAGAGGGGTTAATGCACATGAATGAATACAATGTAATATATTGTACATAATAGTCAGAAAACGGGAAATGGACAGGAATTGTTAAAATGTCCAGATACAAAATGGGTCCAAAGGAGGTTAAAAATCAATAGCCATACAACGAAAAGTAGGTAGCAGGTGCTCTTTGAATAAAAAATGTTTGGCCACAGGTTAAATAACCATACCCTCCCTCAGGGCTTTACTAATGGATGATCGGTGATTACCAATCCATTCTTTGATGGTGGTACATGTTTTACCCACATAGTACAAGCTGCATGGACACATAATGATGTTAACCATGAAAGATGATGTACAACTTAACCTATGCAGAATCCTAAATCTTTTGCCTGTATGGGGATGTGGAAAGTCTTTGCCAGTGAGTAGGCAGCTAAATGTAACACAGTCTCAACAGTTATAACATCCCAATTTTTTCTGTGTAGTAAGACAATTAGTTTCTGTATGGTCCAATCCCCTAAAGTCAGTGTGTACAAACAGGTCCCTCAGACTCCGGTCCCTTTTATATCCCATTAGTGGATTAGTCGCTTGGTGAAGGCATAATGGTTCATCCATGTTAAGCATTTGGCCAATCTTTCTTAATGCTTGTAGATAGATGATGAGAAGCAGATGAAAAAGTAGTAGTAAAAATCAATGGAGTGGCAGGGTTGGCTTTAACAGGTTTGTCCACCAATGGTGTAGATTGTGAGTGCTGTAGAGCACTTTCCAATTGTTTATTTAATAGATCCTCCGAGTATCCCTGAGTATCAAAAGTTCTATTGAACATTTCTTGTGTTTGTAGCAAAGCAGTTTCTCTTGAGCTGGTGTTGCGAATAACCCGGAGGAACTGTGAGTAGGGAATCTCTCTGATGGTGGCAGGAGGATGGTTGCTATTGGCATGCAAAATTGAGTTCCTATCTATGAGTTTCCTGAAAAGCCTGGTTCCTAAGTGGGAATCCTCAAGAAAAATGTTTAAATCAAGGAAAGGGAAAATTGTTTCATACTTACCGTAATTTTCCTTTCCTGGTCATCCCCAGGGCAGCATAACACTAACGAACGGGTAATTGTCTCCACCGCTGGGTAATCAGAAGAAACAAACACGCCCCCTACACCATAAGTACCCCCTCCTCCATACCTCCTCATCTCTGTCATTAAGCACAAATCAACATAGGGTGGGTATGCTGCCCTGGGGATGACCAAGAAAGGAAAATTACGGTAAGTATGAAACAATTTTCCCTTTTCCTGTCATCCCCTGGCAGCATAACACTAACAGACGGATAATACCCAAGCAATAAAAAGAAAAACCAGGGAGGGAATACATGCCAAAAAATTTAATTAACAGAGGCAGCGAGGACCGACTACCCAAAATGAACATCAGAAGAAAATAATAAATCTAATTTATAATGCTTGACAAAAGAATTCGAAGAAGCCCATATTGCTGCCCTGCAGATTGATTCTAGTAGAACCCCTGCCTCTGCTGCCCAGGAAGTTGCCACACTCTGAGTCGAGTGTGCTCTCAAAACTGGAAGTGATGACCTGCCCAGCTCAGAATAGGCTTTAGAAATAGCTTTTACAATCCAGCTACTTAGCGTTCTTTTTGATGCCTGTTCTCCTTTCCTCACACCAGCTGGAACAACAAACAGCCTTCTAGACTTTCTAATATCCTCAGTCTTTTGTATATAGGCCTTGAGACATCTTCGAACATCCAACGGATTGACTCCTCCCTCTGATGGCATAGAGGAAAGCACAATTGATTTATTTAAATGGAAGCTAGAGACCACCTTGGGCAGAAATGATGGTACTGGTCTCAAGATTACTCTATCTTCATGTAAAACTGTATAAGGTGGGTCAACTGACAATGTCTGTAGCTCACTCACTCGTCTAGCCGATGTAATAGCAGATGTAGTTGAATGGTTTTTAAAGACAAAGGCCACAGAGGAATTTCCAAAATAGGTTCAAAGGGGGAAGATGATAAGGAATAAAGGACCAAAGGAAGATCCCAAGGCGGAGCCAATTTCTTTAGCAGAGGTTTGATTCTTAAGACTGCTTGAAAAAATTGACTCACTAATGGTTCTTCAGCCCACTTCTTTCCCAACACTGCAGACAAGGCAGACACCTGCACTTTCAATGAGCTAAGGCTCAAACCGTACTCCAGACCAGACTGAAGGAACTCCAAAATTGACGGCTTCAAGGGATCACAACCCTGAGTCTTTGACCAGACAGAAAAACAATCCCAGATCCTGGTACATAGGCTTCCTGGCCTTAATGAGCTAAATTGAGGGCTCCCGGATTTGGATGTAGAAAGGAACCCTGAATCAACAGATCTTCCAACTGTGGCAGTTTCAAGGGTAATTGAATCGATAAGCGCTTCAGCAGGGGATACCATGGCCTGTGTGGCCAATCTGGGAGAACAGCTATTACATCCATATGTGAAACTAAGATTTTCCTCAGTACTCTGAAGATTAAAGGAAACGGGGGAAAAACGTACGCCCAAAGATTCTCCCAATCTTGAGCCAGTGCATCCACCGCTACTGCCATCGCTGAAGGAAATCGGGAGAAAAAGGTTTTGATCTTGGCATTGCTCTCCGAGGCCATCAAATCTATCCGGGGAAGACCCCACTGAGCCACTACCCACTGAAAAACTCTCGAATTCAGCTCCCATTCTGCCCTGTCTAATAAATTTCGACTTTAGGCATCCACTCGAAGATTCAGACTGCAGGGTATATGAATGGCTGTGATGTCCTGCAAACACGTCATAATTGGGATGGTCTCCCTCATTAGGTTGACAATGCCTGTGCCTCCCCTGTTTCCTCACATACGACACCTCTGAATCATTGTCCGATCTGATCTTTACGGACAGACCCAACAGGACTGGCTCGAGAGCTGACAGAGCCATCCGAATCGCCCTCAACTCCAACACATTCGAAAGAGATGCGACAGATCTCTCACCCACTTCTCGTGGACCTCCAAACTGCCCACATGGGCTCCCCAACCTGTGCCGGACGCATCGGTAAAGACCTCCATCCACTGAGGCTCCTCTAGTGGAAAACCTCTGCGAAGATTCAACGGATTCTGCCACCACGAGAGGTGAGCTTTGAAGGATGGTGACAGCTTGATCATCTGCGACCAACACTTGTAATGTTGATTCCAATGCATTAGAAACCAACTCTGTACTGGTCTCATTCTACACCTTGCCCATCTGACCAGTTCGATGGAAGAAGTTAGAAGACCCAGAAAACTCATGACCCTGGCTGATACACTGTTGCGGTTCTGAAGATGACCTTGTAATACGAGAAATCCTCTGAAGGGGCAAGGAAACTAATCCCAGCTTGGTATCGAAGAGAGTCCCGAGATATATCAGTCTTTGTGTTGGGATTGGTTGGCTCTTCTCTTCCTTTAGAATCCAACCAAAACGCATCAGCCTGCCCTTTACTAACTGCACCTGATTTCCGAGGGATTGTGGATTTCTTCCAACAATTAGGAGATCGTCTAGATAGTGATAGACTTCTACTCCATCCCTCCTTAGATTGGCAATGAGAACTACTATCATCTTTGTGAAGGTTCTTGGTGAGGTAGAAAGACCGAAGAGCAGACAACGAAATTGAAAATGGAGATCTTCCCAGGCAAATCTTAGAAAACGTTGATGTTCCACTGGCACATGCAGATATGCATCCTTTAAATCGAGGGAAGCCAGCCAATCTCCTGTATGCACTACTGATTTTATAGTGGAGAGAGACTCCATTTTGAACCTCTGGTACTTTAAACATCTGTTCAATTTTCTCAGATCTAGAATTGGGTGAAGTTCTCCTGAAGCTTTTGGAACCAGGAACAACGGAGAATAAAATCCTAGACCTCGCTCTTGAGGTGGAACTGCCACTATCGCCTCTTTTACCCTTAGCTGGGAAATGTAATCCTGAAAGATGAAAATGTCTCCCTCTTTCTTGGTCCTCTCTCAGGAAATGAAAAAATAGTTTCGAGGTTTTTGTATAAATTCTAAGCAGTATCCTCTGGTGACTACCGAAAGGACCCACTGATCTTGGATCTCTCTGGCCCATACCTCTCGAAACTCCAGAAGCCTTGCTCCTACAGGAAAAGGCAGGGCCAGCCTCGTATCATTGGGGTTTAGACTGATTCCTTGGAGATCTGGGATTTCCAGCTTTAGTGGACCGGAAAAACCCTGCTTGCCCCGACCACCAAGAGCCTTTAAATTCTTTACCCAGTCTGTAGGCCTTAGCCTCCTGCTTGCGTCTATAGGCAAATCTGTCCCACTGTCTTCTTTCTTGGGGCAGTTTAGGTTGAGGAAAAAAAGTGCTCTTCCCACCTGACGATTTGGCAATAATGTCATCCAAAGATTTCCCAAAAAACCTTTTGCCCTCAATGGGAAGCTTACACAGTGTATTCTTGGAGGCTGTATCTGCCAGGCCCGGACTGGCCATCTGTGGGTTCTGGCAAATGCCAGAGGGGCTGCTATAAGGTCCCATAGAAAATCACTATTTAGTGGGCTGGTGGGGGCTGTTTGGGCCTCTATGTGGGCTGATTGGGCCTCTGTGTACCTGAAATGCCAGGGCCTGTTTTGATTCTCAGTCCAGTCCTGGTATCTGCATACCAGGTACGAAGCTATAAAGCCCTCCTGGCAGCAGTGGTATATGCCGTATTGCATGCCGCCATTCTTGAGAGATCCACAGAAGCCTCCAAGCTAAATTCTGCTGCTATCTTTAAATCTGCAATTGCTTTACAAATTGCTTCCTCCAAAAAAGCTTCCTCAATATTTTCTGCCCAGACTGCCATAGCTTTCGAGACAGACACAGCAGCAATCGCTGGTTTACAGGCAGCTCCCGCTGTTAAATAAGCCTTTTTCAATTCTGTCTCCATTCGTCTATTCATAGGATGTTTAAAAAACGAAATATCGTCAATCGGTAGAGCAGTCTTTTTTGACAGATGGGCTACAGGGGCATCAACTTTTGGTGGGCTTTCCCAAATATCTAAATAATCTTGAGAAAAAGGATATAAACTGGCAAACTTATTTTCCACCGGAACCTTCCTAGGGCCCTTAGCCCTTGATCTATAATATCCTTAATTTCTGCATGCACCAGAAAAATATTTTTCTTCTTTTTAGAGAATAAGGAGAAAAAAGAAGGCTCAGGCTGACTTTCTTCCAAGTTTAGGGTGCGTCTAACTGCCTTTATAAGTGAAGGAATCACCTTAATATCAAAACCCTCAGTCCTCTCTGCTTCCTCGTCAGAGGAATGAGATTCATCAGCATCTGAAGAAGAAGACCGTAATACCACAGATGTACCAGGAAGCGGATCCCTAGACACTTCAGCTTGCTTTTACAGAATCTGCCACTGCCTTCTTAATCCATTGCATAACTGAATCTTCACTAAAGGCTGAGGTAAAGCCAACGAAGGTTCTCTCCCCCTGTCATGAGTAGCATACTCCTGAAGACAAGCCTGACACAGTCTCTTGTGTCTAATCACAAGCTTTACATGATCTTAAATCAGTGCTGTCCTCTCTTCTATGCGCTTCTTAGAAGCATTCTCTTCCACAGGCACAGGGTCACTAGAATTAAGAGTACCCAAAAACTAGCAAGCTCTTTTCATAGGCACTCACCCAGACTTTGAAGCAGCACTCTTGCTGGCAGCCGGCTCCATTCCAACTTCTAGGCAGAGAATAGGCAAAGAACGCCAAAACCGCACCGTTAATATGCATGGGACGCATAATTGACGTCACTGAAGGTGCGAGTGAAGAAAGCGCAAACAACAACAAGCCCCGGCTGCAAGCGTCTCTGTACTGTAGAGTCGACAGAGCTTCGGGTGGAGAGAGCCGCCATAAAAACTGAACCCGGTAATCGGATCTATGACCCGTGAGTGCCTAGCCTGCCTTCTACTTACCCAGAAGAAACAAAAGATGAGGAGGTATGGAGGAGGGGGTACTTATGGTGTAGGGGGCGTGTTTGTTTCTTCTGAATACCCAGCGGTGGAGACAATTACCCATTCGTTAGTGTTATGCTGCCAGGGGATGACCAGGAAACGTTATTAGTATCAAAGTTCAAAGTTAATTTAATCGGGGTATCCAAGTCATTAAGGTGAAAAGTCATTGCTGAAAAGAAAGCAGAGACTCCTTGGAGTTGGTCCATATCAGGAACAAATCATTGATGTAGCGAAAACAGGTATTTCATTTCCCATTGTACTGTGATTCAAATTCAAACATGAAGATGTTGGCGTAGTATGGCGCAAGTGTACTTCCCATGGCATCTAGTTTGCAGTGTCAGCAATTTGGTTTCTAGGGTACAAATTACCCTAGCAACCCTGCATTGATTTGAATAAGAGACTGGAATATGAATAGGAGAGGGACTGAATAGAATAATAAGTAATAAAAAGTGGCAATAACAATACATTTGTAGCCTTACAGAGCATTTGTTTTTAGATGGTGTCATTTGCAAGCTGCAAAGAAACACAAGAAAATTGCAAATCATTAAAAAACTATGAAAAATAAATAATGAAAACCAATTGAAAAGTTTCTTAGAATTGGCCCTTCTACAATATACTAAAAGTTAACTTAAAGGTGAACCACCCCTTTAAGATTTGTGGACTTTGGGTAATGTATAGATGATAGGCATACGGGGTAATCTGTAATCAGGTATTCATGTGTCTTGATCTACCCACCCAGTTGTCTTAGCCATTTTTAAAACTTCATCTAACTCATTCTTAAATTTGCCAGTGTGGTCACTCAGAAGTATTCTATATGTATCCGTATCTGATAACTGACCCAAAAGTTCATTCTTGTAGTATGTATAATCAAGTAATACAACAGCTCCCCCCTGTCAGTGGGTCTAATAACCAGTTCATTGTCAGCTTTCAATGTCTTAATGACCTGGCGTTCTGTTGGAGAAAGGTTGTTGGATTTTTTAATATTGCCATCCATCTGCTTGATATCCCTGCTAAGTATCTCACTAAAGGTTCTAATGGGAGCAGGTATATTAGGAGGTTCAAACTTACTCTTGTTTTTGAACAATGGTGTGGTTTGTGCAGGAGCATCCCTAAAATGTTTCTTATGGGGGGAGGGGGGCATAGGGTTTAGCGCATTATAGGTTGACTTCTCCTTTAAGTTTAAGCTTCCTCTGAAATCTGTGAATATCTACAAGCAGGTCCAGTGTGTCATGAGAATTGCTAGGGACAAATGAAAAACCCTCTGAAAGTAAGGAGAGCTCGCCCAAAGATAAGCTATGTTTACTAAAGTTAAATACTATATTCTCCTGCCCTCTTGGGTTTACGGTTCCCTCGTCTGGTATGGCCCCGCCTCCTCCTTCCCTGTCTTGTCTGGATCGTGTTTTGACCCCTAAAAAAGGTTTGGGAATACTGTTGCCAGGTGCTGAGTTAGAATTGCTAGTTTGGTCTGAACTGTCCACAGTCGTTAAGGTCCTTGGGAGTTGCCTTCTTCTGAAGGGGGCCCTAGGGCTGTCAGATCTAAGTCCTATCCAACCATACACCTGTTTGGATTTGTAATCGTCAGACACTTTTAAAAAATTTGTTCTGTTTAAAATTAGTCAAATCAAGTTTAAATTTGTCTATTGCTACTTTGAGTTTACCCACCCAGTCAGTCACTGTATCAATGCGAAGTGAGTTTAGATATTGTTCCTCAAGATTGTACCAATCTTATCTTTAATTACAGACAACTTCTTTCCAACCTGTTCTACATCTAGTAAGATCAGGAAAAATGAACATCTGTTCAGAATGCCACACCACTTTACACTGAACTCGGTTATTACGGCCAATGGTGGGAATGTTGTTAATTCTTTTTTTTTAACAATTCAATTTTGGTTAAAATTTGTTCAAAATCAAACATTGGTTTGGACATACTTTATTGAGAGTTTATTCCATGTACAATTTCAATATTGTACATGGAATAAACTCTCAATAAAGTATGTCCAAATCAATGTAGCATTGTGTTTGTTTTGCTCTACAACAGTGTATGCAGGATGCATCCTGTATTAGACTTTCTTTGATAAGTTGGAATAACTGGGGAAAAAAAGGGGGGGAAGGGGGATCTCCTCTTACAATTGTACGTTCATGTGCTCCATATCGGGCATTGTAACTGGCTAGATTATATTACTCTCCTATAGATATGTTAGATTAGTATCTTAGATAATACCTGTAGTTCCATCGGGAAGGTATGGTTTCTTTTCCCCTATACTTCCTGGGTCCCACACTCCCATATTTATCTGGGCAGCCTCTCCTTGCATAGATTAGTTTATACATAGGGATAATTTGATTGACCTGGTTTTTCCATTGTGATAGTGATGGGGTGTTGCTATTTTTCCAATACATGACAATACATTTCTTGGCTGCTGTTAGTACTATGGCCAGAAGAATCTTAGCAGCTCAATTGTGGGCTACATTAGATACCTGATTTAATAGCATCAGCAAAGGGTCTGGCTGAATATGTATCCCTATGGCACTTGTAATATAATTAGAAATCCTTACCCAAAATGTATTTATACTTGGACATGACCACATCATATGTATGTAGTTGGCTGGTGAATGATGGCATCTGGGACATTCATCAGAGTGTTGATCTGAAATCTTATGTAGACGATAAGGGGTAAGGTAGGTTCTATGTAAGAATTTTAATTGGAGTAGGTTGTCTCTGGCTCCAACCAGGTATTGAAACTGTGACTCTAGTATTTCTTTCCAATCCTCTTCTGTGATACCCGGTAAATCCTGGGACCATTTCCGTAAAGGTCCTGGGAGGAATTGGATAGAATCAGTTGGGTATAGAATTTTGATAGGGGTTTGGTAAGCATATTGTTGTGTGCCATGTCTTCTATTCGTCAGGGTGTTGTGTCTATTGCATGGCCCTTTAATTGTGTGGTTAACGCATGTCTCATTTGAAAAAATCTGAACATATTGTTGGGCAGCTGAAACTTTTCTTTTAGGCCCTGATATAGAGTTATCCTTACAAACATCCGCAATGTATTTGATGTTATACCTAGCCCAAAGCTGTGGGTCAGGCACACTTTGTAAATGTGGGATATTTGGGTTGTGCCAGAGTGGGGCATAAGAGGAGAGGTGGTTAACTGGTCTAGGAAATAAGTGTAAGGCTGTTTGCCTTGCCTGCCTTACCTCTTTGATTAGGGGAGTTGTTTTGGATGTGTACCTACACCCCCTGTACAGAAGATTTTTAAGCTCTTCATATGATCCCATTATGTGAGCCTCCAGAATTGTGGCTGGGTTGTCCTGGGATGGGGAGGCCCAGCTCCAGGCTATTTGGGGCAGCAAGACCACCTCCATCTGTGGAAAGTTGTAGTTTGGCTGCACCTATTCTTGGGGTGGTGGCTCCCCAGTATAATTGAGTTATAAGACCTTTCAATATTAGGAAAAAATTTGATGGGATTTTGATGGGTGTTTGGCGAAAGATTAGTTTTAACACAGGCTTGTGGTGCTCTCTATAAGGCTTTTGTCCACTTAATAAAGCTTGTACCAATACCCAGATGTTGCATTACTGCCCAGAGATACTCCCATTCAACTGAGTCGAAGGCTTTCTCGTTGTCCAGGGCTGCTATGACTCTTTCTCCTGAATTATCATGTGTGATGGATATATTTGTGAATAGGCGTCTTAGATTTATGTCTGTGGATCTACCATGAACAAAGCCAGATTGGTCTGGGGCAATAATGGAAGGAAGGACACGAGAAAGACATCTGGCTAGAACTTTGGCGAATATTTTCACGTCACAGTTTATAAGGGATATAGGTCTGTAGGATGCACATAATGTAGGGTCCTTCCCTGGTTTTAGTATGAGAATTATTAATGACTTGTTGGCTGAGGGGGGCAAAGGTGAGCCCTCACAGATTGCGTTGAATATCTTTGGTGTGAGGACTCACCCTGGTGGTCTAGCGGTGGCGCAGCGGGGACACCCGCCGCGCCATTGGCGGGGACACCCGCTGCGCCATCCTCCCCCCTCCGTATTGGTTTCCTAGTGCGCGCACTTCCGGTTTATATAGACGCATGTGCGCTGGCGTGATGACGTCAGCGCGCAATGGCGCGAAATTCAAAAGGATTTAAAGGGACATTTTTTCTTTTATCATTGCCAATACTTCGTGCTGTAAAGCTTCTGATCTGTCTGATACCTGTGTTTGACCCTGCCTGGCTGTTTTGACTACTCTGATCTCTGGAACCTGACCCTTGCCTGAAACCGACCTTGATTTTGCTTAACCCTCCCGATTGAAATTCTGGTTTGACCCCTGCCTGTTATTGACTCCGATTCTGCCTTTTCCCATCTGATTGATTACCCGGATTTGACCCTTACCTGCCTGAAGAAACCTAGTTATCCGCCTGCCTCGACCCAGCCTGTCTGACTACGCCTTTGCCTTATCCAATTGTACTGTGATCTTCGGCCTAACTGACTTTTTAACTGTCGTGCCCCTTTGCTTGCCAGAACTCCTTGCCTTGCTCCTCTCGATAAGTCCAGGTGGCATCTGAGTACCTGAGGGCTCCTCCCTAAGCCAAAGGCGGTCACACTACTGGTGAAGCCGAGCCGAGACCAGGGAACTTGGCATCAGTTCTGGTCTAGGGTGCCGACCGTGACACTTGGAGCCAGAAGGGAGTTGTATCTTTTATACCATGCCATTAGTAGACCGTCCAGGACAGGGGTTTTTCCCGGATGGACATGAGATTATAACATCTATCACTTCTTGGGTAGAGATAGGGAAGTCCAATTCACATGCCTCTGGGACCCCTAATCCAGACATGGGTATATTTTGAACATAGGACTGTATTTCTTTTGTTTTTAGGGTGAGTTTGGTTTGGTGCAGCTTCATTGATGTGGCATGGGAGTGTTAAAGTATGGCCATTATCATCCTATACACCCGGTATGATAGTAGATTGTGAGGGGTCCTTGGCAAGCAGAGCCAACAATTTGCCTAGTTTGTCTCCCATTTCTAAGAGATTTGCCCTTTGGTAGAGTAGAGACTTATATAGTAACTCCGCCTGGGCTGCTAGTAATTTAACTTGGGAAGTTGACCAAACTATTCGAGTGTTTTCATAGTATATAACTTTTCATTGTTAGCTACTGTTTGGTTTAGGGTAGTATTGGACGTTGAGGCGTTTGATTTGGGAGATATACTCTCCTCTGGTGAATGCTTTAAGAGCATCCCACACCATAGTGTCATCAGCTGATTGTTCATTAATAGTGAGAAAGTCAGTAATATTGTTCTCGATAAGAGTAGATACACCCGTATGGTTAACCCAGTATTGACTTAGTCTCCATACATTATCAGCAGGTGTACCCCCTTCGACTCAGTTGAATGGGAGTATCTCTGGGCAGTAATGCAACAACTAATCAGCAACAATCATGTCATTACCATAGGCAAAATGGATGACCTGAAATCAGTCTTTGTGTTACTTAAGCATGATGTACAAAAAATAAGAGAACGCACTACAGAAACGGAGAGGAGAATTAGTGCAATGCCCCTGGTTAGATGTTTTATCACTACTACCCCCCGGTTCACCTCTGGGGAGCCCAAAGTCATGTCTATGCGGGATAAGGTCATATGTGCTTGGTTATAGCAGGTATATTGGGTAACCTCTGGGTATCTGGTGCACCATAAATCAGTTAAGCCAAAAGCCTCGAACCATCTAAGGAAAATTCCATCCGAACGGGACGGTATAGGTAATCTGTCCTTGGTATCATTTAACACAGCATTAAAGTCACCCATTACGATAAGAGGGGCAGTGGGGAGGCTTGTGATTCTATTCATGATCGTGTATAACACTTTATCTGAGAACGGTGGGGGTATGTACACGTTAGTAATGTTAATTAGTAATCCCATTACCCGGGCTTGAATAATCATGAATCTTCCCTCTGGGTCTGTTTTCAAGTGGATTAAGGTAAATGTGCAGTTTCTGCTAACTAACATTGATATCCCTCTTGAGTAAGTCGAGTATGTGGCATGATATTCCGCTGATATCGATCTCTTTTTTAGCGCTAGTACTTTGCTACCGTCAAGGTGAGTCTCCTGAAGGAGTATAATGTGGGGGTTATATTGTTTGAGAAACTGAAATACCAGGCCTCTCTTTATTGCGCTACCAAGGCCTCTAACATTCCATGAAAGAATATTTATCTTAGCCATGACTTATAATTAGGATATAATAGACAGATAATGGATCTATGCATATGAAATGAGATGTTTAGTACGTCCGCACTGTGCACATTTTCTACTGGTTTTTGAAACATTGCATTCTGTTTAAGGAGATAGAGAAACATAAACCTTAACTTAATCCCAACACCCACCCTATCCACCTGTCACGAACGGCACCCAATACCAGAACAATTGCCAAACGCCTTTGTTTCAGCTCGGCTTCACCAGTTAAGTGACCGCCTTTGGCCTCGGGAGGAGCCAGTGGCGTAACTAGAAGTCACAGGGCCCCCCTGCAAAAAAAAATTATGGGCCCCCC
>CM044442.1:62963022-62993973 GCA_024363595.1 Xenopus borealis
CCCGGCACCTCCTCTTTACGATGGGAATCCGACTGCTTGCAGGGGTTTCCTTAACCAGTGAGAGATCCAGTTTACCCTGCTACCACGCCGGTTCAGTTCTGAACTTGCGAAGGTGGGCTATATCATATCTTGTCTGACTGGGAAGGCTTTAGAGTGGGCATCTGGGAAAGACGTGATCCATCTATTGATAATGCTGGAGTCTTCATCCTGAACTTGCGCACAGTTTTTGATGCTCCAGGCCGTGCTGCATCTGCGTCTTCTCATCTGCTGCAAATTCGCCAAGGCACTCGATCTGTTCCTGAGTATGCTATTGAATTCCATACATTGGTAGCTGAGACAGCTTGGAATAATGAAGCATATCATGCAGCATTTTACAATGGCCTCTCCACCTGTATAATGGACAATCTGGTCTCACGTGACTTACCCACTCACTGGGAGGAACTCATAGCCTTGGCTGAAAAAGTGGACACACGTCAGAGGGAGCACCTCTTAGAAAAGGAACGCTCCAGGAAGCTTCATCCTACCTTGGCTCCACGTTTCCAGAAGCCGTATCTTCCTCCTCCCGCCACTACTCCGGAGTCACCCGCTAACTCCTCCGAAGAGCCCATGCAGGTTGGTCGTGCCCATCTCTCCTTACAAGAAAAACTACAGAGACGTGCTGAGGGACTGTGTTTGTACTGCGGGGGCAAATCTCACTTTGCCTCTTCCTGTCCCCTGAAGCCGGGAAACTCCAGAACCTAGGTAGGTCGGGGGAAGCCTATCTGGGTGGAATTGCTTCTTCTCCCCACACCTCTTGTCATCGGGTTCTACTTCCTGTGCAGTTTCTGCTCCCTTCCAAAACGGTTCATGCTCAAGCCTTCCTGGATACTGGAGCAGCTGGGAATTTCCTGGACAGGACCTTTGCTAATTGTCTCTCCATCTCTACAGGGGAGCTGTTCTTCAAGGTGGGGGCTCCTTATCGATTGCCCTTCTACTCCGGTGGTTTTGGGTCTTCCCAGTGGAGTCCCTTTTGCCGTATGAATTGTCTTCCAGTGAAACGTCTGGTTAAGATCTCTGCACTGGAGACCAATATCGCTGTGGTTCCTCCTCAATATAGAGACTTTTCTGATGTCTTCTCTAAGCGTTCGGCAGAAAAACTTCCTCCTCATCGTCCCTATGATTGCCCTATCGAACTGCTCCCGGGTACCATGCGCTGAAGGAGTATATTCAAGAGAATTTACAGAGGGGATTCATTCGTCCCTCTTCCTCTCCTGCCGGAGCAGGATTTTTCTTTGTTGAGAAAAAAGATGGCAGCCTGCGTCCATGTATCGACTACCGTGGCCTTAACAAAATCACCATCAAAAACTGTTACCCTCTTCCTTTAATCTCGGAGTTATTCGATCAGCTCAGGGGCTCCTGTATCTTCACCAAGTTGGATCTACGTGGGGCCTACAATCTGATTCGGATTAGAGAGGGTGACGAGTGGAAAACCGCATTTAACACTCGTGATGGGCATTACGAATACCTCGTGATTCCCTTTGGCCTCTGCAACGCCCCTGCGGTTTTCCAAGAATTAGTGAATGACATTTTCCGGGACTTGTTAGGCCGTTGTGTGGTAGTTTACCTTGATGACATCCTCATATACTCTAAAACTCTGGACGAACACCGCTCTCAAGTGTGTGAAGTACTGACCCGATTGAGGAAGAATGCCCTGTATGCCAAATTTGAAAAATGTTCCTTTGAAGTCTCCTCGATCCCTTTCCTTGGTTATGTTATCTCCCAAGCGGGTTTCGAGATGGATCCCGCGAAGGTTTCAGCAATCCTGGATTGGCCTTTGCCTACAAGTACCAAGACGATTCAAAGATTCATTGGGTTCGCCAACTATTACAGGCAATTTGTTAAGGGCTTTTCCACCAAGGTGTCACCCAACTTGGCTCACATTCGGAAGGGGGGTAAGCTTCAAAACTGGTCCACACAAGCCCTAGAGGCCTTCAATTCTTTGAAAGAATGTTTCTCCCATTCTCCTGTCCTCAGACACCCTGACCCCAGTTCACCATTCTTCATTGAAGTGGATGCTTCTGATATCGGCGCCGGAGCTGTCCTCTCCCAAAGATTGCCCTGTGATGAAAAACTCCATCCGTGTGCCTACTTCTCCAAAAAGTTTTCACCCGCAGAACAGAATTATGATGTGGGAAATCGAGAGTTGTTGGCCATCAAGCTTGCTTTAGAAGAATGGAGACATTTACTGGAGGGTTCTGCTGTGCCTATTACTGTTTACACTGACCATAAAAACCTTGAGTATTTACAGTCAGGAAAGAGACTTAATCCTAGACAAGCTTGGTGGGCACTGTTCTTCTCCCGGTTTAATTTAATTATTACCTATCGTCCTGGCTCCCGGAATTGGAAAGCGGATGCTTTATCTAGGAGTTTCTCTTCTGAAGAACTGCACCCTGTGGACCCCAAGCCCATTGTACCTCCTACAAAGTTTTTGGCAGCGTTACTTCCCACCGTGGCATCCCAGTTGCTATCATCACAGTCCAATGCTCCGCCTGATACTCCCTTCGGTGTTGCCTTTGTACCACCTGATCTTCGTGAAGCCATTCTTACACAGTCTCATAATTCCATGCAAGCAGGCCACCCAGGAGTCAGGAAAACCTTTGAACTGTTGTCTCGCTTGGTGTGGTGGCCATCGCTTCGTCGGGATGTCAAGAAGTTTGTCGCTGAGTGTACCATCTGCGCCACTTCTAAGTCTGGGCGCTCACCTCCTATGGGTCTACTCCAACCTTTACCGGTGCCTTCTCGTCCCTGGACTCACCTTGCCATGGACTTTATTTACTGACCTTCCTGCTTCACTAGGGCACACTGTGATCGGGGTGGTCATAGATAGATTCAGTAAGATGGCTCACTTCATTCCTCTCCGCAAGCTCCCTTCTGCTCCTGAACTCTCCCAGCTTTTCATTTTGCATATCTTTCGTCTTCATGGACTACCTACTGAGATAGTTTCCGACCGTGGTTCCCAATTTGTCTCCCAGTTTTGGAGGTCCTTATGTAAAGCCTTGAAAATTTCGCTCCACTTCTCGTCCGCTTATCACCCTCAATCCAACGGTGCCACTGAAAGAGTCAACCAGGCCTTAGAACAGTTCCTGCGATGCCATGTTTCTCTATGTCAGGAAGATTGGGTTGAACTTCTTCCATGGGCGGAGTTTGCTCACAACAACACCCTTCATGACTCTTCTGTGTTTATGGTCTCCACCCTCTGGCGTTTCCCCAGGATTTCATCCTTACAGACGTTCCTGCTGCCAATGACCAAGCGGCTCACATGTCTGCCATCTGGCATGCCACCCAGGTCAACCTAGAAAAGAGTTCCCTCTCTCAGAAAAAGTTTGCTGACAGAAGAAGGATATCCGCCCCACAGTACAGTCCAGGTGATAAGGTTTGGCTTTCCTCCAGGAACATTCATCTTAAGGTACCTACGCCGAAACTGGGCCCTAAGTTTATTGGTCCTTTTTCCATAAACGAGGTCATCAACCCAGTGGCTGTTTGCCTTCAACTTCCTCCGGAGATGAAGATCCCTAACGTCTTCCATGTCTCCCTTCTCAAACCTGCTGTGTCAGCCCCTTCCTCTCCTTCACCCCCTACTCCGGTCCTTGTGGACGACAATCAGGAGTTCAAGGTACAGAGGATATTGGATTCCCAGATTTTCAGAGGTTCTTTGCAGTACCTGGTGGAATGGAAAGGATTTGGTCCGGAGGAGTGCTCGTGGGTTAAGGCTGATGATGTCCACGCTCCCTTGCTTACTCGCAAGTTCCACAAGTATTTTCCTCTGAATCCCAAGCCTGGTGGTCCTGAGGCCCCCCGTGAGGGGGGGGTACTGTAAGAGTTCCTGTTAATTGCTGCCGGCGTCAAAGTCGGCGTGCGTCAAAGTTGACGCGTCGGAAGTTGCGCGTCTTGACGTCATCACGCCGGCGTCCGTTTCGGCGCCAATTGGGGCCTATTTAAGGAAGCTCTGGACTCTGACTGGTGCCTGATTATAGGTTCTCGTTCTCGGTTCCTCGGTGCGCCTGTTATTTCTTCTGCTACTGATCGTGTATGACCCTGCTTTGTTCCTGGACTTTCTACTCTTCGCTGCCTGAATTTGACCATTTCCTGGATTTCGACTACTCCTTTCTTCCTGATCCTTGTCTGCAACTTGTACCTCGGACTGGTCTACGGACTGTTGTTTCCTCCTTGGTCCACTACTTCACCAAGAGCAAGTCCAAATAACAGTGTTCTCTCGCTCTGCCTTTCAGTAAAAAATGAGAATGCTTCAATCCTCCAATCTGGTCACCGCAATCCCATATGGATATAATCTTCAATCAATAAATGAGGAGAGCACTCGGACAGCAGATATGCTGTGAAGTTTCTTTAATTCCAGTGACTACAAGTACACTGTAGTCACTGGAATTAAAGAAACTTCACAGCATATCTGCTGTCCGAGTGCTCTCCTCATTTATTGATTGAAGACTTCACCAAGAGCCTTTGGCCCTTACAGAACGAGCTGGGATAAAAAGTTGTCATTTAGCATATTTACAAACCTACTAGCTTTTTCTGTCTTGGCAACCCCATTAACCCAGTCAATGTCCGGATAATTGAAGTCACCCATAATAATAACTTGACCTAGTTGTGAAGCTCTTCTATTTGTAAAAGTAGCTGGGCTTCATACTCGTCACTTATTCGAGGTGGTTTATAGCATACACCAATTAAAATTTTCTTTGTAACTTTTTGCCCAGTCAAAATCTCTACCCAGAGAGTAGGGATGTCGCGGACTGTTCGCCGGCGAACTTGTTCGCGCGAACATCGGCTGTTCGCGCTCGCCGAATGTTCGCGAACGTCACGCGACGTTCGCCAATTTGGGTTCGCCTTAGCTGGCGCTTTTTTTTTGCCATTTCTCCCCCAGACCAGCAGATACATGGCAGCCAATCAGGAAGCTCTCCCTCCTGGACCACCCCCACACCCCCTGGACCACTCCCCTTCCATATATAAACTGAAGCCCTGCAGCGTTTTTTCATTCTGCCTGTGTGTGCTTGGAAGAGCTAGTGTAGGGAGAGAGCTGTTAGTGATTTGAGGGACAGTTGATAGTAAGTTTGCTGGCTAGTAATCTACTGTTCTTCAAACAACTGCCATCTAGCTGTGTGAGCTTGTTCACATTCTGTCTAAATATCAATAATATTACCGTCTCCAGAAACACCATCCTGAGTGACGTTTTTCAAGCAGCAATAATATTTTCCGTAATCCGTATCCACTGCTGTAGTAGTGTATACATTGACCTTGTAGGCATTGTTTGCCCAGTCTTTAACCAAGTGCCACGTAGCTGTGTGAGCTTTTTCACAAAACGCAGCGCTGTGTCAACAATGTATTTTTTAGAAACATTTTTGCCCTTGATCCCCCTCTGGCATGCCACTGTCCAGGTCGTTGCACCCTTTAAACAACTTTAAAATCATTTTTCTGGCCAGAAATGTCTTTTCTAGCTTTTAAAATTCGCCTTCCCATTGAAGTCTATGGGGTTCGCGAAGTTCGCGAACCATTCGCGAACATTTTTTCCGACGTTCGCTACATCCCTACCAGAGAGATTCCACACACTCACCAGTGCCAGCAATGGTTATTGCTTTAGTGCATGGCTTTAATTCAGGCTTTACATACAAACACACTCCTCCCCCCTTTTTAATCCCTCTGTCCCTCCTAAAAAGGGTGTAACCATTTAAATTCACAGTCCAGTCACATGTTTCATCCCACAATGTCTCAGTGATACCAATTATATCATAATTTTTATAGCATGCAATTAATTCTAGATCTCCCATTTTACCTGACAAACTTCGTGCATTTGTCAGCATACAGCGGAGGTTATTACTTTTACTTTTGCAAATGTGCATTACTTTGAGGGGAATTATATGTTAAATTAGTATTATTCTGTTTTCTCTCACCCACCCCCCACTTGCCTAGTTTAAACACTCCTCCAACCTCTTGGCCATTCTTTCCCCTAGCACAGTGGACCCCCTTCCTCACCGCTGTATAGGTTGTACCCCAAGGAAAAATCAGCCCAGTGCTCTAGGAACCCAAACCATTCCTTCCTACACCAAGACTTGAGCCACGCATTTAGCTCCCTAAGCTCCCGCTGTCTTCCTAAACTTGCACGTGGCACAGGCAAAATTTCCGAAAAAATGACATTGGAAGACCTTCTCTTAAAGGAAAAGTAAATGTTTTTCTTTTTCTTTCTGTAAATTTGCTCTAAACAGCCCCCCAGATTAATGTACCTTAGTCCCTGCTGCAAGTCTGCTCTGGTTTCTGTGTTATCAGCAGCTTGTTTCCCCTTCTTCCTGGTGCAGAGTGAAGCCCAGCCCCTTAGTTTACTGAGCAGTCCATTTGCTGCTGTTCCACAATAGAGAGGAAGAGGGAGCCAGTGTGTGCATTAGTAAGCTAGTTTCCCCAAGCAAAAAAAAAGAGCAGACTTGAAGCAGGGACTAAGGTACATTAATCTGGGGGGCTGTTTAGAGCAAATTTACAGATACAAAAAAAAAAAGGTTTACTTGTTCTTTAATCTTAGAGCCTAGATCCCCGAACTCACTCTTTAAGGTCTTCCATCTACCATTTATCTTGTCATTAGTACCAATATGTACACAGTTGAGACAGTTGGGTCATGCCCAGCCCCACCCAATAATTTGTCTACCCGATCAACCACATGCCGAACCCTGGCACCAGGTAGACAGCAAGCTGTTCGGTTGAAGCGATCCGGATGACAGATTACCCTATCCACTTTCCTAATAATTGAATCACCTACAACCACAATCTGCTTAGGCCTGACTCTGCTCTCCTCCCCACCACTACTAGAGAAACTGGTCTCCCGGCTGTTAGAGAGATCAGCCCCATCTAGAATTGCCAATCCAGAGTTCACACTCCCATCATCTTCACACAATCTGGCAAAGCTGTTGGGATGTATAAACCCAGGATCAGTCTCCCTTTTCCTTTTGCCCACCTTAGATTTTCTAACTGTCATTTTGATCTGTTGTTCCAAATCTGCATACATATGGCAGACTGTGCACTGTGTCAGACCTTCAATCTTGCTAGCACTCATTATCCCAGTTACAGATCAAACAGGAATTTAAAAAAAAAAAATATATATATATATATATATAACTTTCATATGTACCTATGGTACCATTTGACTCTTTTCAATTTTAAATTGAGCTATTCAAATCTGGGAGATTGTTGGATCTGAAGGATCCTTTTAAGGATCATTAGGATGTTGCAAGAGACCGTAGGAAATTGAGATTGAAGAGTACCTTTTGCCCTAATGCTGGCCATAGACGTAGCAATTACGATTTTTCTCGGAAAAGATCTTTCCAAGAAAGATTGTTCATTTCAACACACAAGTATTGAGCTGAATCGTCAGATATTCAGGTAGAAACAATAGAATTCTACCTGTATCTGACGATTCAGCACTATTAATGGCCGATGTTAAGGTTGCCTTCAAAGGCATCCGATCAAAATTTTCCATCCAGTCTGATCAACTAGCCAACCAATATCTAAATTTTCTGACGATATCGGTCGGCTCATTGCTCACCATACACGCACCAAATATAGTACAAAAATGTGCTTCGTACAATATTATCTGTGCGTCTATGGCCACCTTAAGTCTGTAAACCCTTCTGTAAAACTATTTTAGACTGCAATTGAGAAGGGTATATTGCTGAACTGGCAAATGATATAAAACATAGAAATGGCACTAAACATACGAATTTAACCCAGTTGGAAAAAGAGGCCATTCAGTCCTTAAGTGGGGACAATAAAATAATTATAAGACTAGCTGATAAGGGATAATGTGGATACTGTACTTAATGATACATATACTGTTAAGTGGATTTCAAATGAAGAGAAATTATTTATAATGCAAGCATTCCCTAAGTGTCCTATACTTTATACACTTCCCAAGGTGCAAAAGGGCCATAATCCCCCACCAGGGAGGCCGATAGTTCAGCCTGTGATAGCTTGTTGCATCCCTTGGGAATGTATCTAGATAGGATACTCCAACCGGTGGTGCAGGTGGTACACATATGCTCATATTAGGCATGGGAAGGGGAAAACATTTCTCACTTCCTTGTTTTCTAACAAAAAGTTATTCTATTTCCCTACCCACCCCTAATTTGCATATGCAAATTAGGATTCAGATTTGGTTCAGACTTCCTTGTTTTCTAACAAAAAGTTATTCGATTTCCCTACCCACCCCTAATTTGCATATGCAAATTAGGATTCAGATTTGGTTCAGACGGGCAGAAGGATTTGGCCGAATCCTAATCCTGCTGAAAAAGGCCAAATCCTGTCCGAACTGAATCCTGGATTCGGTGCATCCCTAATACAAGTATTCCCCATAGAGAGGGGATTGAGGCAGTATTCGGATAATAGTGAGTACAATGGTCCCCCTATACAGTTTAAAACTTTTGGAATTATGTTTGAAATATAATTATTTTTGATTCGAGAAACAGTTTTATTTGCAAAAGACAGGGATGGCGATTGGTGCGTCCATGGCCCTGGCGTATGCTAACCTCTACATGTACCAAAATGAGAAGGAACACATTTTTCAGAACTTTGGGGTACAGTTAATTTGTTCATCAATGATGTTTTTATAGTATGGGATGGTGACCAATCTTCATTTCAGGAAATGATAAATCATTTGAATGATTTACCAACACCAATTCGTTTTACAGCTTGTTGTGATCCTCTTACTGTGCAGTTCTTGGATGTGGAAGTATGGAAGGACCAGGATAGACTGCATCACTCGCTGTACCATAAGCCAACTGATAGGAATACTTTATTACATAGATCACCTTATAGCAGCCCCTCTGGCATTTGCCAGAACCCACAGATTGCCAGTCCGAGCCTGCTGCAGGGCTACGTCTGACAGGAGTATTGGCTAACGGATCAAGGAAGAATCTCTCACAAGCAGAATCACCAAGGATCTAGGATCCATGAGTAGTTGGTTACTGTTAGAATTGGGAAGCTGCTTCACTTCTGGAGAATAGGATCCAAGGAGACCCTGCTTTTCTGTGTGAGTGCCTGGAGAGACTGCTACTCAGTGACTGAGAGGTTCCTGGGGGATTACTGACTGCACTTTGAGGGGCTGGTATTTTGTCTATGTGGGACATTTCATGTTGGGTGTGAAACCTTATACCAGTTTCGTGTTAAGATGTGTAATAAAGTTCAATAAACCAATTGGTGAAGATCTGTGGCCTTGTGTCATATACGTGGCGTCACAATTGGGTCTACAGATAAGAACTTACAGTTTAAAACAGTGAATTAGAGCGTACAACCAGCCCAGTTCCTGGGATCTATAGTTTAACAAATGCTAAATAGCTGGTTATCCAGATGAATATATTCCATTAATCATAAATATTAAACAGGGCTAGAGTTAGAGAGGAAGGGGGTTTGGTATAGCAGGGAATCTGGCTCCCAAAGGTGAAGGGATAAAATATGTCCTATATCACGCACCCCGCCAATTACTGTATAACTCTAGCTGTCAGAGGTATCTTTGAATTTTAGTTCAAAAGCAGCTGAAGGGTTGAGGCTATCAATTAATTAGATGCCTATGCAGTAACAGATACTATACAGTAATTTATGCATAAATATAAATTCGTCAGTGACAAATGCTCCAGAGGGAACTTTTCAACACAAACGATCAGTAATGTGTAGCCATCCATTAAAGAACATAGGAAACAAGTCTTTAATTTTTCTGGATCAATATGCAGGGTATCACTTAGTGGGTTGGCTTGGTGTTAACTTACATTAGCTTCTATATACCATTAAAGCAAGCATATACTAACCTGCATTTATAAAGTCAGAAGGATTATGCATGTTTTCTGAAAATTATGCTATTATCTACTCTCTTTTTTTTGCAACTTAGATTTTATTTTCAGAATAAACTTGCATATTAAACAGCATATGTCATTTGTCGTTATTCTTCATTATCCATTATATCTCAAGTAGCTTTTCTAATACAGTAGTATATTATGTTTATGTCTTAAGTTTAACAATATTTATACAACATCATAACAACAGTGCAATAAAGAAGGGGGATGTGATGAAAGAGAAAACAAAAGAAAAAAAAAACAAAAAAAAAACAAAGAAACAAAAAAAAACCTTATAAGGAAAAAGAAAAAGTATAGGAAGACGTAGGTTTAATCCGTCTTTATATTTAGTCTTTCTAGCCTTTGCAATTGTAATGTGCTGCTTATGCGGGCTGTCATTTCTTCAAATTTCTTATCGCTTTCAAGTCTGTGGATTATTTCTTGTATGGTTGGGATTGTTGATGATTTCCATTTTGAAGCTATTGCTAATCTGGCTGCTGTGGTAACCTGGTTGACCCATTTTTGCTCTGCTTTTCTCAATCCTGGGATAGGGAGGGCTAGAATCAAGGGGGGCATTTCGATATTCATCGGTGTTTTAAACACTGCTATTATTAGATCGATAATTTCCTGCCAAAACTCTGTCAGTCTTAGGCAGGCCCATAGAATGTGGTGTAGTGTGCCTTTGTGGTGGCATCCTCTCCAGCACATATCGCTGCTTTGTGGGAACATCTTTGCCAGTCTATCAGGTGTAAAGTACCACTTCATCATAGTTTTGTATATGCTCTCCTTTTGTTGGACAAATGTTGTTATTTTGCGGGCATTTTCCCAAATTTCTTTCCAATAGGATATGGTCAAACCAGGTTCCCATACAGATTCCCAGTATTGCATATATGAGTGTTTAACGAATGGATCCTCTGTTTGCCTATTCATTAGCCTGTATAGTTGTGAAATTAAGCCCTTGTGTGGGTAATTGCTTCCCAATATTTTTTTATAGGGGGATAACTGAATCTGCTTTTGTTGCCCAAAAAGGGTGGTAAGGTAGTGTTTAATCTGGAGAAATTCTATCTCTTTCCCTGTCCCCCATTTACATTTACCTGCCAGATCTTGATATGCATATAGAATTTGTCTTAATGGGTCTATAAAATCAATAATTCTTCTAAAGTTATGTGCAGCCCAATTAGACTGGTATGCCCGATTCCATCCGGGTTGAAAGTCTGTAGCAGTGTAGCAGTGTCAATGCTGATGGATATTTACTAATGGTGTATTTTCTTTGGCATTGTCACCAAATCGCGCATGTAAATTTGATAGGTTTTGGGGCTAAAGTTGAAAGTTGCACCTTAGGTTTGTCTGGGAGGATCAAATTGCTTATGTGATAAGGGGATGTCCATGTAGCCTCTATGTGGGCCCATTTTGTAGGTGCGATGGTTTGTAGCCATGCCAAGGATTGGCGCAGATGTGTTGCCTCATAGTATTTCCTGATAACTGGTACTGCAAGGCTTCCCTGGTTTCTCCCTGTCGTAAGTACTGAACGTGGGAGTCTAGCCTTCGTTGAACCCCATATAAACTTAAATAACAGCTTTTGTATGTGACCCAGTTGTGATAATGGGATATGAAGTGGGATGGTTTCAAATAAGTACAGAAATCTAGGCAATATAGTCATTTTAATTGTAGCAATACATCCAAGCCAGGAGATATGGTTATGTTTACATTCTTGTAGGTCTTTTGTGATTTGTTTTATCATGGGAGTGAAGTTTGCTTGATATATTTGATGATAATGTGGTGTTAGTTTAATTCCGAGGTAGGTGATGTGGGTCTTTTGCCATTTATATTGAAAATTAGTCTGTAGTGCCCTCCGTGTATTTCCATCTATATGGAACATGAGTGCTTCCGATTTTGCCCAGTTTATTTTATATCCCGCTACCTTACTATAGTCTAGTAAGGTGTTGTGGAGGTTGGGAAGAGACATTTGAGGATTGCTAAGAGTTAGCAGGACATCATCTGCAAAGAGTGATATTTTGTAGACCCCAGTGCCTATGGCTATTCCTGGGTGTTCCCTTATGTTTGACGCTAAAGGTTTTATACTGAGGGCGTATAATAGCGGGGAGAGAGGGCAGCCTTGCCTTGTCCCATTCCTAATGTGAACTGGCTTTCCTGAGTCTCCATTTAATTTTAAATATGCTGAGGGAGTTGTATATAATAGGTTCACCGTATAAAGGTAGTGGCCCTGGAATCCCATGTGTTGTAACAGTTGGGTCATATCCGTCCAGCCTAGTCTATCAAAGGCCTTCTCTGCATTTAGGCTTAACATGACAGAAGGGATTTTTTGGGATTGTATGACTTCTATCAAGTCTATTGCTCTGCGAGTGTTGTCTCCTGCTTGCCTGCCTATTATGAAACTGACTTGATCCGGGTCGATCAGTCTGGGCAAAATTGGAGTCAGTCTTTGGGATAATAATTTTGTGAAGATCTTTAAGTCACTGTTTAGTAGTGCTATGGGCCTGTAGTTCCCACACAGTGAAGGGTCTTTGCCTTCCTTTGGCAGGACCGTTTTATAAGAGGAAAGCAAGGTATCTGGGATCTTTTCCTTCCCCATTAAAAAGGTGTTAAATAGCTCTGTTAATATTGGGGCGAGAATTGTTTGATAAGTTTTATAGTATGTATTGGAGAACCCATCTGGTCCTGGGGACTTATGTAGTGGTAGTGATTTCAATATACTTATGACTTCTTCCTGTGTAACTGCTGTGTTAAGACTTTCAACTTCTTCCTCTGTTAGTGTAGGTATGTGGCATCACTCCAAGAACTGGGCTATTTGCTTTCTTTTATTGCTGTTAGTATGTGAAGTTGCTGGGAAAAGATTGTATAGCTCTGAGTAATAAGAGTGGAAAGCTTGTGATATTTTGATTGTTGTGTAAGACTTCCCCTTTGGTAGATTGTATTGTTAGAATTTGGGATTGCCAAATCGCTGTCTTAGTTGGTTAGCTAGTATAGTGTGGGCCTTGTTTCCCATTTGATAATATTTCCTTTTTGTAAAGATCAATGTTTTTTCTGCGTTCTGATTTGCTAATTGTTTTAGTGAGTTACGTAAATTATG
This sequence comes from Xenopus borealis, assembly GCA_024363595.1. NCBI lineage: Eukaryota > Metazoa > Chordata > Amphibia > Anura > Pipidae > Xenopus > Xenopus borealis. The sequence goes on from CM044442.1 coordinate 62,975,968, forward strand.
GATTTCCTGAGCAATTTTGGTGGTAGGGTTTTGTGAATAATCAGTTTCTAGTTTACACAGATTTTTCTCAATATTATATATTTCCTTTCTCTTACTTTGTCTCTTTGCTGAAGAGAGTGACATGATATGGCCCCGAAGGACTGCCTTATGGGCCTCCCAGGTTACAGCTATCGAGTCTATTGATCCCTTGTTCTGTAAAAAATATTCTTTCAAACAGTTTCCAATATTTTCCCTTGAGCTGAGGTCGTTTAAAATTGTTTCATTTAGTCTCCAATGTGTTTGTTTCTGAGTCACCTGGGGTATAGAAATATTTTAATGTTATAGGGGCATGGTCAGACCCAGAGATGGCTTGGATGGAGGTAGTTATAGGGTATTTTAAGCACTCCTGGGATACAAAAAAGTAGTCTAATCTTATAGAAGTCTGGTGGGGAGATGAATAGAATGTATAGCGCTTATCCCTTGGATTATTAATGCGTCATGGGTCTAATAAAGCATGGGATCTAATTACAGACCGAAATTGTTTAGCCTTTTGTGGGGCTTGAGAGGTGCTTGATGGGTAGGTATCTCTATCTAAATGCTCTGAGAATACTATATTATAATCACCCCCTGTTATCAAAGTTGCGTTTGGACATTTGTTTGTTAGAGCTAAAATCTTGCGTATCACAGATATCTGTTTGACATTAGGAATATATACATTGAGCAAAGTAATTGGAGTACCAACGTAGGAGCCCTGTAAGAGCATGTAGTGGCCTTTTGGGTCTGCTATTTGCTTTGATACTGTGTGAAGGGGCAATCCTTGTGAATCAGGATCATGACCCCTGCTTTTTTATGTGGGCCTGACGCCTGGTATGTTCTGGTATATAGGCGTGAGTTAAATCTGTGGTTAACAGAGGCCCTAAAGTGCGTTTCCTGGAGGAATGCAACGTCAACTTTGAATCTTTGGATCTTTTTAAGAGCAAAAGTTCTTTTTCTGGGGCTATTCAGTCCCTTTATATTTAAAGATATCAGGCGAATCATTTTAACATTGTATTTAGAAAGGCAGTTCTGTAGGGCTCATACGTTGGTGATAACTTTTTATAGTGTATTACATCAGCATGAATAGTAGCTTTTTTCACATTTTGCTGTCTATCCATGTGCATAATATGTCTTTGTATTCCAAGGCCCAGTTCTGGTCGTGGCCTCAAGAGTACTCTTTTATCTGGGGGGCAATCGAATTTTCCAATATATGCTGGGCAGTTCTCTGGGGGTCCAGGTAGCAAGAATAATGGAGGGTGTGGTGCGGAGGTTCTCAACCTCTTCCTATTGTGTAGGTCCGAAAGACAATTCAGGTGACTCTTCCAGCTGTGCGGGGTGACGGGGGGTATAAAGGGACTAAACTCAAAAAGAATTATATCAAAAATAACTGTCAACACAGAAAAACAACATTTTTGTATATACATTGGTGTTACCTGTCCTTGGTAACTGGGGACTCTATTGGTAAGTGGCTTCCCAATACCAGTGTCCTGTGGAACGTCCAGGCAGAGAGGATCAGGTGGATCGTTCCTCCGCAGGGGAAGCTTGACAATCTTAACTGTGAAAACGTTGAGTAAAAACAAAGATGTACCCTGATATTTGGGAGTGAGATGGAAGATGCTTCTTCTTGGCTAGTCATTTTCTCAGGTAGGTGAGTTAGAAGTTAGAGCCGGGGGTGTTGAGGTCCGACGTGGGGAAGCAGTTTCCCATTCTGGTGTCTGTCTTTGTGGGCCTACTTTAGGAGAATTCCTGTTTGTTGGTATTGCTGGTAATCCAAGGACACTCGGGAATTTTTTGCTTTTCTGAGGATCAGAGAGAGTGTATTGCTGTCCTTTCATGGAGACCATTAGTTTAAAAGGAAATCCCCATCTGTATGGGACCTCATGTAACCTTAGGTAACTGGTCTGAGGTCTCTCCTTTTAGCCAACGTGATTGGCAAGATATCATTATAGATTTGCAATTTTGCTCCCTGGAATTCAATGTGTGTTTAGTTTCTAGTTGCCATTATAATTTTCTCTTTTCTTTAGAAGTAATGACAACAGAGTATATTGTCTCTTGGGTTTGATTAGCCTGTTTTTTTGGGCCTAAGGCTCTGTGTGCTTTGTCGAATTTCCATGCTTCCGTTGGTAAATCCGGGCATAGTTTGGAGAACAGGGTTCAGAGGTATTGTCTGATATCTTTTGGTAAGAAGTTTTCTGAACCCCTATTATTCTGAGATTTTGTCTGCGGTTTCTGTTTTCTAAGTCCTCACAGTATGATTTAATATTGGCCAGTTCTTCGTGTAGTGTGAGCTGGTCGTCTTCTAGGGTGTTGTGTCTCAGTATTAGATTATCTGATATGGTCTCTAATTTGTCCACTCTTTGGCCTATTGCTTGTAATTGTGCCTTGAATTCGTGCATCGCTTCCTTCACAGCTCCTGCTATAGTAGCTGATAATGAGCTGTGTAGATCGGATAGTTGTTGAGCTAATATTTCAGCAGTAACCGGCGTGTGGACCCGGGGTTCACTTGTTTTGAACATGGGTGGCTCTGTTTGGAGTTCCGGCTCATAGGGCCTGGCAGTTGAGTTAGAGATTATCTACTCTCTTAAATTAAATTTTTCCTTCCAGATTGTGTCTTGCAGATGAATTTATCAAAAGAATCAAGATACTCCTGTATTTGTACATTCTGCTTTCCATCTGTTACGGCTTCCCAGTTCTATATGACATAGAAAGACATAAATATACTTGCTTAAAAGTAATATACTTGCTTAAAAGTAAAAGCAATGTTCTGTATGCAGCAATGCAAACTGAAAATGACAACTCAAAAAGGCTCATTTACGTTATCAGATGCAATGAGCAACTCACTCAAGGAAACCTGGAGCTACCATTTGGTCAGGGTGTGACAGTATAAATAAAAGTAAAAGCAATGTTCTGTATGCAGCAATGCAAACTGAAAATGACAACTCAAAAAGGCTCATTTACGTTATCAGATGCAATGAGCAACTCGCTCAAGGAAACCTGGAGCTACCACTTGGTCAGGGTGTGACAGTAGCTCCAGGGTTCCCCTAGCACCCTGCATCAAATGCTGAAGTGCAGTTGCACCTAAAAAATTGGATGCAGAAATTACTTACATGCTGAACACCAGGAAAAAAATATTCAATGCAACTGCATCTGAATAAAATTCCCTTAATTTACCAATAAAACAGGTCGGACTAATCAGTGAGACAAACAGACTGAAACAGAAGAAAGACCTAATCATTATGCATATAAATACTGCCCCTATCAGTCTAAATAACTAAATTACATCATTAGACAGTGTGTTCCAGTTTAGGTCAAAATCAGAGAACAAAATTTACAACGATATATATAAAAATATCTATATATGAGAGAGGTACTCTTTAAGGTCTTCTTAGATTAGGGCTGCATAGAAAGTTCTGTGTTTGAAGAAAAGGATCACAGTGTAAAGCCAACAAATTTATAATCTCACCAGTAGTATGTGGGGTCCGGGTGCTCATGCCCCAGACCTATAGCTCAAGGTGGAGGTCTCCAACCAAAGGAATAAATGGCAAGCACTTGCAGATTCTACAAACAGGCTTGTACAGTGCCTGATTTACTCATTTGGCGCCCCAAGGCCAGCAGGTCCTAGCGCTTGCCCCCTGTTTACAGCACGCCCCCCTGTGAGCATGCAAGTAGCGCCAGTTCACTGAGGAGTTGCCCCATAGATGAGGCCACATGGGCAGACCAGAGTGTACACCACAAATTTAGAGAAACAAGTAAAATACCCTTTCAGTGGATATTTACATCCCATTAATGGGTGATGGAAAACCGCACACAACTACTGTTACAAACACCGGTCGGCACGTCCATTCCCTTCAGCGCCACATCCAACATGGCAGGGCCCATGTTCCACATGGAACGACATCGGCGTCACAACGCCAGCGTGAGGACGTCAGGCGCCCGGCGCGAAGTTTGAATACTTAAGGACTTCCAGGTCACTGGTTCGATGCCCGATTATAGCATTTGTTTGGAACATTTCTGGGTGATTGATTATTCATTGCATATTGATTGCAGGACTATTGACCCTGCCTGAACTTTGAATCGGATATTCTTCTGCATGCCTTTGGTACTTTGCCTGGACTTTGATTACGATATTGCCTGAACCCTTTTTGTACAGCAATCTTGGACTTTAACCCCAAAGCTTCCTCCTTGGTCCTACTGAACTACTACCCACTGGTACCCGATAGGCCCTCCTGACAACTACATTGATTATATGACAAACAAGGGAACATGCCCCATGACCTTGGACCAATACAGATGAAGCCAGGATGGATTTTATGCCTGGCTTGTTGTATCTCATCCAGATAAACGTGCTGGTTGCGTTAAGTGCAGGGAAATGCTGCCCTGACAATTACAAATTATTTCAGTGAAAATTAAAATAGGCACAATTTAAGTTATAACAAACAAGGGAAAGTTGTGCTCACCACTATTTTTAAAACCATTAGGCGGGGGTGCAATGAGGCTGTGACCACAAAATACATATAGACAAATACAAAAGGTCCTCTGCACTCAACCCATTATCAATATATTTAAGACATTGAGACATTTTGTGCATACAGCTAGTAAAAAATGCCTTACCCTTTAAACAACAGGGATTGTTTGTCCATATATTGCAATATATTTAAGCTGGCCAACTACGTCAAAGTCATCCCATATCTGGCCAGTCCTACTCTCAAAATTGCATCTGATTCATTAAGAATTCTATTACTTCATTATACATTTTACAAAGGGACTAAGTTTTACCTGCAACTCACTAGCTGCTCTCAAAGTAAAACCCCCACACCTGGTTGCCCTTTTATTAGACACCAGAGGGATCACCTGACTATAGTTGGGAGGGGTAGGAGCTACAACAAGGAGCTGGTCACTGCTCCTATATGAACTATAACAAACAAGGGAAAGTTGTGCTCACCACTATTTTTAAAACCATTAGGCGGGGGTGCAATGAGGCTGTGACCACAAAATACATATAGACAAATACAAAAGGTCATCTGCACTCAACCCATTATCAATATATTTAAGACATTGAGACATTTTGTGCATACAGCTACTAAAAAATGCCTTACCCTTTAAACAACAGGGATTGTTTGTCCATATATTGCAATATATTTAAGCTGGACAAACAATCCCAAACAAAATGATTACTTCACCCACAATAGTAAAACACGCCACAGCGTTTTTTGGGACTTAGAAAAATTTTAAATTTTTTTTTTCAACCTCCTATCTATTGAACTTACACTTCTTTTTCAGACTATCACCCACAATGGTAAAACACGCCACAGCATTTTTTGGGAAAGAAAAATGTTCAATTATTTTTTCTCAACCTCCTATCTACTGTATTCTATCTACTTCGCTAGCGTAAATTCGCCAGAGTCGGTGGGACTTAGCAAAAATTTAAATTTTTTTTTTCAACCTCCTATCTATTGAACATACACTTCTTTTTCAGACTATCACCCACAATGGTAAAACACGCCACAGCGTTTTTTGGGACTTAGAAAAATTTTCAATTTTCTTTTCAACCTCCTATCTATTGTATTCTATCTACTTCGCTAGCGTAAATTCGCTGGCGAATTTGCGCTAGCGGTAGACGCTTCGCGCTGGCTGTCCGTGGGGCACATGCGCAGTAGCGCAATTCCACGGACACAGGGACTGGACGCAGAGACACTTGAACTTTATTATATAGGATTACCGAAAATTCAGGTATAGATGGGTATTGAACAATTTGCACTCAATCTTTACGAAACTCGCGAAAGTACCACTGGAGCCTGCCATCATACCTGTAAAGATGGGTATTGAACCCAGCACCTTTGACATCAAAAGCAACTGCCTAACCAAATGCACCACCACAGCATTACCAATATTTGCTTGTTCAGGAGTTTACTGTGTTTGATGTACTGCACACACAGAATATATAAAAAATAAATAAAAAACTATCAGGGCATAGTAATGGGAAACTAAAGCTCAGGAGGGATAGAGGAGGAATTGGGATGTAATTTTTTTTTTTGATTACATTGTTTTTTTTGTTCCTCAACACTTAACAGATCTTCTGCAGATCTTCCTAGCCATTACTCTGTGTTCACATTTCTATTTAATGGATTTTGCTTGTTTCTTAACATATGAAGAGTCCCCTTTCTACAGCTTAGATTGAGATCGTGCCACCATCTTTCTTCACTGTGAATCACATACAACAAGCCGGTAGCTATAGAAATACCTTGCACTTGGCAGCCTCTAGTGGCCATAGCAGGATATAGGTAACTGTGATAACACAACGGGACAACTCAATTGTCAGTTTTGAATATAACTCAGTATTGAATCTGTTCAAACCCTTAGTGACCTTTATGTCGATAAATGTGTTCCTCCTCTTGCATAGAGCATAAAGGAGTTGGCATTTGAAGGGGCGACGTTAGAACCCATAACTGCAAGTAAAAATCACTCTAAAACCTAAAATAGTTCTCTGCTAGTATAATCTCCAAAAGTTTCATAAAAAAGTTAATTTCAGTCTCCATACAGACCACTTGCCCTGAATAGCTTGGCACTAGCTTCAATCCCATCCTTATGTGGTATGGATGTGTATAATGAAGAGACATTAAGGGGCAAATTAACTAAATTCACATAAATTCGCATGAGGGATTCGAATACTCGATTGAATTTTCAAAAAGATTCAAATTCGAATTTTGAATATGCAAATTAGGCTAATTTGACCAAATTCGACCATCTAATATTCGAATATTCAAATTTAATTTATTCAAATATTCGAAAATTTGATGGTCGGATGCTTCCCCTTTAAATTTAAATTTGATCACCTACTGTGGTGTTTATACAAAAGGCCTGCAGGTGTCACTGTGCATACACAGGACTTTCTTTACAGCTTGAAAGTGAAAGTAAGACTTACTTCTGTTATGTAATGGCTGCATGAACCTGCTAATAAAGCATTGTTATACCCTCCTTATCCTTGGCTACCAAACACAACAAACGGCAGACAGATGCGCACTAGGTTAAATGTTGCAGAGGTCAAACTTCCACCAAAGACTATTCCTACAAAATCATCTACTTTTACATTGTGAAAAATGGTACTGCTATACTTGGAAGAGATCTCTTTGCTGCATTAAACCTACAATTAGTGGACGGTCTCATTACTACAGCACCAGTGCCTGCCACACAGCCTGTGTCTAAAATTTCACCACAAAGCAACACTCCACTGGGCTGTGCAAAGAACTTTGTATACAAAATTAAGTTGAGACCAGATGTAAAACCAGTACACCAGAAATTGAGGTGATTGCCCTACTCTATAAGGGAGACTGTATCACAGGAACTACATAACTACAGAGCAACATGCCATGCAACGACCCAATCATCTCCAACTGAATTATTACATGGCAGACAGATGCGCACTAGGTAACATGTTGCAGACGTCAAACTTCCACCAAAGACTATTCCTACAAAATCATCTACTGATGACATTGTGAAACATCACCAAGCCAAATGCAAGGCTTAAAGTGATAGAAACCGTGGTGCAAGAGAAGTGCACTTTCAGCCCGGATCTTTAGTCAGAATTAAGAAACTAGGAAAACTGAAAGAAGGTAAATCTAAATTTACTACACCACTTGAAGTGAGACGCCAGCGAGGACCATACACATATGAACTGTCTGATGGACGCATATGGAATGCAAGTCATCTTGCTCCTGCTAGATATGACTTTGGAGATGTTCCATTTGATGAAGGACATTTCCCTACTCCTAATGCCAACCACAACAGGGTAGAAGAAAGTGAACCTATAAGGCATACTGAGAGAATCAGGAAACTACCTGCATGGACCAAGGACTATGTCATGTGAAGAAAATATATATTGCTTTAAGATACATTTAATTGTTACTGTTTATATATTTGTCCAAATGCTTTCCTACTATAGGAGGAATATGTGGTGTTTATACAAATGGCCTGCAGGTGTCAATGTGCATACATAGGACTTTCTGTACAGCTTGAAAGTGAAAGTAAGACTTACTGCTGTTATGTAATGGCTGCATGAACCTGCTAATAAAGCATTGTTATACCCTCCTTATCCTCGGCTACCAAACGCAACACCTACTTTGCCAGATTAAACCTACCGAAATGGGGATCATTCCCTAAGATCGAATAAGAAAAATTCGATCGATCGCTTAAAAATCGTTTGAACATTCGATTTTCCCTATTCAATCGTTCAAACAATCGAATTGCGCAAAAAAAACCGATTCCCTGGTCGAATTTCGAATTTTTTTTTCATTCGAAATTCGACCAATAGTAAATCTGCCCCTTAATGTCTCCAACACTATACTGTCCCAGTTATCAATCTGAACTGCATTCAGTTTCTCCAAAAAATTATTACTGTCCCTAATAGAGGATGTTCCTTGTTGAACCAATGGTACAAGGACCCTATCCAACATGGAGGCTACAGGGCAAAGCACTGAGCCACCACTGTTGGTTGTTCAGGTGGTCGGACAGGGTCTTTGTGAATCACGTAGCTCTCTAGAGATAACCCCTTAAATAGCCATATCAGACAAAAAGCTCCAGATCCTGCGTTTAATCCTAAACATTGGATCATAGCATAAACATTCTCATCGAATAATTATCCCATTATCTCTGATTCACAGTATTTGTTATCAAGAACCACAATTGTTCCCCCTTTTTCTGGGGGTTTAATAGTTATATCCATTCTAGATTTAAAATTCATTAAAATGAAAATAAAAATGTACTTTCAGCCTCAACCTACAGAAAAAAGCATATAAATCAACATCAAGCTGAAATGTATCTAGTTCCTGGTTAGGGCAAAAGTACAAACCTTTTCCCAGTAGTGACAATTCCACATCAGTCAACTCAGCATGAAAAAGATTATAGACAAATTTGTTGTGTTTACAGGACTTCTGGACTGCTTGGTGTTTCCTGGTGGCTCCGACCTCTTCTGCGGTGCCTCTGTCCACCGCATCTGTATCTCTGTATCCAAAAAAGCTTGGCGCATACCTGAACCTGCATTCTGCGATGCCATTTCAGTTGATTGTGTCCAGGATTCAGAGCTGCACACATTGCCAATATACAAATATACAGACATGTCATGCATATCAACTTAATATCAAATCAATATATACAGAATATATCATCTAGTATGTATAGTATCTTCTGCTGGCTTCACAGGAAATGCAATGTGAAATGTACCATTTTGGTTTACAGGTCTGAATGAATATTAAATCTGCATTGGATTTTCAATGGCAAAATAGTCCAGATTTTACTTTACTGAAGAGATAGACAAATGTACAATTCAGATCACAGATGTGGAATTCAGTTGCTGCAATGAATTCTTGAGTTGTACTGAAAGGATCGTCATTACTCCACTGACTGACAGGGACAGTAAGATATGCTTATAAATGAAGGGGAAATCCAGCAATTTTACAAAATTTTCTCTTCATATTATATTAATGTAAGTTTTATAAATGTAACGTATGCGTTCACAATTTTTTTAAAGGACAAGAAAAGGCTAAAAAATACTATGAAAACAATATACTATAATTGAAAAATGTCTAATGTTTTTAAAATAAACCTAACTGTATGCAGTGAAATTCTCCCTTCATTTACTGTACTTCTATGGATAGGAATTATCAGATGGTCCCTCTGGGAAACAATCATACTTATGAACAGCAGGGGGAGCCCCTGCCTTAATTCCCAGCCATGCAGAACTCAAGCAGCTTTGTTTGTTTCCCTGTTTTGATAATTTATGACGATCCCTAAGCAGCCAAGACCACACTGAGCATGTGCACAGTCTTGGTCTTGCAAAGATGTTTAACAAAGTTACAAGATGACAGCCCCCTGTGGCCAAATTTGAAAGCCTAAATCAGTTGTTTGATAAGGCTTTGTGGTGCAGTAAGTTCATGTTTATGTTTAGTTTACAAAATACAGAATTTCTAGCCTTATTCTATTTTAGATTTTCCTTGTCCTTTCAGAAAAGTAGCGGTGTCCCTGTTTTCACAATTGATAACTGCATTTTAAATCTTTACTAGTAAAACATAGTAGTAAATGCTAGACAGGAATTAACATTTTAAGTCTGACAGGTTTGTTTGAAACCCCAGTAAAATAATATCTAGCTAAAAGAAACATTACTTATACTGTAGGCTACAAATCCTCCACTGGCTTGGGAATTTTAACTTAAATTAATTGCAATGATAAAAACTGAAAGGACTATATCAAAGTATGTATGTATACAGATACAGAGAAGTGGTACAAGTATTACTCTCACAGTGTTACAGTTCATGTTTACTTTATTAAAATCCTATTCTGCGTGAAGACAAGTGGATTAAAGGAGAAGGAAAGGCAAAAATCAATACCTTTCTCCCTGTTTTGTACTCCACAAGACCTGAAACGCAATAGTTGCAACTCACATAGGCCAGTTAAATTGTGTAAAATCCATGTCGTTATTCAGATCGCATTTTTAGTCAGACAGGCGCCATGTTATTAACGTAGCGAAGGCTTCTCTCTTCTTAGTGCGCATGTGCGGAAAAAAAGTAAATGGTTGAAGCGCGCATAGCCTCATTTGCATGAGCGTCATCATCACTGGGGGAAAGACAGCGCCCCGAGGACATGCGCATTACAATTAAATTATGCCTAATGCGCCTCAAGGCTGCCTCTGGCAGCAGAGAGGAAAATGCCTGTAAAAAGCGTGACGTCACCCGAGTCGCACGCTGCAGTCTTCAGAGAGCATAGCTGCTTATACATCAGACCAGGGAGAAAAGTTTGAAAACGGTCAGTAAGCTCTATGTGCAAGAGACTTTAGTTAGAAAGCTATTTATAGTTTGCCTTTCCTTCTCCTTTAAGGCTTCAAAATTGCAGGGAAATCTCTCTGAGGTAGAGTGCTTTAAATAGATTGCAGCAGATTAGGGTTGCATAAAATTCACTGTTATCATTTAATTTGGTTAAGGTTACTTTCTCATAAAATAGAGTAGCAGAAAGCTGCAATCCTTCAGTTGTTTCACCTGTGCTTGGCTTATGTCTGCACTAATGATACCTGACTAAAATGGATCAAACAGAATGTACAGGGGTGCTCCTGCCATGAGGCAAGATGAGAAGCTTGCCTCAGGCGGCAGCTAGTGGCAAAAAGCTGCCTCTTGTAACTTTAAGAGACAAATTTCCAGGTTTTGATTGCAGTCATTGCACTAGTGATTTTACTCCCCTTTGACTCACTCCGACACTACTTTTTAAGCATGGAGCAGGAGAGGGAGGATGACATTTGGGCTGATGCCTCAGGCAGCAGCAGCCCCAAAATCGCTACATGAGAAAGTAACCACTACTATAGGCACAATACACCCACTAGCACATTTATGTGTTTGTTTGGTATCGAACTGTATATAGACCTGTACAGAAAAAACACAACATACACATGAAAAATCAGTATATCAGGATCTCATAAGTATAACAGTTGAATGTAGAACCTCTACACAGAATGTAAAACCTAATCTGGCACAAGCTAAACACAATGAGCAATCAATAATAAAACAGTTAAGAATTGGAAATTGGAGCTTTGATTAGAATTAACTGGTGGTTTACCTTTTGAAGAAGTGGCGGTATTGCTTGGTAGATTTTCATCACAGAGTAATGATGCAACTGTGAGCGATCATTTCTTCCAATTAAGTTGTTTTCACAAAAAACAAATGCTGATCTTAGTGTTGATCTTAGCTCTCACATTAGCCAAACAGTCATGAAAAAAAATGAATTGTACAATAAAAACAATAGATTTGATAGATTTGATTATGAATTTTAATTGTCTAAATTTGTAGAACATATTCTCTTTGTTGGTCTGTAGTAAAAGAAATGCAATACAGGTATGGGATCCATTATCTGGAAATCTCCGAATTACTGAAAGCCCATCTCCAAAAGACTCCATTATAATCAAATAATCAAAATGTTTAAAAATGATTTGATTTTTCACTGTAATAATAAAACAGTGCCACATATTTTATCCAAACTAGGATTTAATTAACCCTAATTGGACGGAAAACAGTTTACTGGGTTTATTTAATTTTGTAATGATTTTTTAGTAGACTTAAGGTATGAAGATCCAAATTACAGAAAGATCCCCCAGGTCCTGAGCATTCTGGAAGTACAGGTGAGGGATGACAAATGTCATTCACTGTGTGAGCAAAGCTTACTTTTTCTCCTAACAAAAATTAGACTAGGACATCTTTATATGAAGTATACTTGGTTTCTATATGTTGGTAAAATAATAATAATGTTAAACGGTTCAGTGAAATATCCCAAAGTATCATATCTATGCAGGATCCCTACATTACAACGTGCCCCCATTAGCCAAAGTGCCTTACCATTACCCCAGTTTTTCTTACTAAATTTGTGAAATAAAGTTACTTGCTAAAGACTTTCTATACCAGTGAGCCTTCTGAATCTTTTACTTAGGGGAAATTGGTACTTCTAAGTCATTGCATTGATCAAGTAGTAACCGTCACATTTGATGGTGAATATTATCTATTCAGTGCTACTATTATATCTAGAAAACAAGAAATATGTAAAACAACAAGATATGACAGCTACAGTAAAGCTGAAGCACAGAGATAGGTATTCAGTCATTGTATTTTTGAACTCAGATGTTTCTACAGTTTATCGGGTAATATTTTAAAAATTTTGAATCTGGTCAACCATATAAAAATATGTTTCCTCTAAACACAACAGGGTGTTACTTGATATATTTACTACATTCTTCAGTGCTCTCATAGAAAATCCTGTCTGTAGTCTTGATAGCTTCTTATAGCACAGGTCTTATATTATATGGTGTGCCTTGGTCTGATTTTAAAATTCATATTTCTACAAAATGCTGCAAAATCTGTAATTGCAATAGTGATAAATAATTAAAAAATGTTTGCTACTATATGGGAAGTAATACAATGTAGTCCTTAAACTGACCCTGATAGCTGTGAACAATTAAAACCATCATGCAGCTCTAGGCAAATTCCATGTTTGTTAAGTTATTGGGGTTTTTTTGCTGTTGCGGGAACTAATTTTCTTTTTTGGTGTATCACTTCTCTGTGATGTCAAGCAGGATACTTCCAATAGAAGCAAGTGCTTTAGGAAACTAATTCTGATAGTATGTAGACTATCCCCCAAATTAATGCACATTGGAAGGGAGCTAGGCTGTGATATCAAGGCTATACTTCCTGAAACTACAAATGTATGTTTTTCTGCTGTTGTGTTTTAAGAATGATTTTATAAAAATTTAAGCTCTAACCTAGGGCCAGAGTTACTAAAGGGTGAAGTGACTAATACTGTCGACGATTCATCAGTGTTACCGGCCGCAGGAACTTTGCCTGTTTACTAACGAGTGCAGGCGTCACTTGACTAGTGAAAAAAATAGACGCTAGCGGTGATTTGCACTCTGTCGATAGACAACTTTTCGCTCTGGCAAATGACATTGCCCCGTAAATTCACAAAAATGTGGATTTTACAAAACATTAGACTTGCCTTTGCCAGCTCAGACTAGGTGAAGTGCAATGGAATGCATAGATCTTCCTCAATCTTCAGTTACTTACATCATATTTTGTGAGTGGAAAAACTTCTAAGTTCAAAAAATGCTGGCATCTTTTCCTTTTATCAGGGTGATAGGCTGCAAAGTCTAAAAATATATTTGTGTAACCGGTTTCCACCATACATTTCCTGAAATATTGAACATTATTTCACAGTGGGCTCATGTGTAGGGCATTAAAACAACTCTACTGACTTTTTTAAGATTCCCTGGACATGTCTAGTTATCAGTGTCAAATGTTATGTATTAGATGCAACATGTAACATGAAGAGGTCCATTTAACTTTAATGGGGTTATGTAATTAAAGGCACTAAGTTTGTCCAGGGGCAGTAACCCATAGCAACCAATCAGCAGGTAGCGTTTACTAGTCACCTATTTAAATGCAAGCATCTCATTGGATGCCATGGGTTACTGCTCCTAGGCAAACTTAGTGCCTTATATTACATATGGGGGTAAATTTCCCGCCGTATTCAAATTAGCCTGAGCACAAGACATTGGGGCAAATTCACTAAAGCGCTAATTCGCCAGCGTGACATCATTTCACTACTTTGCAAATTCACTAACATGAACTCTGGTGAATTTTCGCTAGCGAAGTAGATAGACTTGCGTAACTTCGCACTCTTACGCCAGGCGAAGTTGTGCACTGACGAAGGATCGTAAATTCGCAACATTGTCTTCAACGTTAGCACTTACGCTAGACATTACTTCGCCTGGTCAGACCAGGCGAAGTTCAGTACAATAGATAGGAGGTTGAAAAAAAAAAAAGTTAAATTTTTTCTGTCCTAAAAAAACGCCGGTGTATTTTAGCATAGGAGGGTGATAGTCTGAAAAAGATTGATATTTTTTGGGGAGGTTACCCTTCTTCCCCCCTACATTTCCTAAAATATGGCAACACAACTATACAGGGGGCACATGTAGGGCAATAGGACAACTTTATATAATTTATTAAAGGTTTCCTGGGCTTGTGTAGTGGAATGTAGTGGCTGTAACATATACTCCTATTATAAGTTAAACTTCCCACCGTATGCAAATTAGGCTTCGCTAGCGTAACAGCGCTCTGCCTAGTGAAGTAACACTAGCGCAACTACGCTACCATTCACCGACCTGAGCGTAAATTTGCACTTTAGTGAATTTGCGTAGTGCTGACGAAAATTCGCCTGGTGAAGTGCGGCGGGCACTAGCGAAGCCAATGCTAGTGAATTTGCGCATCTTAGTGAATTTGCCCCCTAGTTAACGCTAGTGCATCTTCACTTTGGTTTGCTCGCATTGCCAAAGTAATGCTAGCGAAAATTTGCTAATGTCTGTCGACCAGGACGAAGTTTAGCATTTTATTAAATTAGCGTTGTCCCAGCGAATTTTCACCTGGCAAAGTGTTGCAATGGGTGTGAAGGTGTTGCTGGAGAATTTTCTCCAGTTAGTAAATTTGCTCCCTAGTGTGGGCCCTGGAGCTGGTCCAAACTACCATGTCATTGTCATGTATAATTAAACAGGTGAAATAGTAAATATGTCTAATAGAGGGTTTCAAAATGTTTTCCAGTGCATTCTAGTGTGGATGACAGCATACATTTTTTACAAATATTTTTGGTAGCAGGCAGAAATGGGAAACAGTTTTCGCACACTCCTCCCCCGTGGGAGCTACCAAGACTTGGCCTGAAGCCACCGTCCATAAGACAGATGGAGCTGCATGTGGGGTTAGGTGGAAGAGGCTGCCAGTGCTGCCTGACCACTCTCTGCGCACCATGATGTTTCTCAAGCTCCGCGAACAGCTGGCATAAGAGGGAGAGCAATGCCTGGGAAATCTTTTCTTATATGCAGGTTGAATAAGTACATGTTTTAAGCATCCATCTGCAATATAATAGGATTTTTAAGGAAACTTTAGTTCAGCATAATAATTCCCCACTGGTGGTGGTAAAGAATCGGAAGAGGGTGATTACACAGAGTGGTGTTACCATTAACCCTTAAACTGCACTAAAGGAGGTGCTTTTTGTCAAAAAATATTACCCTATTTTACTTTTTCTTTTTGTCTATTCCTGTGCCTTGAGCGCTGGCTTTTGTTTTTTAGATTTGCATTTTTGGACTTGAAGGGATACAAGCCAGATAAGGAGTAGTGAATTACCTGAATCCTGGGACTTTTTGTTTTGAACTTTTTGGTTAATATAGAATTAGGTAGCTGGGTTGTGTAGACAAATATGCAGACCTGTATAAGGTTATTACATAAACATCTGCCCATCTGCTTCCATAGTTTGAAAAGAAAGCAAATAATAATAACACTTATTCTTTCGTGACTTTTATTTGTAAAACCATAATGCTTACAGTTAAAAGGCTGTGCCAGTAGTAATGGGAAATATTATTTTAAAAGCAGCATTAGATGCAATGTTATTAAAGAGTTAACAACAATTTGCAATCATTTTGGATTTAGTCTGAATACTAATGCATGGTAAATTAAGTGCTCCAGGAGAATGAAAATACTATAAGCTAAAGTAAAGCATTTTTTCTACAGCAACAGCAAAAATAATCTGTTCAAGGTCATGTTTCCATAAAATTAAGGGGTCTTACACATGGGCGGTATTCAAATGCATGCTGAGAATGAAAAACACATAAACTGCATTTAAACATATTTTTTAATGGAACTCAACACGTTTTTCCCAGTTCCAAATACAACCCTCTATTCTATCAATAGCTGAACATGCATACAAGAATATGCAGCATACTGTATCCAAACAAATGCACTGAAAAGCAGATGGGGTAAAAGGCAACACAGCATGCTCATGAGTACAGTCAGAATTTATTGGAATAATTTTGAGAATGCATTTATGAATGCTCAAACTCGCATTCATCGCATTTTAAATGCCTAAAAATTGCAGGGGGAAAAAAAAAAGAGCCCTAATCCTTATATTGAGAGTCCCGTGATTTGAATTAATTGTTATTGCTATTGTGTGCATTTTTAGTTTAAGAATGTGTATCAGGATGACAATGGGTGAGCTTCCAATTCAGTGCATCTTAAACCGGGACAAAGAACTACTGCATTATCACAATAAATAACTGGATAACTATGAGAAGAATAATTATGGTGCAGGATACAGATATGATGCAAAGTCTTATGTGCAGCATGCCACGTTTCCAAGCTACACTCAACAACACCAGTGGGCATGGGGCAATATCTACATTTTTTAACATAAGCACAGTGCATAATGATGATGATGATGATGATCATGTTTCTTGTCTATTTTTAGACAATTTCAGAGTAGGTGTTAAAGGTTCACAATGCACAGTTATGATTTGCAATACAAAAATAGGGTAACAAAGAATATTACAATGTGACAGGCACTTTTTTATTCACAAAGTTATTACATTTCCCCCTATAGGCATGTGCTATACATGGGAAAAATGTACTATTATTCCCCAAAATAAATTCGGCCAAATTCGCAATTCGATAAGTATTCGACCATTGAATGCTTATCGAATTGCTTTAGCCTATCATTTTGCTCGATATATGATTTCTCGATGAATTTGTATGATCGGATACTAATCGTTCGATTTCATCAAAAAATCGTGAAACTTCATTTGAGCGTCTGAAAAATTCATACGATTCAAACGATCGAACGCTCCGATCGCACGAATGGTATTCGAGCAGGTCTTAGCCTATGGGCAGCTTCCCATAGGCTTCTATTACAATTCGGTAGGTTCAATCTGGTGAAGTAGGCAGTCGAATAACTTTAAAATGTTAAATCCTTCGATCATCGAATGATCGAATTATCGAATATCCGATCATTGGATCTATTGGATCTATTGGATATTCGATGATCGAAGAGGCCAAATTTTACTTTACGATTTCACGAAAAATTCGTACGATCGTTATTCGATCGAATTCGATCGAACTTCGATCATTTCACGTGAATTTCGTAAATCGGCCCCTTATTGTTCTCCTGGCTAACAGTTTTTTAGGTTAAGCTAAATATTTGCACCCCCTTCCAGGATACAGTGTTTCATTGCTGACATTATGCACAAGTCTACAGTTTTCAACATAATAAAACCAGTAAAAAACATCTTCTTATGGTGTATGTAAAAACCACCTTCTTCTGGTTGATATACAGTAAAATATGCAATTTGTACATTACCAACAAATTTGAATTTTAACAGCTGCAGTTTTATTAGTGAAGTCCAGCTGTTATAGAAATTAGTTTTCCTGCAATAAACTCAGTGCTGCTGTTGTTACATTGTTACAATTTCTTTTAAATGTTAAAAATGCACTCAACAAAGGCAAATTCCCTGTGGTTATAACATCAATCACAACATAGCAATCAACAACAGGCTCTAGCAGGGCAATCGAAATAATCTATATTTCACAAACCAAACGGCTTCTCAAAGCCAGCACACAGGACACAATAATTTTTTTTTTTTTTTTTTTTTTT
>CM044442.1:62999043-63029580 GCA_024363595.1 Xenopus borealis
AGGATATGCTTTTAAGTGCATAGCAGGAAGATGATTTACTTTAAAATGCGTCTCTTGCAAGGGACACAATAATTTTATTCAAAATCATAAAGAGAAGTTCTCTGGGTGTTACAGATTGAAGTAACATGAGACCCCACTCCAATAACTTAGACAACATGGAAAAAACAATAAGAAAAATGTGTTTTCCCCCTAAAGCTAGGTCCCTTTCCAGTCATACAGTATCTCCATAGCTTTTGCTTTGGTCCATCCAATGAAGGTTGGACATGACTATTTGAGGACCTTTTTTATTTCTATTTTACTTTGCACTTTTTGTTAGAAACATGAACTATATTTCAGCTCTCCCTTTACTTTTTAGTTCCCTGACTCATTTCAAATCTTGAGCTATTGTAATTGCAGTTTTTACAAGTATGAAGCTTAGAATATGGGCTGCATTCATCAAGTACAGGAACATGGCTAATCTACACTGCACAAACTATTCATTATTATAAAAGTCAGAAGCTCCAGTAAAGTTTTTTTTATGCTGTCTGAATCTTAATCAAATACTTAAATAGCAACTCTGTAACAGTTTGACAAGAATGACAAAAAATAAATATTTTCTAATCGGTAATATGGATCAATCTATCAAGCAATAGTTAATAAAACATGCTATCGAATCAGGTTGTTTCAAAACAATTTAGTGTTCATTTATCAAATTTAGAATTTAGGAAAAGCATGCCTGTTGTTCCAATACTGATAGTGAGAGAATAGGTGATAGCATAAAAACATTTCCCATGGCCTATTATTTAATTTAATAGCTCAAAGCAGTCATTCTTTTGGGGTCTGGTATGTAGAATCCTGAAGGCTATGAAAATGACATATAAGAATTTGACTTAAAACATTTGAATTGACTTACTGATCTGATTAGATGGATTTGATCAGAATTCATCCAAAGACAGAGTGACTAGAATACCCAGTCTGATAAATCTGTTCCTATAATCAATTAAACTAGACAATTCAAGTAAGAAGTCACAATAATATTTTTGAATTCCAGCTATTCAGTCTTAGTTTAACTTTTGAGTTAAACAATGGAATTATCATATTGATTTACTATCATTAAAATCAATAATTTTCCATAGCATGTGGGAATCCCATAATCTAGACCGCTTCCTCTCCCCATAAATATAAATAAAAACTATTTTTCGTTTTGTCAAAATCGTCCAAATTAATGACTCTTCTGTTGTTTGTTTTTAACCTATATGGATTGCCATTGAACACTATTATGTGCATTTTCCTAAGGTAAAGGGCATCCATGGTTCATATGCTCAGTGCACTCAATATTGATGTTAAAAAAGTGTACAGTGAAAAACAGTTATTCTTTTTAGGGTTCAGTCAAAATAAAAATCATTACATACCACTGTTTGGGGGTCCAGTAACTCAGTTTTTTCCCTCTGTTTATTTGATCAATGTTAATTGTTATCAGAATGCACCATGGTTATACTTTAGGAGGGGATCTACCTGACTCGTTTTATTAAGAATGATTAATATCAATAAATCTAAGAATCATTATTGAAGGATTGTAATTCATGTATCTACAGTATAGTGAAAGTCTACTATATCTGGCTCTATCTGTGGAACAGAAACCTTTGGAACTTGCTATTAAGATCAATGCTATAATCAAATGCAACTGACTCAGCTCCAAACACCAAATTTTGGTAAATGCACGTACCATCAGTGGTCCATCATACCCTTGGATGATAGAGTTGGACCAAGATCTGGCAACTGATAATGCCCAAAAGAAATTTGTGCTCCAGTGTCTGGAATTAGTATTGTATAACTATTTTTTCCTCTTTTAGGACCAATACTATATACAAATGCATGGAGCAGCGATGGGATCAATTGAGGCCCTGTCCTACGCAAACATTTTTATGAATAAGTTTGAAGAACAATACATCTATAATAACAAATGGTTAGTTATGTATTTGGATAGATCCATATTGGTACTTGCAAAAATTTGTGGGTGCGAGTAATGCTTCATTACCTTTTATCAAATTTACTACAGAAAGCAGTCAGGATTGTGTCTCATTTCTAGACAATAAGGTGTCGAGGTGTGGTGGAGACCTGTCTGTGGATTTATATGTCAAGTCCATGGACAGGAACTTTTGCAATTTGACTACTTTCATCCCAAACAAGTCAAGAATTCTCTCTCCAAGTCACAGTTTAGCAGGATTAAGAGTATTGTGACAGATGACCAATTATTGTCCATGAGATTGGATGAGATGCAGGAGAAATTCAGGGATCATGTTTATCCTAATAGTTTGTTGCAGCAACAATGTTAAGGAGGTAGAAAAAACTGATAAGGAAAGTAAGGCAGAAATAGACAACTGGATGATCGTATTCCCTTTGTCTCCAAATATAATGTTCTGAGTCACCAGAGAGTCTTAAGAGAAGGTCTCCCAGGGGTGACTTGTTTTGGAAAACCACCAATTTTGTTTTACAATAATAATAATTCCGTTTAGAAGAAAATAGGTTCCACCTAAATATTCGGAAGGGTTTTTTTTACAGTGAGAGCTGTGAAGATGTGGAATTCTCTCCCTGAAACTGTTGTACTGGCTGATACATTAGATAGCTTTAAGAAGGGGTTGGATGGCTTTTTAGCAAGTGAGGGAATACAGGGTTATGGAAGATAGCCCATTATACAAGTTAATCCAGGTACTAGTCCGATTGCCTCTTTGGAGTCAGGAAGGAATTTTTTCCCCCTCTGAGGCAAATTGGAGAGGTTTAGGATGGGTTTTTTTTGCCTTCCTCTGGATCAACTAGCAGTTAGGCAGTTAAAAAAAAAAAAGGTTGAACTTGATGGACGCGAGTCTTTTTTCAGCCTAACTTACTATGTTACTATGTTACTATGTAGATAACAGATAAGCTCTGTAGCATACAATGAGATTTTCAGTACTTATCCGTTATCTATGTGTTATGACCTGTATACAAAGAAGCCTGTGTACTGCCCAGGATACTTATACATTTAACAAGAGAGCCCTACTTACCCCGGTTTTCACCAACGGCCTTTTGGGGCCCTGGAACTTTCTGCTGTGGAAATAGGCAGGAATCTTATTCACAACTGAAGTAGACTGGAAATGTGGTATCAGAAGGGTTAAACAATAGACTTGGTCCGGACTGGCAGTGGTCAATGGCAGGAGCCAATAACAGTAGTCAAGCAGGCAAAGGGTCAAAAGGCTGGCGGCAGGAATCAGCGTCAAACAACAGGCAGGGGTTCAAAAACAAGAATAGATAGTCACAGGTATATGCTTGCCAGTCCAGTGAGCTGAAAACAAGAATGAGCATTGAGTTTTTGAAAATGCACATTTTATTTGAAAATTTGGCACTGAAACATGGTCAGCGTGTCCACCGCATCCGGACATTAGTTACATCATACTTACACACTGAACCCTAGGAGCCGGCGTGCCTAGAGGTAATTGCACATGCCAGTCTCTTGGAGAGCCTAACACTATGGTGTATCCTGTGTTTGAATGGCTGCTCCCTATAGCTACATAGCAGCTTGTTTATATAAACTGTAGTTGTGTTTCTGAAGCAAACTGATTTTACCAATGCAGGGCAACATAGCAGCTTGTTTATATAAACTGTAGTTGTGTTTCTGAAGCAAGTCGATTTTACCAATGCAGGGCAACAGCACTCCGTGCTTCTAACTTGTAGCGTTGGAGTGGGTGGAGGAGGGGCTCTTAATTCGGCTCTTAAAGTTACCAGAGGCGGATTTTTTCTGCCCCTGGTTCTCACTTTGCCTCATGGCCGGAGCGGCCCTGGGCATATTAAAGCTGCCAATATCGTTACTTTAGACCAATATGGCAGCTTATCTGCTTGTGTGTGGGCTTCCAATGGGTCTTCTTGTCAGGTATCTTCACAATACTGATCTTGAAGGTTTAACTTTTCAGGTGATCAACCTGTTGGAGCCCATTGCTCCTCATTGTAATCTGTTCGTTTGGCCCTAGATATGCTTGTTTGGTGATGCCGCCAAACAAGCGGATATTATAGTGCAGGGCCAGCTTTAGAAGGAGCTATTCACATCAGATGGTAGAAGCCCATCACCCACCTTGGATTCTTAAACTTATTCAGCTGTATGTATCTGTAATAAAACGCACCTTACCGGTGCGGCGGGGACGCCCGCCGCGCCGAAATCGGCAGGGACGCCTGCCGCGATGTTCCTCTTCTGCCGGCTCCTATGCGCGCGCGCACTTCCGGGTTTAATTTAAAGGCGCAGCGCGCATTGGCGCGAAATTTGAATTCTTTAAAAGGCCGGTTCAGCTTTATGCTCATTGCCCGTGATAGGTTTTGTTCCTGGTGCCTTGTACTTGTGCTGTAAAGCTTGTGATCTGCCTGATACCTGTGTTTGACCCTGCCTGGCTGTTTTTGACTACTCTGATCTCTGGAACCTGATCCTTGCCCGATACCGACCTTGAATTTGCTTAACCCTTCTGATTGACATTCTGGTTTGACCCCTGCCTGTTATTGACTCCGATTCTGCCTTCTCCCGGATTTGACCCTTGCCTGCCTGACGAAACCTAGTTATCCGCCTGCCTCGACCCAGCCTGTCTGACTACGCCTTTGCCTTATCCAATTGTACTGTGATCTTCGGCCTAACTGACTTTATATACAGTTGTGCCCCATTGCTGGCCAGAACTCCTGCCTTGCACCTCTCGTTTAAGTCCAGGTGGCATCTGAGTAGCTGAGGGCTCCTCCCGAAGCCAAAGGCGGCCACACTACTGGTGAAGCACGAGTCTAGACAAGGGTGCTTGGTACTTGTTCTGGTATTTGGGTGCCGACCGTGACAGTATCACAGTGAGTCAGACATGGTGAGCGTGCTTATCAAATTCCTATAATGACTGAGCAAAAGATGAATGCATGTCAGGAATAAATATGGATTTATCAATACATTTTTCCCTTGGTTTAACAAAAAGACTATCTCCCTCCATTTTTTCCTGTCTGACCTTTGCAGTCCCCTGTCTCAGTCGGTCTTCATCCACTTATTCTCACCCCATCTGCTGGCTCTCCATGCATCTCTTGCTCTTCTAAATGTTATATTTTCTCATTGAATAAAACAAAGGGGGCATTACTTTTTTAATAATTATGCAGTGTGGCATGTATATATTATGCTTGTTTTATGCATTGATGCATAGAATTTAAACATTTTAGACTGCAAATTTAACAATAGACCTGCTGATCTCTAAGGGAGCATTTGGTGACCCTGGGTTTCTTCATGTTAAATTAAACAATGTGAAAGAATTGGGTTGTTTAAACACTCTCAGGGAACCTGCCAATCACAGCATCTGTACTAAAATGTGATCCTAATTATTTGGTGCTTTATTTTCCAGTACCAATATAATATGTCTATTGTATACTGTTTGATGCTTATATTGCATTTGACAATTCATTGTTTTTTAAAGAATGATACATTGTTGTGCATTTTATTCCAAAGAAATGATATAGACTTCTGAATACTTCCTGCATAGACTTGATATGTGATAACTGTATTATGGTTGAAAAAAATTTATAGATTCTTGTTGTGGAAAACAAGTTCATGTTAACACATTTTTGTGACAATGCTGCAATTAACAGGAATTATTGCAAGTAAAGCAGTATTTCCTAATGCTATGACAAAGTTGTATGAGAAGTAAATGGAGTTTGACAGATGGGAGACTACAATATTAGTTTTTTTTTAAAGTGCTCAATGAAAAGAAAATTGGTTTGTGATGTTCACTACAGAATATCTGACAAATTTAATTCTAAAAGAAAATGTTTCTCTCGCCTCCTTTGAGAAAAAGTCTTCAGGTTTACTCATAACCAGCAAAACATATTATTTGTGAAATGACTGCTGATGTATAACATTCAGTTTTGCCAACTACATTCCAGTCTCAGAGGTACCAAGAAGCATTTTTGTTGTTGTTCTTGTGAAACATCTCTTGGGGTTGTCTTTGGTGTCTACGGAATGAAAATTAAAACCTCTGATGGCAAGTTTTTGATGTACTGTATAAAAGTGATATTGTTTGGGCTGCATTAAGTATCACTATAAATTTCATATAACATAAATTAGACTTCAATACCATTCAATGAGATTGAGAGAGTCTGGTTTTTGCAGTCAAACAATAGCTCTACCTAGCATATGACTAATGCCTTGCACTGCAAGTTCCTTCTTACACCTAGACCTTATAATAGCGGTGTAAATCTCAATGCCATGAAATGTCTATGTCACTTTTCTGCATGTCTACCTGAGGTACAAATACTTGTGTAATAAAAGGAAGAGACGATAGAACTCATGTATAGCTATCAATGAAATTGTGTTTGGGCAGACATTGCACATGTTTATGTTTGCTCCCCAAACTTGCATGTATTTGCATCGAATAGTCTGTTCTGATGATTCTTGCACTAGTTCTCCTGTTGATGCAGGAGAACACTGGATGTGCCACCACCTGGTAGTGGACATCCCAGGGTTCCTACTGAGTACTGTTTTAATAGGTTCAGAATACTTATGCCTAAAGAATCACTGCAGACATCATTTTAACAGCATTCGTAAAATTGAGTTATACCCACAAGCACAATTTTGTAAATTCTAATACTTTGGATGCAGCAGCTGCACTTGCATTGGAATTGTGAGAGAAAACCCCTCTGCATTGTGGGCAAAAACATGGCAAATTGCAGTGAAGAAATTGCTCTGTAGTTTCTATTCTATATAACAAAATACATTTTAAACATTTAATATTCAAATCTTGTTTTTACTACAGCTCTGGACATTGTGCTGACTTATCTACATACAGATGAAGCCACTTTGGATTGTATGTTTGACACATATAAGAATAACTAAATGAAAAGAAGTAACAAAACCCCCAATCAAGTGCTCTAATACAAATAGAAGTGAGTTAAATTATTACTTTAAACTGATTGGCTGAGGGCTCAGAAAAAATTCATTAGCCAATTCAATCAGTATAAATACAAAGAATCAATTGTTAAAAAAGTCCCAAAATCCTCATAATAGATATAATATAAAATGACAAAGTGCTAAGTGCTTAATTCATAACAACTGTGTAAAGTCGATTGTTAAAAATTTTTTTAACATTTCATTCCAAAGGCCACTACTAATGATTAAATGCCCAAGTAATTAAGCATGAACTGCAATCATGATTCAAAATTCATATCAATTATGATGAAATCCAATAAATTAATAATAACTAAATTAATAGTGTATCATTAAAAATGTGAGGTGGAATTCAGGTAAATTAATTAGGTAAATTTACTGTTCTGAAATAAATTAATAAATACTGTTAAAAAAGCTATTAGCTCAGGTGCAATTCAAATAATTCATCAACCAGCATTTTGGAAAAATCAAAGCACGGAAAAGGAAAATAGAAAGAGGGTGGAGAGATTAAAAGTAAGATTTTAAATAGGTTAGAAGGTGAAAAACCGGATAAAATCAAGTGCTGGAGTCCAACGCGCGTTTCGCCAGGGCTTTCTCAAGGCAAAAACTGAAACGCTATACCATGCGCCTCTTCTTTAAAGCTTCTGATTAGGGTACGTTCCGCGGGAAGTGTGAATTCTGATGACGTACTTGCATTCCACCATAGTGGAACACACAGTACGGATAGGCGCACGTTTCGCGTTCCAACACAATGGAACGCATACTGCGGACATGCGCATCCTCCATACAGACAACCGCTCAAACCCCACCCAGCCGCGGCTGAACACCGATACTGGGACATAAGGAAGTGCGACTCCTAGTGCTAGTACTTGCGTTCTAACAGAATCAAAGAGCGCAATTGGATGAACATATACCTGTTCTGTAAGGAAAAAGAATTTTTATAAGGGAAAATAAATTGGAAAATATATAATATTTCTACCGATAAATGCTTCCCTTAAGGAAAGACCAGGGATCTTTCTCAGGGAGATACTGCTGTTTAGACCTGACAAATATTTAGTATGTATAAAAGGAAAGGTTCAAACATTGCTAAATAAAGGCATTGTACAAGATGTTCTCATTAATACCCCAGGGAGAGACAGAGTTGAGTTTGAAAATCCAATAGGTCTCACGTTTTAGAAGTTCAAACTCTAGATTGCCACCTCGTATCCCCAGATTTACTTGTTCAATGGCCCAAAACTGTAAGTGGGCTGGATTCATATTATGATGTCTTTTATAATGATGGGCTACAGTTGATAAGATTTTATCACTGTTGCTACTATTGTCTGCAGTTCTAATTGAACTACAATGTTGCTGGATTCGTGATTTTAACATCTGTGTCGTCATTCCCACATATTGCTTGTTGCAAGGGCATTCAATTACATAGATCACTCCTTTGGTTCTGCAGTTAATGTAGTTCTTAATAATATGGTCTTTATTGAATCTGTCAGTAAAGGAGGAAAGTTTTTTCATTTTTACGCAAACATTGCAATTACCACAGGGAAAGCAGCCCTTGATTTTTCTGGGTGGCTGGGCTTTTTGAAAATGGCTTCTGGATAGCATGTCTTTTAAATTAGGGCTGTGTCTGTAACAGATCAAAACCCTATTATCCAGAATGCTATTGAGAGTTGCATTGTCTTTTAACACTGACCAATGTTTGTTTATAATTGTGTTCATTTGATTGCTTGTAGTGTTGTATGTAGTAATGAACCTTATTGCCTCCGTACCATTTGGTTTGATTTTGGGATGTAACAACTGCTCCCTCTCGGTGTTAAGAGCTCTATGATAGACTTTTTTAATGATTTTCCCGGAATAACCTCTTAATTTTAATCTATCTTTCAGAAGGATAGATTGTTCTTTAAAGAGTTCTTGTGTGGAGCAGTTGCGTTTTAATCTTAGAAATTCACCCGTTGGCAGTGATTTCTTAACTGTTGATGGGTGAAAACTGGAGAAATTAAGAAGAGAATTGGTGGCCGTTTCTTTTCTATAATTAGAGGTGAGTAGTTTGCCATCATTTTGCATCATAAGTGAGAGATCCAAGAAGGAAATCATATTGTCCGAGATATTGACAGTTAATTTGATGTTAAGGGTATTGTCATTTAACTTGTCAACAAACTCCAGGGCTTCCTGTTTGGTACCATCTCATAATATTAAGATATCGTCAATGTAATGTATCCACTGTATTATCTTCTTAGTGTAGATGGATAAATATTGCCCCTTTACAACTGTCTCCTCCCAATGCCCAAGGAAGAGATTGGCATAAGATGGGGCACAGGAAGTTCCCATTGCGGTGCCTTGTGTTTGGAGATAGAATTTCCCTTGGAATGTGAAGTAGTTAAAATGCAATATGAAGTGCATTAATTTTAACAGAAAATGGGTTTCGTCTGAATCGCCAATATATTGGTGTAGAAAATACTTTAGGGCCTGTAAGCCTAGTTGGTGACTAATGGAAGTATATAAGGACTCGACATCCAAAGTAACAAGGAGGGTATTATTAGTGATTTTTGTGCAATTTAGTTTATTCAAAACATTCATAGTATCCCTGGCGTAGGATTCTAATTCTTCCACCATAGGTCTTATCCTTAAGTCAATGTACTGGCTGGCCTTTTCAGTTAAATTTCCATTGCCTGAAATAATGGGTCTCCCTGGGGGTTTATGTAATTTCTTATGGATCTTGGGTAGAAGGTACAATGTGGCAATCCTGGGATGGTTGGTACTTAAAAAGAGTTTTTCTTTCTTGTTGATTAAGTTGTCTCTAAAGGTTCCCTCTATAAGTTTATCATATAGCTGTTTATAATTTTCCGTGGGATCACCCAGGATTTCTTTGTAACTAGCAATTATGGTTTTGGCTCTAACGTAGTTAGTTCATGTAGCTGATAATACTCCAAGGGCTGTGCAATCCCCAACCGTGATCCAAGACTTTGTAGAGGGTTGGAATAATCAGCTTCAAGCAGTCTTTGATTAACTGCAAATATTCATTTTATTTTAGCAGTGTGTGGTACACTACATGTTTCGGGTAAAACCCTTTATCAAGTGCACATTTTACAAAGCATTGTGGGTATATATACCTTCTTACCCAAAGACCTCCCTCAATCACCTAGTTAATAAATTTTTATTAAAGTGCCAGTGCATATATGTTTATATAAATACTTAAAACACTTCAAACCATTCTTATAGTGACAGATGACTGGCACAATGGAACCATTGATAAAAATACACATGACTATTTGATTAATGAACATCCAAGAGCACCAATGTAACGCTTTTCTGGGCTATTTAACCAGATTAGGTATGGTGTCCAGCTTTTAGTAGAGCATGGGTTACATTTGCGTTTTTACACATCAGGGCAGGGCCTTCGCCAAGTGGAAGCTATCCCTTAAGAGGTAGTATAACTACAATACCCAGGCAGACCTGTACAATAAAGATAATGGGTGCCAGGAGATTCTTAAAGGAACAGTAACTTTATTAAGTGCACAAGTAACAGTCAGGTTTAATATATACTCACAACTCACAGGGTTTCGGGTGCAGATTTATCAAGCAAGAGTTACACACCGATTAAGCCAGTTTCCCCTCAGTGCCAGGGTCAGGTATTCAGTACTACTCCTAACACCTAATCACTGACGTCCCTTATTCTAAAGACTTACGGGGAAGTCTTGTAGGAAACTATTCCTTCTACTACTCCTCGTTGGAACGTATGGCTGTTCATGCTACATAATCTCTCTATCTTTCTCTCTCTAGAGAGACTATTTAGTAGCTGCCCTGTATCTAACTACTCCTCATTCACGGGGTTACCTGGTCCCTGACTCAAGTCCTCCTGCAGGGCTGGTCCTGCTATGGGGTAGCTCCTCTGGGGCCTTCCTTGCTCCCAGGCTCAGTGGCACATCCTGATGGTTCAGGTTCCAGCAGGCCAAAGAGGCAGAGGCCCCTCCCTGCACACCATATATAGCTTAGTGGCAGGGAGTGGTTATTGCACTCTTTGTCCAATAATAATCCTTATTAAATAAAGGGGGGTTATGGCACTTACACCCAATAGCAGAAAACCTACTAAGGGTAGGGATTAACTCTATAGGTGCCGGTAGAAACCTATGGGTCCCTACACCAATATTATATATTTTGCCCAAGATACATAAAACACTTATTGACCCCCCAGGCAGACCAATTGTATCTGGTGTGGGCTCCATTTTGGAACCTTTATCGAAATATGTGGATAGTTATCTGCAAGACATAGTTCAAAAATTACCCACGTGTTTGAAAGATACCACAGACTTCCTGAATCGCCTAAGTGAGACTGATACACTTAATGACAATACCCTATTGTGCAGTATCGATGTACAAAGCCTATTTACATCCATCCCACAAGATGAATGCATAAAATGCATAGAGGAAGTACTGGTTAACACCTACATACCTAATAACCTGGTGTATTTTTTGTTAGATTGTTTGGAGATTGTACTTAAGAAAAATTACTTTAAAGTGGGCGAAAAATTCTACTGGCAATCCCAAGGTACCTCAATGGGATCTGCAGTAGCTCCATCATTTGCTAACATTTTTATGTATCACATTGAAACAAATCTGTTCTTAAAACCACCGTATTCACAATGTATCAAAAAATACTATCGTTTTGTGGACGACATTTTTGTGATTTGGGAAGGCCCCGTTGAAACTTTTGAACAAATGATATCAATAGCAAATACAGCTCATAAGTCAATAACATTTACAACTGAACAATCTAGGGACGAACTAAATTTCTTGGATGTGAAGGTTAATATTAAAGAAGGAAAACTTATTACAAACTTATATCGTAAACCCACAGATCGTAATAATCTATTACGTACTGACAGTTTTCACAATCCAAGAATTATAAAAGCAATACCAAAAGGCCAGTACCTAAGGGCGAGAAAAATAGCATCAAATGATATATTATTTGAAAAAGCTGCAATTGATCTCACACGAAGGTTCAATAATAAAGGCTACCCTAACAAAAAACTCAAGGGAATAGTAAAAGAGGTAAGAGAAACCACACGAGAGAGCCTATTGACACAAAGTAAAAA
Organism: Xenopus borealis; assembly: GCA_024363595.1. Taxonomy (NCBI): domain Eukaryota; kingdom Metazoa; phylum Chordata; class Amphibia; order Anura; family Pipidae; genus Xenopus; species Xenopus borealis. The sequence goes on from CM044442.1 coordinate 63,011,029, forward strand.
ATCTTACAAATCCCAGAAACTAACATTTGTGAGTAAATACAATAAAGAAAGCCAAAATATAGAGACCAAAATATAGAGACCATAATTAAACAATTCTGGCCATTATTACAGATGGACAGAGAATATGGCCATTTGTTTAGGGACCCTCCACAATTTGCTTATAAAAGAGGCCCAACACTGAGAGATTTATTGAGCCCTACAGAACCAAGAAAACAAACTACACACCAATCAAAAAAACTTGGCACTTACCCCTGCTACAACTGCAACTTCTGCACTTCCATAATAAAAGGACCCAATATCCACCATCCCTCCAACGGCTCTGAAATTACATTAAAAGCATACGCCACATGTTCTAGCACATATGTGGTTTATGCGCTAAAATGCCCCTGCGGCATGCTATACGTGGGAAAAACAATTAGGACAGTAAATACAAGAATAAAGGAACATAAGTCAGACATTAGGAATTTCAAAATAGAAACACACACTGACACCCCGGTAGCAAGACACTTCTATGAAGCAAAGCATAACATTAGCCAACTGAAATGGAAAATGCTTGAAGTGGTAAAAAGTCCTCCAAGGGGAGGCGACTGGGGTAAATTATTACTCCAAAGAGAAGCCTGTTGGATAGGGAAACCTGATTGTGTGAAACCAAAAGGTATGAATGATCATAATAGTCTTAAGTGTTTCCTGTAAAATATGATCCATTAAATGTAATTAATTTAATAAAAATGTAGAGATAAGATATGCTTATCCTTATTATGTTCTCTTCCCCAGGTACTAAGTGAACCAGCTAGTATCCTCGCAATCACGGAACTCCTGCCATGTAAGTAAAATAAAATAATAAAATAATATAAATAAATTAAATAATATAAAGTAACCGATACAGGAGTTACAAAGTTAAAAAAGCTGGTGACCCAAACAAAGTGAGGGACGCTGATTTATGAATAGCATTTGTTTTTTGGGTATTTGTATACTACATATACTGAGTATTAACCCTTAAGTAGGCTTTTTAGCAATGCTTGGATTATTCTACAGAGATAGACCTTGAAAATGGACTTGGAACTATGAACTCTAACGAACGAATATAATGCACCTTATGGACTTTAATAGATTAATACTGTAATTTATTTGAGATTAATTAATGGAATATTTCACTATAAGAATGTTTTCAGTATTTATAAAAAATATATGCACGTATCATAATTAACTTATGGAATACCTCACTATAAGAATGGTTTGAAGTGTTTTAACTATTTATATAAACATATATGCACTGGCACTTTAATAAAAATGTATTAACTAGGTGATTGAGGGAGGTCTTTGGGTAAGAAGGTATATTTACCCACAATGCTTTGTAAAATGTGCGCTTGATAAAGGGTTTTACCCGAAACATGTAGTGTACCACACACTGCTAAAATAAAATGAATATTTGCAGTTAATCAAAGACTGCTTGAAGCTGATTATTCCAAACCTCGACAAAATGTCTTTGTAGCTAGGGGTGGCTAGTTGACTTTGTACTTCTTCTAAGTACATATTATTGGGCCAGATGACTACATTGCCTCCCTTGTCAGACTGTTTGAATTGCACATCCCATTCCCTCATTTCTCTAATCACTTTTCTCTCTTTTGCCGAGACATTACTCTCATAAATTCTAGGTTTGAGCTTTAGGATGTCATTCATCACCAAATTCACAAAAATTCCCACATTGGGGCAAATAGAGGAAAGTGGAGTAAATTGTGATTTCACCTTTAACTTATTTTGCTAGGTTTCCAAAGTATTTCCCTGTTCGGTTAGGTTATCACCATTTTCTAATAAGAGTTCCTCTAAGTCATTAATAGCCTGCAGTTCCATGTCAACTACATTAACTGCAGAACCAAAAGAGTGATCTATGTAATTGAATGCCCTTGCAACAAGCAATATGTGGGAATGACGACACAGATGTTAAAATCACGAATCCAGCAACATTGTAGTTCAATTAGAACTGCAGACAATAGTAGCAACACTGATAAAATCTTATCAACTGTAGCCCATCATTATAAAAGACATCATAATATGAATCCAGCCCACTTACAGTTTTGGGCCATTGAACAAGTAAATCTGGGGATACGAGGTGGCAATCTAGAGTTTGAACTTCTAAAACGTGAGACCTATTGGATTTTCAAACTCAACTCTGTCTCTCCCTGGGGTATTAATGAGAACATCTTGTACAATGCCTTTATTTAGCAATGTTTGAACCTTTCCTTTTATACATACTAAATGTTTGTCAGGTCTAAACAGCAGTATCTCCCTGAGAAAGATCCCTGGTCTTTCCTTAAGGAAAGCATTTATCGGTAGAAATATTATATGTTTTCCAATATATTTTCCCTTATAAAAATTCTTTTTCCTTACAGAACAGGTATATATTCATCCAATTGCGCTCTTTGATTCTGTTAGAACGCAAGTACTAGCACTAGGAGTCGCACTTCCTTATGTCCCAGTATCAGCGTTCAGCCGCGGCTGGGTGGGGTTTGGTGGGCGCGGCTATGGTGGAACGCAAGTATGTCATCAGAATTCACACTTCCCGCGGAACGTACCCTAATCGGAAGCTTTAAAGAAGAGATGCATGGTATGGCGTTTCAGTTTTTGCCTTGAGAAAGCCCTGGCGAAACGCGCCTTGGCAAAAATCCTTTGGATTGAGACTCCAGCACTTGATTTTATCCGGTTTTTCACGTTCTAACCTATTTAAAATCTTACTTTTAATCTCAATCGCATTTATTTCTCCTGCATTCTCTTTTTTACTACATGGCTTTGTGAGATTTGTGGTTTTTTAGGGAAGCTTAGTTCTCCAAATTAGATAGCAAGATTAAAAATCGAGACCACAGTCCACATTGCTTGCCGTACTCCCACTTGTGGGGTCCCAGGGCCTAGAACAATTTTAGGCAGCAGCTTTCTTTGGGACTTCTCCACCCTCTTTCTATTTTCCTTTTCCGTGCTTTGATTTTTCCAAAATGCTGGTTGATGAATTATTTGAATTGCACCTGAGCTAATAGCTTTTTTAACAGTATTTATTAATTTATTTCAGAACAGTAAATTTACCTAATTAATTTACCTGAATTCCACCTCACATTTTTAATGATACACTATTAATTTAGTTATTATTAATTTATTGGATTTCATCATAATTGATATGAATTTTGAATCATGATTGCAGTTCATGCTTAATTACTTGGGCATTTAAACATTAGTAGTGGCCTTTGGAATGAAATTTTAAAAAAATTTTTAACAATCGACTTTACACAGTTGTTATGAATTAAGCACTTAGCACTTTGTCATTTTATATTATATCTATTATGAGGATTTTGGGACTTTTTTAACAATTGATTCTTTGTATTTATACTGATTGAATTGGCTAATGAATTTTTTCTGAGCCCTCAGCCAATCAGTTTAAAGTAATAATTTAACTCACTTCTATTTGTATTAGAGCACTTGATTGGGGGTTTTGTTACTTCTTTTCATTTAATTAACTCACTGATTAAGTAAATCACACCTCCATTCTCAGAAGGTGCACTTCTGTTCATTTGTATAAGATTAGATTCACCTTCCTTCTTTTGACATATAAGAATAACTTAACTCAGATATCCCATTTTTCCCACTTAACACAGAATATTGTGTCACAGCATCCCATCCATTTAAAGAGTTCACCATTGAAAACAATGGTGCTTTTGGTAACACAGTTTCTTCAATTAACCCCAAGTCACAACACATTTAACACACAAATCCAAGTGGCTGCATCTGTATATCTGTATCTATCTAGATATGGGATAAATCCCTTTAGACATCCAATGAGAGAGTACTGAACTTTTTAGTTCTAGAGCATGCTACGTTTGACATTTTGTCAAACTGTCTATTTTAAGGAATTATGACACTGGAACCCAGTGGGGCAGGAAAACCAAAATGTATTAACGTCTTTATGAAAGCCATGACCAACTGTGGCGCACCTCACAAGGAGATGAGAATAAATACCAAAGCAATTACAGCATCTCAGATGTTTGACACTCTTGATGTAGCTACAAATGACTGGAGAGATGGTATATACTGTATTCAACACTATGGAGAAAAAGCAATGAAGGTGAGCTAGTGCTACAGTTTAGAAGGTTCCGACCATTGGATCCGATGACAGGGAGTGTTACTGGGGGTAACTAATGGTGGGCTGAACCATAATCAGAATTGGAGCCCCGCTTGCTGCACCAGCCCAGTAGGATTCCCGGGTTCCTCTCTAGCTGTAACTGTTTTGAGTGGAGGGAAATTGGCACACTTAATCTATGCCGGCAAGAAGCAACAAATATCCAGCCCCACAAAGTATCCAGTTGGGACCTTGTTCCGCTGAGTTCCGCAAAAAGTCTCTTTCAGACAACTTAAAGACAGCAACTTGCTGAAATAAGGGAACCTAAGTTTTAGCCACTCGGCATAGCAATTAACAGAATTAGCTTCTTGTCTTACAGAGCATGCCTGAACAGCAATCCCTAACATCACTATGGTGCAGGCTTAGTGGGATGTTGTCTGTGGAATCGTGCTATCAATACCTGTGCAGGAATGTTCTGTGACAGTTCCCTAGACCTATCTTCTGGCCCATATCCCTCCAACTGAATAAGATACTGGAGGCAGCCTCTGTGGAGACTCAAATCAAGAATGTCAGTTTCTACAAACTCTCCTAATTCTAATAAGAATGGGAGGAGGGGGAGAAATCGTAGCATGAGATCTGGATTTAATAAATGGTTTTAACAGGAATACATAGAATACTTAATGTATCTTCCTAGTTGGTGGTAACTCCAGACGATAAGAAATTATAAATTTTATCCATAATGTGGAAGGGTTAGATGAATTTCTGACCAAGTTTGATAGAAGGCACATGGAGATTATTAATATTGCTGGTGGACAACCACACTCTCCACAGTCTCCATTCTGCAATGTGGGTTCTTGGCTCCGTTTAGAAGTCTGCAATTTTTTTTTTACTTCAAATGAGCTTCAGTTAAAATTTAGCTAACTTGGCTTGTAAATTTCTTAGATTAACCAGATGGTCAGTCACCGCAGAAAGGTAAGAGTCAAAGGGGGTATCTGGAATGATTGATGGATTAAATCCAAAGTTTGCAAAAAAAAGGAGTTTGTTTAATGGCAGAATGAATTGAGTTATTATTTGCAAATGCCATTGTAGCTAGTACCTTATACCAATTGATCTGTAGGGATGTGTTCTCTTGAAGTCTTTTCAAAATCATGAGGTTAATTGAGTACCAGAATTGAGTATCAGAAATGATAGAGTCTGGTGTACCACCACCTCTCGCAACATGCGTTCCGCTGTACCTGCAGCTGAAGGAAGTCCCTTACCTTGGATGAAGTGGGCCAGCTTAGTCATTCAATCAATTACCACCAATATCATGATAAACACTTGAGATTTAGGTAGTTCAACAATGAAATCAAGAGCCACTGATCCCTAGGGTCTTGTAGGTGGTGGTAGTGCCTGTAAAAACCCTACAAGTGGGGTACATGGGACCTTACATCTGGAACATGTAGGACGAGAATGTACAAAATGAATAACATCAGTACTTAACCCAGGCCACCAAAAGGTTCTTTGTGCAAGATCTAGAGTCTTCCTAATTCCTGGATACCCAGCTGGAAGGGAGTTATGACTCTGTGGTAACTCCTGTTCTCTTAATGTTACAGGAATGAAAATTTGATCTTGTTTACAATTTTCAATGTGCCAGATGATACAAGATGGGATCTTGGGCTTCCTCATCCATATGACTTGTATCCTTAATCTTTTGCCAGATCTCAGGATAGGGCTGTAGGAGTAAGAAATGTATCCTATTTAGGATTATCATGTCTGATTTGGGGAGGTGAGCGTCGAGACAAGGAGGTCTCTATAAAGCATCTGCTTTACCATTCTTATTAGCAGGCTGATTTGTGACATTAAAATTAAATTGTGTAAAAAATAATGCCTATCTGGCCTGTCTTGCACTGAGTCTTTGTGCAGTTTTAAGGAAGTTCTTGTGACCTGTCAACACCGTAAGTGGATATTTAGCCCCTTCTAAGAAATGTGTTGAAAAGCAACTTTAATAGCTAGCAACTGTTTATTACCAATATCATAGTGTTGCTCTGCCTGAGAGTTTCTGGGATAAGAAGTCAAAAGGGTGTAATAATCCTTTTGGTTCATGGCCTTGGGAAAGGATGGCTACAACTGCTACATCTGAAGTGTCCACTTCAACTATGAAGGGCAAGGTGGAGTCTGGGTTGCACAAGATGGGTGCTGAGGTAAATAACCTTTTTAATTTGTCAAAGGCTTATTAGGCAGCTTGAGACCAAATAAAAGGCACCCCCTTACGAGTTAGGCAAGTGATATTACAGATAAAAAATTCCTAATAAAGCGTCTATAAAAATAGCCAAATCCAATAAATCTTTGGATATCTTTAACATTTCTTGGTACTGCCCATTTTTCAATATCACTTTCACCTTGTTCGCATTCATCTGAATGCCTTCTGGGGAGATGGAGAATCCTAGAAAGTCGATATGTGATACTTCAAATATAAACTTTTCCAACATATAACTGATGGGCCAGGAGGCACTGTAAGTATATGTTTACATGCTCCCGGTGCTGTTTTTCCTGAAAGATCAGGACTGATATAAACTGATCCAGTAAATCCTGGAAAATTTAATTTACCAGAAACTAAAAAGTGGCAGGTTATTACATAATCCAGACAGCATCACCAGGTACTCATAATGACATTGCGTGTCTGAAACGTTGTCTTCCAGTCATCTCCCTGCTGAATTTGAATTAAATTATAAGCCCCCCTCAAATCAAGTTTGGTTAATATGCTTGCTGATCTTAATGGATCCAGCAACTGGGAACTGGGAAACCAAGGGAAAGGGGTAGCAGTTCTTAATAGTTATGCATGCTATTTAGATCCATGTAGTCTAAACATGGCCGAAGAGTTCCATCCTTCTTTTTAACAAAAATATTGTGGCTCCAGCAGGGGAAAAGAAGGATAGATAAACCCCTTAATATAAACCTTCCTAAATATAATTTTTCAGTTATTTGAGCTCTGGCTCAGATAAATGAAAAATTCTACCATAGGGAATTGGCTCCCCAGGAAGTAAATGGGGGGGGGGGGTAATTTCACAGCTTCCCTCTTATCAAATACACCCCTAAACTCCAGATATTGTGTGGGAATGCCGGAATTATTTTCATAGACTTGACACCCCTGAATGCTATGATCGCTACAAAACTGAGGTGTCATGGATTTTGAGTTATCACTATGTCACGATAAGTGGCCCAAATCTCACATAGGAAAAACCAGAAGGGCCACTGGGTTAATATCTGAAGTGTAATTAGTGGGAGTAGACTGGAATGGATGCTTACAGAAAGTTTATTGGCAAACATAAAATAAAGTAACTTACTGGCTTAGGAGATCAAAGTAAAACAAAGTCCAAATACAGAAAGCAGGAACAAGGACCGGAAATAACGGCAGGGTGGATGCCCATGAACAGGATCAGACTGACACTAGGAGCATAGGAACTGGTGTCCAGCAGGTGTCCAGCAGATTGGAGAGCTATGAACTGGCAACTGGGGTAAGTCAGCTCATGCTTTAAATAAGGGCCCTCTGTTGGGAGCTAACTAGCAAATAGACTGCACCTGCCAGAGCAGCTGAATTAATCAGTAGTGATGGGCGAATTCCCGCGACGCGCTTAGAAAGTGGCGCAATGTGTTGAAGTTGACGCGCCGCGAGTCAAAAACGTGCCACGACTCTTTTCGGAAATTTTTTCACCAATTCCTGGATTTAGCTGGAAATTCGCGAATTTTTCGCTGAAGTGAAACGGGGTAGATTCGCCCATCACTATTAATCAGCAATACCAGGGCTAACCAAAGGGACCTCAATAAAAAGTGAACCTACAGTATGCCTCCAACCTGCCAGAATAGAAGAGAGAGACTGACTAGAGTACAAGAGGTCCAAGGTTCAAACCCAGCAGAGGAATAATTCCTTACACACTAGGAGGGAAGATGATGGACTGAGAAGCTCAGTTAATAGAAGGGATGCAATGAATTAACCACATATACCCTATAATAACCTTGAAAGGAAGTGCTGGGAGAATGTCAAATGAGATGACATTGAGAATCTTTATTGAAAATAATTTGAACATTCTTCAGTTCTTGAAAAATAGGACCAGTCTGCAGTGGAAATCCATCTACAACTTCAATGAAAACTTGTCGTTGCTTAGTAACAGAAATGAATCCAGCCCGCCGTACCAATCCGGCCAACACAAAATTTTCACCAGCACCTGAATCAATGAGGGCAACCGTCTCCTCGCCCTGGCCCTTTACCTGGCCCTTTACCTGTAACTGAATGGGTAGTGGTAAGTACCTGGTTACTTACTTACTTGGTACTTAGTTTTAGGAAGGATTTAATTAAGTGACACCCCTCCCCTCCTGATTTAATACCTGAACTATCAGACTTCCTCCACTTTTAAGGGCATACCACTACAAAATACCCTATTCCACCACAATACAGACATAATTGTTGTGTTCTACGTCCCCGACGTTCTTCACTGAAAATGGGCTCCCAGATAAGACCTAATTGCATAGGCTCTTCTGCCGAAGCTTGGGCAGTGGGGAAGGCTACTTCTCACAAGGAACCTGTAGTAGCAAAATCATGCTTTCTGCTTCCACATCTTTCCTTATGCCTATCCGTCAATCTAGTATCAACCTTGATGCAGAGCTGAATAAATGAACTGAGGCTTTCTGGGGTATCTACATGTGCTAACTCATCTTTTACAGTCTCAGACAGGCCCTTACGGAAATGGAACTGCTGATCGGCTTCATTCCAGGAGGTGTCCAACACCACCCTCCTAAAACAGCTGCATATTTAATAAGGTAGTTTCTGCAGTAGATGCCTTATCAGGGTCATCAAAAATTATGGCCATTGCAGCCAGAAACCCCTCAAAATTAGAAAGGAATAGGCTCTGTTGCTCAATTAAAGGTGAGGCCCATGCTAAAGCTTCATAGTCCATCAAGTTCAGCCCTCCATATTAAAACCCAACATACACACAAACCCGTCCACTCTTTCACACAAACCGTATATGCCCCATAACTTTACTAACTGTAGAGTTTAATATCAAAATAGCCTTTGATATTATGTCTGTCCAAAAAATCCTCCAAGCCCCTTTTGAAAGCATCAACAGAATCAGCCATCACAACATCACCCGGCAGTGCATTCCACAACCTCACTGTCCTCACTGTGAAGAACCACCTACGCTACTTCACATTAAAGTCCTTTCTTCTAGTCTGATAGGTAAAAAGGTCCCCTGATATTTGCCTATAATGTCCTCTAATGTATTTCTAAAGTGTAATCATGTCCCCTCGCAGGCACCTTTTTTTTTCCAGAGAAAACAACCCCAACCTGGACAGTCTACCCTCATAATTTAAGTCTTCCATCCCTCTGAACAGTTTAGTTGCACGTCTCTGCACTCTCTCCAGCTCATTTATATTCTTCTTCAGGACTGGAGTCCAAAACTGCACTGCATACTCCAGATGAGGTCTTACTAGGGATCTATAAATAGGTATAATTATGTTTTCATCCCTTGAGTTTATGCCCTTTTTTATGCAAGACAGAACTTTATTGGCTTTAGTAGCTACAGAATGACATGGCCCAGAATTAGACAACTTTTTATCTATAAAAACTCCAAGATCCTCCAAGGAAACTCCCAACACACTGCCATGTAGTGTATAACTTGCATTTATATTATTTTTGCCAAAGTGCATAACCTTTCATTTATCAACACTGAACCTCATTTTCCAGTTTGCTGCCCAGATTCCCAACTTAGACAAATTACTCAGCAAAGTGGCAGCATCCTACATGGAACCTATAGTTCTGCACAATTTAGTATCATCTGCAAAAATAGAAACCATGCTTTCAATGCACCCATCCAGGTCATTGATAAACAAGTTGAAAAGCAAGGGACCCAGTACAGAGCCCTGCCATATACCACTAACAACACTGGTCCAATTAGAAAATGTTCAATTTACCACCACTTTTTGTAGCCTATCTTTTAGCCAGTTCTCTATCCAGGTACAAATACTATGCGCCAGGCCAACATTCCAGTAACCTTCTTTGTGGCACTGTATTGAATGCTTTAGCAAAGTCTAAGTACAGTAAATCACATCCACTGCCATCCCAGAATCGAAGTCCCTGCTTACCTTTTCATAAAAAGAAATTAAGTTAGTCTGGCAAGATCTATTACACATAAAACCATGCTGGCACAAACACATAGTATTGTTATTTGCTATGAAGTCCTATCTTTCGAAAAACTTTCCTACCACCAACATCAGACTAACTGGCCTATAGTTTTGAGACTGAGAACAGGATCCTTTTTTGAACAGCGGCAACCACATTAGCAATTCTTCACTCTCTTGGCACCATGCCAGACCTCAATGAATCCTTAAAAATTGAGTAAAGAGGTTTGGCAATTACAGAGCTAAGCTCACTAAGTACCCTGGGATGAATCCCATCTGGCCATGGACCTTTGTTTATCTTAACAAGTTCTATTCTCTTTTGAATTTCATCATGTGTGAACCATGCATCATTAGATGTATTATTAGAATTGGCACTATTAATAAGGATACCTTCAGTAGCTGGTTCCTCATTTGTGTAGACAGATGAAAATCTGAGCTTTTTGTTTGTTCTCCTCAACCAGCTGACCCCCCTCTGATAATAAAGGTCCTACCCCTTTCTGTTTCATTATTTTACTATTATTACCTATATTATTGGTTAATTCACTATACCGGTTAGGAAGGGTTAACCCACTAAAATTTTGTATGCTAATTCTTGTATGCCAATTTTGTATGCTAATGTTGTAATTGAACACACTATTTATTGTCTGCACATTGGTTGTGTTGTATGCTTAACAAAGGGGTACGCCCGAAACGTTGCACGTTCGCTCACAATAAAATAGCAAGGGGTTACCCTGCTTGGAATTTGCCTTGAGTGCCAGTGTTTTTTGAAGTAACTTCAAGTGTTTGAGGGATGCCGGATCCTCTATGCTGAGCACCGGGCTATCTTATGCTTATTTTTGGCTGGGTGAGTGCGGAGATATACCTATTTTTATTCATTATTTTACTATTACCATATTTAAAACATAATTTTGGATTCTTTATACTGCTTACTGCTATATCCTTTTCCATATGGATTTTAGCTTGCCTGATAGCTTTTTTGCATGATTTATTGGCCTCCTTGTACCTTATAAATGATTCGGCTGTCCCAGCTAACTTGAAAGCCTTAAAAGCACATCATTTCTTACCCACCTCAACACCAACACTTTTATTGAACCAATAAGGTTTTGCTTTGCAACAATGTGCCTTGCTTACAAGCGGAATATACTGACATTTATATTTATTAAAGAGCATTTTAAAGACTTCTTATTTTTGTTCAGTGTTTAACCCTGTGAAAAGCATTTCCCACTTAATATGTTGCAGAGATGCTCTTATATTGTCATAGTTTGCATGCCTGAAATTCAATGTTTTAGTTACTCCTTTATAGAATTGCCTCTGCAACAGAATCTCAAAGGAGACCATGTTATGATCACTATTCCCTAAATGCTCACCCACACAAATGCTAGAGATGAGTTCAGTATTATTAGTTATTACAAGATCCAAAAGAGAGTTGTCCCTAATAGGTTCTTGAACGAGCTGGGATAAAAAGTTGTCATTTAGCATATTTACAAACCTACTAGCTTTATCTATCTTGGCAACCCCATTACCCCAGACAATGTCTGCATAATTGAAGTCACCCATAATAATAACTTGACCTACTTGTGAAGCCGCTTCTATTTGTAAAAGTAGCTGGGCTTCATACTTGTCACTAATACGAGGTGGTTTATAGCATAAACCAATGAAAATTTTCTTTGTAACCTTTTTCCCAGTCAAATTCTCTACTGAGAGGTAGCTACACCCTCACCAGTGCCAGCAATGGCTATTTCTTTAGTGCATGGCTACTAAAAAGGCTGTAACAATTTAAATTCACAGTCCAGTCACACATTTCATCCCACCAGGTCTCAGTGATACCAATTATATCATAATTTTTAGAGCATGCAATTAATTCTAGGTCTCCCATTTTACCTGACAAACTTTGTGCATTTGCCAGCATACAGCAGAGGTTACTACTTTTACTTTTTAAATGTGCATTACTTTGAGAAGGATTATATATTAAGTTAGTATTAGCCTGTTTTCTTGTAACAGAGGGACTTCCTTAGCTGGTAAACTGTATGCCCCCTCACTAGTGAATCTACCCAGTGTTGCTTCACCGAAAAATTAGCGAATTTCTAGCGGAATTCGCGAATTGGCGAAAAAATTAGCAAAACGAGTCGCGGCACGTTCTTGACGTGTGTCGCGTCAGCTTCGACACGTCGCGTCGTTTTCGTCGGATCGTTTTAAACGCGCGTTGCATCGTTTTCATCACGTCAAAAATGACGCGCAACTCTTTTTTTTAAGCGAATTTTCTCCAGGCGAATTTTCACTGGCGTTTCGCGAATTTATTCGCCCTGGCGAATAAATTCGCCCATCACTACCCCTCACTCCTCTCACTACCTACCTATAATCCTTTCTCTCACCCACCCCCACTTGCCTAGTTTAAACACTCCTCCAACCTCTTGGTCATTCTGCCGGCAAGTAACAATAGATATCCAGCTCCACAAAGTATCCAGCTGGGATGTTGTTCTCGCAACACGGTTTCCACTGGGTTTTGCAACAAGTCTCTTTCAGACACCTTAAAGACAGAAACTCGATGAAATAAGGGAACATAAGTTTAGCCGCATAGCAACTGACAGAATTAGCCTCTTGTCTCACAGAGCTCTGAGTACTGACATCCGACTCCTATTAAAACCTATTTCTCAGGCTACAGGATCAGGTTCTCACAGACCCTAAAAAACCTTCCGTAGACTTGGATTGGCTGCCAGACCAGATGGTCATCATTAACCATGCCTGAACAGCAATCCCTAACAGCTAGGTTTAAAGAAGGTATTATATAAATATGTCTAATTAAAACTGATATAAAGTTTAGTTACATTTGTTTTAACAGTTTAATTTGATGTGTGTATGTATATTTTTCTCTAGGGGGAACATATATGAATAGTGTAAGATGGTACTGAAGATGGGAACACATCTGGATAGTGTAAGATGGCCCTTTAGATGCTATCTGGGTTGAAAACCTGAATTTTGTTCTTGATGACAACAAAATCGTGTTCCAATGGCACCAAATTGCAAAAGAGTTCTTGAACCCCATAATATTGATATTGCCTCTCCGGTAAGAATATCTAGAAAATGGCAATGGTCTTCACAAGTTCCTCAGTCCTGGACTGAGTCCATGCTGGAGACCCATACTGAAGTCTTGGCTTCAAATGATATCTGATTTTCAACTTGAGATACTAGGGAATGAGCAAGTTAATGATATACATATCTTTTCACCATGATAAAATGTCTAAATATCTAACTTATGTTGCATGGCTTATGTAATATATATTACCTGAAAGACTTTTAAAAGTGTACAGTGCTTTGGAGCATAGATTGTAGAGAGCTTGGATGTTACAAGCCATCAAACAGAAATAAGAATTCAGCAAAGTTCCAAACAGAAACATTTTCATTGGGGTAAAATAATCTGTTACAAGTATGTCAAATTTAGACACGCCCTATTTCAAAATACTAGGTGTTGAGACAACAATATTTCAGCCAATTACTATGACCCTTCTAGGAAATTGTTGGTTTTATAGGGTGGGGGGACAAGAGCTCTTCCTGGAGAATATGAACATATTATGAAGCATGAATATGAAGCAACTCATTAACAGAAATACTAGCTAAATCAGTTTGTTCCATATTGGATAACCTGGTAAAACATAAAGCCTTATAAAGCATTAATGTGCATTAACATCTGGGTTTAGTTGCCAATTTATTGTTTTTTTTTTTTTTTTCAAGATTCAAACTTTTTAGCTCTAAGATTCTTGTATGTGAAACCTGGTAAAACATAAAGCCTTACCTTATAACGTGATATCACTTTTTTTTTTCAAAGACCTGCCCCTATACAGTACATGTGCATTAATGTGCATTAACATCTGGGTTTAGTTGCCAATTTATTAATGTTTTTTTTTTCAAGATTCAAACTTTTTAGCTCTAAAAATCTGGTATGTGAAGAATGATTTGAAAACACATATTTTCGATATTTATTAAGCAAAAAAAAAGTCAAAAATGCTCATGTAAAACTGCCCTATCTAAATGCTGTCAAAGTTTTGTAGTACTCAATGGGAGGTGTCCTTACTGAATTGTAAAATATTTCGTTATTACGAGGATTTTTTTTATTGAATTTTAATGAATAGGCCTCCCTGTGCTGCTTTCCATTGAAAACCGTACAAACAACCCCAAGACTGGTGGCATGTTATTTTTGTGGTTTAATTTATATTTTAAATTTTAAAATCTATTATATTATGGGCAGATTTACCAAATTTCAAATTGTAAAAATTCTAAATTCGACCATCGATTTTTTTAAGGGCTTTTTCTATCGAAAATGGATTGAATAGGTCCCTTTTCGATCAAATAAAAATCGTTCTAATTGTTCAAATGCATTGTGCGATTCGAACGATTCAAATAATTTTGGCAAAAATCCTTCGAATTTCAAAAAATTTCAAAAACACTCCTTAAAGGTTCCAGGAGGTCCCCCATAGGCTAAAATAGCAATTTGGCAGGTTTAAGGTGGTGAAGTATCAAATTAATTTTTTTAAAGAGTCAGTACTTCAAAATTAGAAAATTAGAATTTAGTTTGAAATTCAAATTTTTTTATTCAAAGTTTTACTTCCACCCTTAGTGAATGTGTCCCTGTGTGTTTAGAGGAAGTGGAGATTGTGAACAAAACTCTTGCATTATATTATGCAAACTTTTTTTATTGGTTGAAGAAAACTAACATTTAGTTGAATAAACTGATTATTAGTAGGTATATATAGAAAGTAGGAATTTGGTCTGGCAGGGTAAACATAGATAAGAAAGGTTTGGCATGAAGTAATAGATAGATGAAGTGATAAGTATCATATTCAAATCAGAGTTTGAACTTTTTTGTCATCTTGACACGTCCAAATTTGAACTTCAATTATTAATTTATCAACATGCTTAATTTCAAATACTGGTCCTTTCAGAAAATCATTGAATCTGTCAATAAATTAGCAAGGTTCCAATCCACAATACTGGTTTTCTTAAATAGCAAGGCTTCATTAACATTTTAAATTTTTTTAAACATTAAACTTAATCTGCAAAATAGTGATGTTAAACTTGTATTTACTTGAAAGTCAAGACTGTACTGATTCCACACTCTTTCACTTTTCTTTTTGGTCTGTATTTAAGTAACTGTAAATTGACTATTGCTAACTCACTGTGAAATCACTGTGATTTAGCTACAGTATTTGTCAACAAAATAATAAATTACATGGTTTGCTTGGGTGGATGTTGTTATTTGAATCTAACCCAATATGTCTCTTTATTTGTTGATGTGATCCATAGTCTTCACTTATAGTATCTTCAAAAATCTCTTACTGTTTAATATTATTCAAGTTGACACAGGCCCTTGGCTGCAACAGTTTAATCAACAACAAATTTTTGCATTAGTATCACAAAGTTTCCCACATATACTGTAGCATGGTTCCTGTTAAAAGTTCCTCAAATCTGAGATTGTTGAGTTTAATTGATGCCCAACTACAAAATTTGCAGTGTGATAAGTATTCTTCTGTCAAATTAAATACAGGTTTTATAGGCCCAACTTGTGGTTTACCGAACCCCAGTGGAAAAAATGAAATATATAGTTTGCACCATTTTTTTTTATGTGTATCATTACTTTTCTTCATAAGATAAATATTAGTCAGTTATTGCCAGTGTCGGACTGGCCCATCTGGACAAAAGGAAAACTCCTGGTGTGTAAGGAACTTACCTCTGCCCTTCCTCAAAATGGTGCCTCCTTCTCCCGAGCCTCTTTCCGCGGGTGTCATTGTGAGCGCGTCTCGTCGCAGGCGGTACGTCACGGGCGTCTATGCGCGCACGTTACGTCCCGTCGCAGGCGGTACGTCGCGAACGTCAATACGCGAGCGTCCTTACGCAGGCGGGCGCCAATTTCGGCGCAGGCGCGGGGGGTTAAATAGTCGCCACTTGGAGCAGTTCTTTGCAAAGTGTTCATCGCTCCTGTGAAGTCACTAAGCTATTATTCTCCATATTGAATTTCCTGTGTACCGACTTGGCCTGTTTCTGGATTCTGCTGATTTCTCCACTCCACTCGACCTCGGCTTGCCCTTGACTATTCTTCAGCCTCACGTTTTGCTGCTTTTGTTATTGGACTATATCCGGCACTCCTGCCACTCCTCCACTAGGGGCAGTCCTGTTCCATCTTCAGTGCCTGTTTATCCTCAGTGGGAGGTGTAGGAGAGGTCATCCTTCTACAAAATCTCTTCCAATCCTGTGGTCGTTACAGTAACACTTCACCAGAAATTGAAGAGTCTGAAGGTGAATCCGCTTTGACCCTCCTGACACAACAATTGGCAAACCTCACCCAGGCAGTACAGGATCTCCAAGGAGGCTACCAACAAATACAAGCTCAGCTGCAAAATATTCCCACGCTCCCTGTTGGAAATCCTTCATCGCCTCCTGACGGTTCTGGTGCAACTGCATCCTCCAGTTCTGCTCCAGCTCCACCTTCTGCTCCCTATCCTCCGGCCAAGACTAAGCTGGCTCCGCCGGAGCGTTTTTCCGGAGATCGCAAGAAATTCCGGGCCTTTGTGAACAGCTGTAAGCTTGAATTCCTATTAAATTCCCACATCTATTTCACGGAACAAGCTAAAGTGGGATTCCTCATATCTTTTCTTCTGGGAGAACCACAAGCATGGGCTCATCGCCTCCTAGAACAACATAGCCCGCTGCTGGGTAACTTTTCAGACTTTTGCCAGGCTATGGCTTTGCTCTATGACGACCCCAAGAGGGAAGCTACTGCTGAGGCTGCCTTACGGGGTTTGACTCAAGGGAGACGTCCTGTAGAGGAGTACGTAACTGACTTTCGGAATTATGCTGCTGATACACGATGGGGACAAGCAGCATTGAAACACCAACTACGTATTGGCCTCTCCGAGGCTATCAAGGATGAGCTAGCCCGGGTAGAAGCGCCTGATGATCTGGAACCCTTCATCCAGCTTGTTATCCGAATCGATCGACGTCTTAGGGAAAGACGTTTGGAGAGGTCCGGAGCTTTTCAGCCAACTTGGGTGGTCCCCAGAGTTCATCCCACTGGAAGGGCTCTCTCACATCCTTCCACCACTGATCCTGAACCTATGCAGATTAATGCTATTCATCCTCCACTGTCCCCTGAGGAGAGACTGCGCAGACGCCGCATGAATCTGTGCCTCTACTGTGGAGCTTCCAAACACCTTCTGAATGACTGCCCAGTTAAGCCTAACAGTAAGCTTGTCCACTCTGCAACCCTTAGAACTCAGAACTCTAATGACCAGGTCTATTTATCCATTGATGTTGTTTTACAGTGGCCTGGACGAAGTCTCCAAGTACCAGCTCTCATTGATTCTGGGGCATGCGGCTGTTTCATGGATAAAGGACTGGTTGCCCATCACCATATCCCTCTGATACCTAAGTCCAGCCCATTGATAGTCAGACTCGCTGATGGCTCCAACATCTCTTCCGGTCCTGTCTTTCAAGAAACCATCTCTCTCCTAATAAAGTATCAAAAGCACACTGAGTCTCTGTCCTTTGATATTGTTTCCTCTCCTTTGTTTCCAGTAATTTTGGGATTCCCGTGGCTCAAGCATCACAACCCTAATATTGATTGGCACACCAAACAAGTAACCTTTTCATCTGTAAACTGCTCACAGCATCTTCCTAACAACTTATTTCTTCATCTTACTGCTCCGGATACACGATTAACCTTAGTCCCCAAACCCTATCATGACTACCTCGATGTTTTTGATGAAAAAGGTGCTGAAAAACTTCCACCTTATAATCTAGTACGAATCCGACAAGGAGATGAGTGGAAAACTGCCTTCCGTACCCGATATGGTCACTTTGAATATTTGGTGATGCCTTTTGGCCTTTGTAAAGAGCCCGCTACAATCCAGCACTTTGTGAACGACATATTCAGAGACTTTTTGGATCATTTTGTCATTGTTTATCTTGACGACATTTTAATTTTCTCTTCCTCCCTCGAAGAACACAGATCTCATGTTAAAAAAGTTTTCTCTCGACTCCGTACTCACAGGCTTTATGCTAAACTGGAGAAATGTGAATTTGAGAAGTCAAGGATAGAATTCTTGGGCTTTATTATTTCTGCTGCCGGCATCTCTATGGATCCACGTAAAGTCTCTGCAGTGCTGGATTGGCCTGTTCCCGTTAATCGTAAAGAGGTCCAAAGATTCGTTGGCTTCGCCAACTTCTACAGGAAATTTATTAAAGACTTCTCTAAGATCATCTCGCCCATCACTTCTCTTACCAGTTCACTCAAGAGATTTCAT
>CM044442.1:63038247-63070349 GCA_024363595.1 Xenopus borealis
TGGGAGGTGTAGGAGAGGTCATCCTTCTACAAAATCTCTTCCAATCCTGTGGTCGTTACATGGTGAGCCAGGATGTTAGTGGGCCCTCTTGCTTCAAACAATTAGCAAATTTCATGCTATTCCTTATTTCTTTATGGGAAAAAAGAGGCTTAATAATGGAAGAATAGAGTATAGTAAGTAGATATAAAAGACTAGGAGAATAAAGAGGTTGAATTAGGAGAGGAGGAATAATAGTTTGGAAAGTGGACCCACGGTCTAAGTTTTTCTTGTGGGCCCGTGGCATCCAGGTATTAGGTATTTTTCTATTTTTACATAAAATTACATGAACAATCTAGGACACTTAGAGGCACATTTATCAACGGTCAAATATTGAATTCACGTGAGTTTTTAAAAACTCCCGTAAACTCCCATGAACTTGTAATTCGACCATCGGAATTTAAAATAAATAAATAAATCGAATTAGTAAAACACGGGTGAATAGGATCGATCCAAAAACTTGAATCGAATTAGAATCAAATTCAAGTTTTCAAAACTGGATTTAAGTTTTTTATTTGAACAAAAACTTAAATGTCAGGAAGGGTGCAAGCAACTCCAAATTGATCCCAGGACATCTCCCATTGACTAAAACAGCAATTTGACAGGTTTAAGGTGGTGAATACTCAAATTCAAGTTCTGAAAGAGTATGATAAATCTCGAAAATTTTATTCGATTTTTACTGTCTTGGCAATTAAATGACTCCAAATTTTTTATTAGAAATTTAAATTTTCAATTTGACCCCTGATAAATCTGCCACTTAATAAAAAATCCAGCTAGAAGGGCAGGACTGATCCCTTTTATTTAAACACAATCGGGCTGAAATCAGTGCAGCATAGAAATGAGTATTTATTAGAAGTGATATTTCAGATGATCCAGTAGCCTTTATACTACACAGATCATTGCAGGAAACAAGATTTGCAAAAAATAAGTACCCCCAGAGCACATTACTAAACAAAAACAATGTAAAAGCTAGCTTAGTTTTTATTATGTTTTGCAGGAAATATTTTATAAAATTGCATTAAAAACCATTAGGGTTAATTTAACATGTTACAAGCTATCTGAAGTACCAAATGATATAACGGCATGAGCAGTAAATATAATTTTAATTACACAACACAATATTTAAATTAGCTGAGAATGGTGTACAATGCACATACAATGAAATAATATTGTAGATGTCAGTTTCAGTTGAAAAGATTTTGCAGTGCTATATGTATGGCATGAGACAAGTAAATACCTTCTGATTTCAGAAGGCTTCACTTTACATTGAAAAGATTTTGTAATGATTTATTTATTCTTTATGTCCATATAACCAGAACACAAAGACTCAGTTATTTGATTATCTAGTATTACAGTTATAGCACACAGCTTTTGAAATTTTAAATTTTTTTTTGTTCAGTAGTTTCTAAAATTCCAAAAGACAATATACAGTATGCTAACTGTGGGGGCTGTTAGTGTCCACAATCCAATTGAGGAATACAATCTTTTTTCCCGAAAACTAGTCATCCGGGTACAATTGAAAAAAACAAAATACTGTCTCCTTCTGTGCAGGTTCTGTTAGCTGCACATATAGTGGGGTGCCCTGTAAGCAGATCCAATATTTTGAACATACTGTACACAGCAGGTATCTGACTTATAGATTCCTCTATGCTGCCCCCATAACAAATAATATGTCAGCCCTTTAGAAAATGTTGACGCTGGTAGATATCCCCCCTCTTCTGGCACCAACCTCTATAATTATTAGTATAATAGCGTTGTATTTTAAATGTGAAAGTACAATACCCTAACAACTGTGGTGTCTAATGTAGCTTGAATGACAGACCTTTGAATGGGTTTGGGTTGGGGCCTGGGCCCAATGAATATTTTTATAAATTGTTCAGTCTTGTATGTGTGTCATGGTCGGTACCCTAAACCAGAACAGATGCCAAGTTCCCTGGTCTCGGCTCGTCTTCACCAGTAGTGTGAGCGCCTTTGGCTTCGTGAGGAGCCCTCAGCTTACTCGGATGCCACCTGGACTTTGAGAGGAGCAAGGCGAGGAGTTCTGGCATGCAAAGGGGCACAACAGTTGTTAAAGTCAGTTACCCCGAAGGTCACGGTACAATAGGATAAGGCAACAGCGTAGTCAGGCAGGCTGGGTCAAGGCAGGCAGATAGCTAGGCTCGTCAGACAGGCAAGGGTCAAAACCAGGTAATCAATCAGATGAGGATGAGGCAGAATCGATAGTTAACAGGCACGGGTCAGGATACAGATATCAGAATAGTCAAAAGCCAGGCAGGGTCTAACAAGGAAATTAGGATCAACCAGAAGCTTTTCAGCACAGGTACAGGGCACCAGGAATAAACCTATCACGGGCAGTTTACAGAAGGCCGAACCGGCCTTTTAAAGCTTTGAATTTCGCGCCATTGTGCGCTGACGTAATCACGCCAGCAAGCATGTGCCTTTAAGAAACCGGAAAGTGCACGTGCGCACTAGGAACCCAGACCGGCAGAGGAGCTGCACAATGGAGCCGCAGCAGCTCTCGGTGGGCGTCCCTGTCTTGGGCACAGCAGGCGTCCCTGTTGTCCCCCCACTAGACCACCAGGTATAGGATTCCTTACAATGTGTTTAGGGAGGCATGGCACTGGGTTCATATATGTAAGTAGGTAAGTAAGGCCATTAATATTCAGTGATGGGCGAATTTATTCGCCAGGGCCGAATTTGCGGCGAATTCCCGCTAAAAAACGAGTCGCGCGTCGTTTTTTGATGCGACGCGTCGTTTTTTGACACGACGCGTAGTTTTTTGATGCAAAGCGACGAAAACCACGTGACGCTCGACGAAAACGACGCAACGCGACGAAAGCGACGCGCGTCAAACGTGTCCCGCGACTCGTTTCGCGAATTTTTCGGCGAAGCGAATCGCGGGAGATTCGCCCATCACTAATAATATTACATTTAGAAAAAACATTTTATAAACATAAGTGGGAAAAATTTCACCAAAGCACACAGTGAGATTTTCAGTTATATAAATATGTAGTTGTAACAAGTGCACCTCCTATAAAACATAGATGAATAACATAACAAAGATACAATTGGTTTGTTTGAATTGCAAATGCAATAAAAACAGACATTGCCTCTGATAAATATAAAATAAAGATGTTTCCATTCATATGGATGTTTCACTTCCCAGTACCTGGAAAAAGCACAAATAGAACGATTTTATTCTTTTTAACACAAAACAAAAACTGTGGTATTGTGATTCAGTAGCAAAAAAATAGTAAAAACAAAAAAATACAAAAGTATTGTAGAAGTGATACCTATATTGGCTAACAGTAAAAATACATTGCAAGCTTTCAGAGCACCAAGGCCCCTTCAGTCAGAATCAGACAGGCGGCAACCCTAATGCATACGACATCACACAAATTGTATAACTTTGGGAAGCATGGTATGTGGAGAAATGTTGCTACATTGTTTTTATATATGCTATGAATGAGGACTTTGTTATTACCTAATAATTCCTATATGATATTTATGTCTTGCAGAAGGTCTGTATGATCAATGAATCATAATGGTGCAATTTTGTTAAAGATCCTTATCTAAACAACATGCTGTATAATAAAAATGTATGTTTTGTATTTGTTTGATCACTTTCTAAAGAGATAGAAGGATATAAATAGAGAAAGAGTGGTTTTGTCACTGAAACATATTAATTCAGGAGATCTGGCACGCCTGGTAAAGCATAGGTCACTCACCATATGAACCACACACACAGTGTTAAATAAGTTTAATTGCATGTTTAAATAATGTTATGTTTTGACTGATTATAGAATGATTTTTATTAGGAGGCTAAATGATATAACATTTGAACTGAATCTATGTAATGCAATATGAATTAAATGTTTTACATTTTTCTATGAGTGGTGAAATATGAGGTAGATGCTTTAGCTTTCAGATATTGTTAGGTATAATTAAAAAGTCAGCACTGCCAAAGGCAACAGAATTTTGTTGTATCATCTGCTATGAAAATATATGTCCCCCTCACAGGACTTGCGTTATTTCATCTTTACAGCTGTGTCTCCCAAGATGCATATTTTAGAATGCATGTATGTAAAGCAGGCCATAGATCAGGTAAGCCAAAAATGAAATAACAGGTGGAGGAGGGAAAGCAAAACAAGCACAATTCATAATTTAATTAAAACTTAATCCTCCTGGGTATTTTTTGATTTTTTAAGAACATGGCTTGCCTGCTTATTTTTGTAATGTGGTCAATAGGAACCTCACTAGAGCTGGATGACCGAATGAAGATGGAAAAGGTTTTGCGGGATCATTCAGCTCTTCTTCAGCTCCCCACAGTCAGTGGGGATCAATCCATTTTTGATTTTGTAATTGATGAGAAGAAGTAGTGACAACATTAGTCTAGAAGGTTTGTGATCCTTTCTATATATTGTAATAACCATTAAAATCACTAGGAAAAAAAGCGTAGAGGTTAATTAACACAAGAATAATGGAATACAAGTTACTACCCTCTGTCTACTCATACCCACAATAAACTAATAAAAATGAAAACTGAAAATACTGAAAGTTAAACAGTGCATCCCTAGATGTTGTACTGCCAGAAATACATCCAGGTAACAGAATTAACTCTCCATTCCCACCTTTACTGCCACAGAATTTGACAATGTTGAATGTGTTATTAAAGGAATTGTTCAGGGTACAATTAAAATAATATGTGAAAAATAAAACATGTTTCTAATATAGTTAGTGTGTTGATAATTGTTAATGTTAACAAAGTTGTCATGTAAAACGAAGCAGATAGGTGGGGCCAACTTTACAAGGAGAGGAGAAACCTGAGCTGTACAGGTTAAGGAGTACAACACATGGTACCAGAAGTGGATCCACTCAGCAGACAGAGCCTGAGCCATGTCAGAACCTACAAGAGGTACAGAGGATGCAGCAGGCCCATCTCAGCCTGTGACTGTATCAGTCCCTACACAGATAAGGACAGACAGTCTACGTCTGCCTGCTCCAGTTAAGTTGGTGGGAAATTTAGGGAAACATGGACATTTTTTAAGCGGAGACTGTTACTATACACGAAAGCTACTAACACTATAACACTGCTCAGTGCACAGAAAGTGACCCCTTTGCTAACAATAGCAGGGTAAGAAGCTTTGCAAATCTTTAATTCATTTCAATTTGATGAAAATGACAGTGAAAATGGGAAAATTTTTAAAGATTTTTAAGGCAACAGGATCTTACATTAGAAAAAGCTATAAGAATGTATCAAGCAGCTGAACTCACAAAACAGCAGCTAAAATGCTAACAGAAATAAGAAGTGAAGAGAAGTTTTCTCAAGTGAGCAGAGTGGCCACATCCTCAGTCACACTATGGGCTCAAACAAGTACAGTAAATCTGATTTTAAGAAAGGCACCGTTAAAATTGATGCAAGATTTACCAAATACAAAGTCTGCAATAATTGTGGCAACACTCATTCACTTAATAACTGCCCAGCTTTTGGTAAACAATGCAAGGTGTGTGGCAAATATAATCACTTTGCCAAGCAGTATTTTAATAAAAGCATACAAAGTGCAGTGATGGATAGCAGTGAGGAGAGTCAGGAGGAGATCTGGGAGTGCTGTCAGTAAAAAGAAATGGAAGTGAAAAAAGATGGACTTTAGACATTGATACAAATGGTTCCCTGATTAAGTATAAAGTGGACACAGGGACAGAAATAATCACAGAATAAATATGGAGAGACCTACAAATAAGAGCAAAACTAAAAAGTTTAAGGCACACAATCAGTCTGACATCCCATCAGTAGGAAAATGCACACTCAAGGCAAGCAAGCATAAATTTGCAGTAGTCTACTGTCCCCATTAGGTACACAAACATGAGAAGTTGGGACTGGTAAATAGTGATGGGCGAATTCACGGCAAATTCCCGCGATTCGCTTCTGGCGAATAAATGCGCGAAACGCCAGCGAAATTTAGCCGGAAAAACAAGTTGCGCGTCATTTTTGACGCGACGAAAACAACGCGACGCGCACTGAAAACGACTCGCCGCGCGCCGAAAATGACGCGACGCGCCGAAGTCAAAAGCAACGCGTCAAAAGCGTGCCATGACTCGTTTCGCGAATTTTTCACCAATTTCTCTGGAAATTCGCGAATTTTTCAGCGAAGCGAATCTCGGGAGATTCGCCCATCACTACTGGTAAACAAATTATTTGCTGTAGAACAATCACCACAAAGCAACATAGATATACTGCTAAGTGAATAGAAACTGTCAGTTACATACTATGTTGCATTAAAAGCTGATGCAAAATCAGTTCTACAAGCCAGAAGGCATATGCCAGTGGCCTGAATTAAATGCAAATTGCAGTGCTTGACTCCGTTAGATGTAATTGAGCCTATCAATGAACCTTCAGCTTGGGTACATTCCTTAGTCATTGTAGAGAAAAAAGACAGATCATTGAGATTGTGCTTGGATCCCAAAGAATTAAATGAAACATAAGGAGATTTTCATATACGCACTTGGAATGAAATCCTGGGTGAAATGGTAAACGCCAAATTATTTACAATCCAAGATGCCTCGAATGGGTTTTGGCAGCTTCCTCTCACTAAGGGGGAAATTCACAAAGTGTGAAGCATCTAACTCTAGTGCTAATTCGCTAGAGTGACGTCATTTCGTAACTTCGCAAATTTACTAACACCGACTCTGGCAAATTTTCGCTAGCGAAGTAGATAGACTAGCGCAACTTCGCACCCTTATGCCAGGTGAGGTTGTGCACTGACGAAGGATCGTAATTACGCAAATTCACTAAGATCAACAGTTTCCTGAACATTACCACTTACGCTATACTTTACTTCGCCTGGTCAGACCTGGCGAAGTTCAATACAATAGATAGGAGTCCCAAAAAAACGCTGGCGTGTTTTACCATTCTAGGGTGATAGCCTGAAAAAGATCGTTTTTTTTGGGGGTGGTTACCATCCTTCCCCCCTACATTTCCTAACATATGGCAACCCAACTATATAGGGGGCACATGTAGGGCAATACCTTTATTTTATTCATTAAAGGTTTCCTGGGCTTGTGTAATGTAATGTAGTGTCTGTAACATATACTTCTATTTATTATTATACTTCTCAAGTTTGCGCCGTATGCAAATTAGGCATCGCTAGCGTAAAAGCGTTTTGCCTGGCGAACTAACGGTAGCGCTATTTTGCTTACGTTCGCGGACCTTAGCGTAACTACGTACTTTAGTGAATTTGTGTAGTGCTGGTGAAAATTCACCTGGCGAAGTGCGGCGCCGCTTAGTGAATTTCCCCCAATGAGAAGCAGAAAATTTTGTACTTTTAATGCACCTTTTGGAGGGTATCAGTTCAAGTTCAGGAGGGTATCAGTTCAGCAACAGAGATTTTTCACAGAACAATGCAGCAACTCTTGGAAGGGGTTGCAGTTAAAGTATACATATAGGATATTTTAATTTGGCAGAGCATGACAAAAGATTAAAGAGATTCTTATAGATTTAAGAAACCAGAAATTTTGTATCTTGGTGAAGTTATTTCTCACAGTGGAGTGAAACTAGATCCTGCAAAAGTTCTAGCAATTAAAAGAATGGCCAATCCCAGTAATAAAAAATGACTGCAGAGATTCATGGGTATGCTAAACTACCTTGGCAAGTACATTCCCAGTCTGGCAGATAAGACTGCCCATATGAGGAGCTTGTTGCTAAAGCATGCTAAATGGAACTGGACAGAGAAGTGGGTAAATGAGTTAAAATCACTAAAAGGCATCCTTTGTTGTGCACAGAATATTTTGACATACATGGGCCTTCAAAAATATGAACAGATGCATCAAAAGATGGAATATGTGCAGTTCTACTACAACAATATGGTAAGGAATGGAATCCATTTGCATATGAATCACACCCGTTTGCACACACACACAAAGCTCCTCCATGGATTCATCACTTGTTATTGAAATTGCAGAAATATGACTACAAAGTAGAATATACACCAGGCAGGCTCCTTCTAGTTGCAGATGCATTATCAAGGACATGGAATGAGAACAGTGAAAAAGGAATCAAGTGTAGAAATTAGAAGAAATGTGCAAGAAATTTAAAACAAGCACTGCCTCTGATGATCATCTACAAGAAGTAATAACTGCATTATATTCAAAGTCATATCATCAATATTGTGATGAACTTTCTACATGTGATGGAATATTGCTCAAATGATCTGAAATTGTTATGCCTTCATCTCTACAAGATTGCATGCTAGCCATAATACCTGAAGGGCATCTTGGAATTGGAAAATGCAAAAGAAGGACAAAATATATTTTTACCCTCTATAAATGAGGATATTGCTCAAGTTAAAACAAGCTGCACTTGCCCCTAATACAGAGAGAAATATCATGTGGTCCCTGGGATACAACTGGAGTTGATATATTCATGTATAAAGGAGCATTTGGCAATATTAGACACATGCTCCAATTATCCAGAAGTTCAAAAATGAAAAAAAAAATAGCAAATCATTTGAGGTATGCAAAATACCTAAAACACAGTTCTGCAGATATGGAATACCAAGAGAAATAAGAACACCTAATGGTTCTCAATTTATAGGAAAATACTTTGTAAGAGTCACAGAAGAGTTTTGATTTAAACATGAAAACTGAAAACTTGAGTTTTATATTTCTTGTGGAAAGTGAAACTGGATCCCCAACTTGATATTTGGGTGCTTCCCCACAAAATCAGCCACTTTTTTTTGCAAGGAAGTGGCTTTAGTAAGAGAATCCTGTACCCTGTACCAGATTTTAGTAAAATGGCACAAAGAAGAATAAGAATAATATAAGAAAATAAGAAAATGAAAGAATAAGAAAATGATTTTGGATTTTGCCCATGGGAGCATGTTGGCCCACTGAGATTGATTGTTAGACACATACCATCTCAAAAACTGTTTTAGAGACTGGTTTACTCTTTCTGTCTGATCGTTGGTCTGGGGATGATATGCGGAAGAAAAAGATAATAATACCCACCAATGAGCAAAAAGCCCGCCAAAACGTTGAAACAAATTGTACCCCTCTGTCTGATACAATATTTTCAGGAAAATCATGAAATTTTAAAAATGTTTAAATAAATAATTCAGCCAGCATTTTAGCAGAAGGAAGATTTGTTAATGGAATAAAATTACACATCTTGCTGTACCACCACCCAAATCACAGTATTTCCTTGAGAAGGAGGAAGATCTACTATAAAAACCATCAAAAGATGTGACCAGGGTCTATTTTGGATAGGCAGTGACCTTAACAGCCCCTTTTGTAATGTTTGAGAGGTCTTATATCTTTGACAAACTGAACAAGAATTAACAAATTTTTGCACATCTTGTTTGAACGAAGGCCACCAGACATTTTGAGACAATAAAGCAATGGTCTTAGTTATACCCAGTTATCCTGCCATTTTAGAACGATGAGTTTCCATGAGCACCTGCTCCCTCAGATTTTCAGGAACAAATAATTTCCCAAGGGGAGGTATTACTTTGAGCCAATTTGTGACCCTGAGACAGAAGAGTGGCAAGATCTAACCCTAAGACTGCCATGATCACCTCTTTGGGAATAATGGACACACACTCAAAAGATTCAGATTTGCATCTGCCTGAATATTCTAAGAACCAGGCCTGTAAGTCAGAGAAAAATTAAATCTAGTAAAGAATAAAGTCCATCTGGCCTGTATCTGGTTTAAATGCTTTGCCAACTCAATATACAAAAGATTCTTATGGTCAGTATAAACCATGATAGTGTGCTTAGCTCCCTACTAATAATTCTCTATTACCGATATCCTAATTGACCTCTGAGGAATTGAACAAAAAAACACAATACGTACCTTATTAGTTATTGGATGCCGTTGGGAAAAGACCGTTCCTGTCCCAACCTGAGACATCAACCTCCACAATAAAAGTTAGGATTTTGTCAGGAAGATGAAGAATAGGAGCTGGCACAAATTCTTTTTTTTTTTTAAATGCTTGGGTAGCCTGGGATCAGGACCCTTCTTGGCTAAATCCGTAATAGGAGCAGTAACAATAGAAACATTCTTAATAAACTGTCTATCATAGTTTGCAAAACCCAAAAACATCTGAATTGCACACAGTGAGGTTGTATCAAAAGTACATTTCTCCAGTTTGGCCAGTTTTTTTCTTAATCTGAGTAAGACTTCACGCACATGTTGTTGGTGATTACCCAGATTAAAAGAAATAATTAAAATGTTGTTGAGATAAACCACAACAAACAGACTAAGTAAATCTCGAAAAATGTCATTGACAAATTCTTGAAACACTGCAGGGCATTGTATAGGCCAAACGGCATAGCTAAATACTCATAATGGCTATCTCTGGTATTAAAGACCATTTTACACTCATCCCCTTCCCTATTACAAATGAGATTATTTGCCCCTCTAAAATCAAGTTTAATATTGATGGTGGCATTCTTAAAGGGGTTGTTTACCTTTGAGTTAACTTTTAGTATAATGTAGAGAGTGATATTCTGAGACAATTTGCAATTGGGTTTCATTTTTTATTGTTTGTGGTTTTATAGTTATTTAGCTTTTTATTCAGCAGCTCTCTAGTTTGCAGTGTCAGCAATTTGGTTTCTAGGGTACAAATTACCCTAGCAACCATGCATTGATTTGAATAAGAGACTGGAATATGAATAGGAGAGGGACTGAATAGAATGATAAGTAACAAAAAGTGGCAATAACAATACCTTTGTAGCCTTACAGAGCATTTGTTTTTAGATGGTGTCAGTGACCCCCATTTGAAAGCTGCAAAGAAACAGAAGAAAATTGCAAATAATTTAAAAAATATGAAAAATAAACAACGAACACCAATTGAAAGGTTTCTTAGAATTGGCCCTTCTATAATATACTAAAAGTTAACTTGAAGGTGAACCACCCCTTTAACTTGATCGAACAGCTCAGAAATTAGCGGAAGGGGATAGTGATTTTTTTTGCTGTCATTTTGTTAAAGGGCAAGGAAAGTCTAAAATAGAATAAGGCTAGAAATGCTGTATTTTGCATACTAAACATAAACTTACTGCACCAAAAGCCTAATCAAACAAATTATTTATGCTTTCAAAGTTGGCCACAGGGGACTGTCATCTTGTAACTTTGTTATACATCTTTGCAAGACTAGACTACATACACATGCTCAGTGTGGTCTGGGCTTCTTAGGGATTGTCATAAATGATGAAAAAACAAAGCTGCTTGAGTTCTGCATGGCCGGTAAGTAAGGCAGGGGCTCCCCTGCTGTTCATAAGTATGATTGTTTCCCTGCCAGAAGTTAGGGACCATCTGACAATTCCTATCCACAGCACTAAATGAAGGGAGAATTTTACTGCATACAGTCAGGTTTCTTATAAAAATGGTACAAATGTTTTAATTAAAGTAAATTGGGGATAGATTTATTTTTCATTAAAGAAAGTAAAAATTGGATTTTATTTCTTTGCCTTTCCTTGCCCTTTAAGGCCACTGTAATCAATGCATGGGTGAAGACCCCCATCTTTTTTTTGTCCACAATAAAGAAACCAGCCACTGCAGGGGAACTTGAGGGTCTCATAAAGCTTCTCTCCAGGTTTTCTTTTATATACTCTTTCATAGCCTAAGCTTCAGGCAAGGAGAGGATATGTTTTCCCTCTAGGGGGAATAGAACCTGGAGTCAGACCAACTGGGCAGTCATACCGCCTATGTGGGGGTAGCGTTTCTGCAACTTTTTTTAGAGAAGACATCAAAAAAGTCTGCATAAGGAGAAAGCAACCCCTCCAAAGAATTAACTGCCACCACCTGAGGAGAGATTTAACCAGAACCCTTACATTTTGACTAGGGATACACCGAATCCACTATTTTGGATTCGTTCGAACCCCTGAATCCATTGTGAAAGATTCGGCTGAATACCGAACTGAATCCGAACCCTAATTTGCATATGCAAATTAGCGAGGGGAAGGGTAAAAGCGTGCCGCTCACGAAGTGTGCAGCCGACATTTTTTTTTACTTCCTTGTTTTGTGATGAAAAGTCACAAGATTTTTTGGATTCGGATTCGGTTCAGCCAGGCACAAGGATTCAGCTGAATCCTGCTGAAAATGGCCGAATACCGAACCGAATCCTGGATTCAGTGCAACCCTAATTTTGATCCCCATTAAATAATCTCCCCACATACCCAATCTATGTGCGGGTTGTGTGCTTGTAACCAGGGTAACCCCAGAATTAGAGTAGAAAAAGAAGAATCATCGAAAATGTGAAGACACAAATCCTCAAAATGCATATTGTTTGCACACATGGATAACACCATAGATTTTTGGGTTACCAGGCCTGATCCAAGTTGGCTTTTATTAATTGCCTAAATTCTAATAGGAAGTTTAAGGGGAATATTATACCATCTTGTGAAAGCAGCATCAAAAAAGTCCTGCAGCCCCAGAATCCAGAAAGGCAGAGATTTTAACAGAACCCCCAGGCCAGGAGAATGACTGGTAGCAAAATCCTAGAGGTTAATTTGGGAGAGGAAACTTCTTGACCCAAATGGAACTTCCCTTCTCCATTTATGATTTGAAGTTTCCCGGCCTCTTAGGACAGTGTTAAAGGTAAGGAAATGCCCCTTATCCCCTCACTATATACAAAGGCCTTGGGATGGCCTTTGAGCCTTTTCCTCAGGGGACAGATGAGTGACCCCCAATTGCATGAGTTCCTCCTGAGGAATAGGAAATGAAGGGACTGAAGATATGTCAGTATTAGATACTGTAGGTAAATATGCACCTCTCAGCCCACATTTCCCTATGTCTTCTATCAATCTGGATGGTTAGGAGTGTCGGACTGGGACACCAGGGGCCCACCCAAAAATCTTAGACCAGGGGCCCACCATAAAATCTTAGACCAGGGGCTCTTCTCAGTACTAATATTCTTCATCTCCTCAATCAACCTCTATTCTCCTAGTTTGTTTTCTTTACATACTATAATCAATTATTCCATCTATTTAGCCTCTTTATTCGCATAGAACTAGGGAATGGCCATGAAATAGCAGCATGAGGGCCCACTGACACCTTGGCCCACCAGGAGTTTTCCTGGTATTCTGGTGGGCGAGTCCGACACTGATGGCTAGCCTCATAAGGTCGCCCAGAGTGGACAGGGGAGGATAGTTCACAAGAATGTCTTTGGTTTACTCTTGGCTACGCAGAGCAGTATCATTCCACACTGTCTCAACAGACTAGTGGCAGTATTCTGCCCAGTATTCCGCTATTACCCTTTTCCCTTGGAGTTTAAGAATAGCAGCATCAGCAGAAGAAGTACGACCTGGGTCATCGTGTAAAATTGCTATGGTACTAATAATACCTTCACGTAAAAGTGGGTAGGGATGGCGCGAACCGCCGCAAAAAAGTTCGCGAACTTGCGACAAACGCGCGAACAGTTCGCGAACGTCGCGAACCCCATAGACTTCAATGGGAAGGCGAACTTTAAAAGCTAAAAAAGACATTTCTGGCCAGAAAAATGATTTTAAAGTTGTTTAAAGGGTGCAACGACCTGGACAGTGGCATGCCAGAGGGGGATCAAGGGAAAAGAAAAATCCATTATTTTCTTATGTCAAAAGTGTTACAAAGTATCTTACCTGCACCTGTTAGCTGTTCTGGACTCTCTGCCAAAAGCCAAGTTCAAATCTTTGCTTCTTTTTCTGGCTGTTCAGTGAGGGTCTTTCCAGTGAAAGAGGGTCCTCCAAAAAGAGGGTCTTTCCAGTACAAATGAGGGACAGAGGGTTGAGCTCGCAAAAGAGGGACAGTTGGGACTCGGGAGGTATGCACATTTTTTTTTTTTTTTTAGTCCAGGGGGTGTGTGGGGGTGGTCCAGGGAGATCTTCCTGATTGGCTGCCATGTATCTGCTGGTCTGGGGTGAGAGGGCAAAAAAATGCGGCAAAAAAAAGCGCCAAATTGACGCGAACCCAAAATGCGAACTTCCGGCGAGCGCAAACAGCGGATGTTCGCGCGAACAAAAAAGTGGGCAGGGTCAGAGGGGGTAACTGAAAAAGAAGAAGATGGCTGCCGTGAACCCCTGACGCCTGAATCTGCCGTGATGTGTGAGTATAAAGTTAGGGGCATTTGCTCAGGTTAGCAAGTAAGCTGGGGGGGAGCGGGAAGGGAGGGTCTACGGGGGGAGGGGGATAAGGTTTTTTAAAGTATGGGTTTGGTTCTCCTTTAAGATTCTCAATATAAGCAGCAATGAAATGAATATACCAGTCAAGGTTATATAGAAGAATAAAGTCCATTAAGTTTAATTTCAATTTTGTATTCCTCACCTTCTGCAATAAGAGTGAGATGAAGTATGAACTGAAGACTGGCAATGTCACAAGGACACACTTTCGATTTTCAAATGAAACTTCTTTGACAAGCAGTTTGGCTGCCTTGGGATCAAACCTGCCAGATTCCATTTTCATAGTTATGCAGAACAAGGAAATCTTTTGGAATTCAGCCAGACCCTTGGTTACAATATGCAATGCTTCTATCTAAAATTGCTAATTTTCATGTTATGTTGCCTTTAACTTTCTCTGTTAACACAACTTCTTTTCTAAAGGATTTTTCTATGTCAAATAGTTGTATATTAAAATGATTTGTGACAGGATTTTCAAAGAATTGGTATATTTGAAGCAGATCTTTTTTTATACCCCTTGTTAAACTTAATTTTACATGCAAACTAGTTGTTTTTAATGGTTTTGTGGCTGATTTTTTTTCATGAGAAATGTCATTTTGCCTTAAATACACTTACTTTCCTAATATTCAGGCTGTGGCATTGGTTGCTTACATTGCAAATTATTTGTGTTTGTGTACCTTACTTTATTGTTTTCTGTTTATGGAGGTGGCATGAGGTTTACCATTATTATTAGCTCCAAATGAATTAAGGCATATTTATCAAAATTTTATTTTGTGAATTTTCATTTTTTTTTATAATCAAATGTGATTTTATTTATTAAAAAACTCTGAATCTTGAAAACTTTATCAAAAAAGTGAAAAAAACTCAAGCACAGCAAAATTGTACTATATCATTTTCAATGAGTCTACCAAATTTAAACCTTTTAAAATAGGGATTCATTATTAATTCAAGTTTGTTGAATACAGATGGAGATCTATATATGTACTTTTTACCAAAATATACATCAAAGCTTACAGTTTTTTCTTATTTTAGACGGTATATTATATTTGAGGTTATTTTATTATTAATATTTTAGGTCAATTGCTTAATTAAGTTCTTAAAGGAATTGTTCAGTATAAAAATAAAAACTGGGTAAATAGATAGGCTGTGCAAAATAAAACATGTTTTCAATATAGTTAGTTAGGCAAAAATGTAATGTATAAAGGCTGGAGTGACTGTAAGTCTAACCTAACATACCAGAACACTACTTCTAGCTTTTCAGCTCTCTTTTGTTTACACTGACTGGTTGCCCTGGTTACCAGGCAGTAACCAATCAGTGAATTGAGAGAGGCCCACTTTGGTCATAACTGTTGCTTTTGAATCTGAGGTGAATGCTGAGGATCAATTGCAAACTCACTGAACAGTTATGTCCCATGTGGCCCCCCTTCAAGTCGCTGACTAACTCAGATTTAGGGAGCTGAAAAGCAGGATGTTGTGTTGTATTCTGTTATGTTACACATCCACTCACAACAGACGTTATATATTACATTTTTGGCTAACTAACTATATTAGAAACATTTTTTATTTTACAAAGCCTATCTATTTACCCAGTTTTTATTTTTACCCTGAACTGTTCCTTTAAGTTCTTGCTTTGAGATGTAATGTTGCTAGACTCACTTGTGCATCTTGTGTAGTAATGGACAAATGGACAACAGTATTTAGTATTGCTAGACTTGTTATTAAATAAACTTGTAATCAAAACACATTCAAACAATTGTCTAAAGCAGTGATCCCCAACCAGTAGCTCGCGAGCAACATGTTGCTCTCCAACCCCTTGGATGTTGCTCCCAGTGGCGCAGGTGCTGATTTTTGAATTACTGTCTTAGACGCAAGTTTTGCTTGCATAAAAAACAAGTGTACTGCCAAACATTCTCTCCTGTAGGCTGCCAGTTCATAAAGGGGTTACCAAAAACCCAATCAGAGCTCTTATTTGACATTCACATGGACATTTTCATGTTTGTGTTGCTCTCCAACTCTTTTTTAAATTTAAATGTGGCTCACGAGCAAAAAAGGTTGGGGACCCCTGGTCTAAAGTAACAAAAATCTGCTAATTAAAGGCTCTGTTAGGACACACAGGTCCCCCTCACAGATATGATAAATCAACTGTTGTTAGATGGCATTTTATTGCTGCAGTTAGGTCCTTTGCCATTTTGACAATAAAAGAGTCAAAAATGTAATCTGCTAGCAGATATGAAAAGTTTTGTTTGAAACAGACCATTGTCGTCAAAGGCTGGCTCATAAAGTACCTTTGGACGCAGTTGTGCTTTACTGATTATCCACCGTACAGTATATCTAGAAGCAATCTGGCTCACAGAAGGAAAATTAGAGACCTCTATGTATTTGAGGAGCAGTGGATACGAGTGATCAGAATCTTATACTAAACACCAGCTGCAACATTTCTCTTTGCTTGAGGCCATCACAAATTGAAGTGATGGTTTGACACTAAAATGTCTCAGCTGTGGGTCCTCCAGGACTTAAATGACTCAGTGTTCAAAATTTTCTCTGGTGTAATGAGCAAAGCCATTTAGTATGTCACTTTTCAAATATTACTGCTGTTATTTCATGTACAGATAAAATAGGCAGAAGATTATGTATAATTTTGGAATTATTTTCTGTTTTCCTTAAGGGCTGTACAAGTAAATATGATCCTGAATATCATGCCACATCTTTGAACTTCTCTTCTGAAACGCTTCCAAACATGTTTCAATTGAGCACTGAGCATTACATTGATAAAGAATGTAAACCACATTTGGGCCACCAACAGGAAAGAAAATTACAGTTTTTATCAATGATATAAATATTTCTATTATGAATGAGTTGGGTGATAAGTTCAGTTTGTCTTATTTTGTCTGATGAGCGTAGATTTACAGCTCCTTTAAGTGCTACTGTCTATTCACTCCTGTTTGGTATGAACAGCGAACATGAGATAAATATAAAAAGAAATGCACTGTTGTGACCTGGTTAGTGACAGTTGTGCGTCCCATGCAGTTATATCAGTAGATCTGTACATCAACAAAAAGTTTATATTCATCTAGTGAACCAAAAGAAATTGAGTTGGCTCCCTTCTATAAAGCTCTAATTTCATTACTTTTCTACAAGCAGCAGAAATTAATACCAGAAGTTATCTCCATGAATAATGTACAACTATAGGGTTGCATTTATAAGATGCAAAACATTATAATTAGTTCTTTATAGCAAGCAAAGTTGCCAACGTTATTAAGCATCTGTCATAAACAAGTAAGCAATGTTTCAATTAATGTGATGGCCCTGTTGCAATTACTACTGCAATTAAATTTGGAGGACGTGATTTTTCTGGCAATGTAAAGACATTTCTGGTAACTGAACAGAATGTAATAAGATGTTATTATGAAAAATATGTGATTACTAAATAAAGCAACAAATCACCTTTGTTAATATAAGTCACTGATATTTTAAGGGCCAATTTGTGTACAAAAAAGAAATGTTCTTATATTGTGCTTAACTAATAAAGAATCTGCTGTTTGTGTAACAGATGCCCAATGAAATAGTGAGGCAGCTCATGGAGCAACCTGGTGAGTTTACCAATGTAGTGGATATCCAGTTAGTAGAAGCCATGATACACACAGGAGGAGGAAGAAATTAGATTACACAGTGCTTAAAGTGTCAGTTCACTGTACACTTCCATTAACATGTCCATTGACAAAATATTCCTGACTGTTCGAGAAGGATATATTTGTGAGCAGCCAGGAATTCCCACTGAAATATGTAAATTAGCATCTGCTTTGGGACCAACAACTTGCAAAATCTGGTAGGCAACTTAAATAAAGGTAAGATTTTCATGAAAAATTATTGAAGATGATAATAAATAGGCCTTACAGGAACATCTAAATGCAAAAGACCCCATGGAATTTTATGCTAGTATGATACACATATATAAAATATATAAGTAATAGCTAAAATAATTACCATAGCTTGACTGATCTTCGCCGTGATTTGATTTATGAACTGCATGTCAGCTATGCCCCCTCACCTTAACCATTATTTTTATATTGCAGATGTTACCAACCCCAGCAAAATTCAGTTAAATTTTTTACTTAAGAGATCTGAGTCGTATTTGACAAGGCATCCTCACCATCACATTGGAAGTGTGCCAGAGAACTGATATCATGTTTGCTCTCTTTGCTCTCATGAGTGTTCTACGGTGATTTCAGACAGGTTAATTGACCAAAAAGATAAAGACTGGTTTGAGAATACCATACTGTAAAAAGTAAGAAAAATGCAGAGCTATGAAAATAAAGTGTTGACCTGATAGCTGAAGGGTATATTGATATTTATATCTCCCCCAAAATATATAAGGAATATTAAAAGCAAAAAGTTGGTGGATTTCTCCAAATGCATTACCCTTGGTGCAACATACTTCTTAGAATTCTAGAATAACTGTTCCCTCTGCAATTGACTACAATGTTTGTACCAAATTCCGTAGGGGGAAATTATGTGCAAATTGATTCAATATGCACCTGCTAAGGAACAGGAGGCATGTGGACAATACATATGCAAGCACCTTTCCTGTATTTCAATTACAAGCAATTCAGATGCAGCAACATTAAGCACCTGCAGATACATACATGCACCTGTATGTGCCATCTGATCAAGGCAGGTGCTCTGGAACATGCTAGCCTTGCATGTCATGCACCAGTGCTACTGGAAAATTGACTAATTTTTATTACAAACTTTTGCTATAAAATATACATATTTTTATATAACAGTAAGTACTTTTTGCTGATTTTTTTGTACATAAACACATGGGAATGTTTTAGCGTTTTGCAGATTTGGACGTTTTTAGGGATGAACCAGAAGCTAATGGGGATGAACTGAAGGATGCAGACTAAGAGGCACCTAAAATACTGTATATAAGTTCATCCCTTCATTTGAACAGCTATCAGAGAGACTTGATCTATATATATGCAACAGTATAATGAAGCTGTGAGGGGATCAAGAATGGGTATGGTATTTTTAAGGTAAAATATATATTTAATTTCCCTGTCTGTAGTATTGTTTTACTTAGCTTCTCACTGAAGGAAGGAAAGATGTGTGCTAAATGCACATATTTTTTTTTCTCAGTATAAACAGTAATAAGATTGCCATTATTGGTCACTTTGTACAAAGTAGGTTCAAGCTGAATGTACTGTACATGGGAAAATCTAATGGCAAAACCTGAGAGGTGATTGCCTGTCTCATATCATTCATGGCCAAATATACTTGACGGTGATGGCTGTTTAAATAATTGGGCACTTCATTGACCAGTAATGTATCTTATTGAGTAAAATTGTGTGTATGCATGCAAGCCTTTTGGTCCATGAAGAAAATCCAGCATGATTAAAGGAAAACTATACCATACCCCCAAAATGAATACTAAAGCAACAGATCAAATTAAGTGGCATATTAAAGAATCTTACTAAACTGGAATACATATTTAAGTAAATATTGCCCTTTTACATCTCCTTGCCATGAACCACCATTTCGTGATGGTCTGTGTGCTGCCTCAGAGATCACCTGACCAGAAATATTTCAACTCTAACTGTAACAAGAAGAAGTGTGGAAGCAAAAGACAGAACGCTGTCTGTTAATTGGCTCATGTGACCTAACTTTATAGTTTGTTTGGTATGTTTGCGTGCACCGTTGAATCCAAGGATCCCAGGAGGCTGTCCTTATTTTTTAAAATGGCTATTTTCTATTTATGACTACCCAATGGCACATGCTACTAAAAAATATATTATTATGAAAATGGTTTATTTACATGAAGTAGGGTTTTACATATGAGTTGTTTTATGCAATATCTTTTTATAGAGACCTACAGTACATTGTTCGGGGGGTAGAGTTTTCCTTTAAGGAACGCATGCTGGCTTTCAGGAATAAACTTTGTTAGTTGAAGTATTTATCTTGAGTGGGCTTTCTTAAATAATTAAATGTTTTTCTTAGTTACTAGTGATGGACGAATTTGTCCCATTTGTCCTAAAAAATTAAAAAAACGGCACAAGTGTTGGATTTTTCTGATGGAGGCGAATTTTCACTGGCAGATTTTCGCGGGTGATTCGCAAATTTATTCCCCGCCAGCGAAACGTGGGAATTCGCCCCATATTCTCTATTGGAGAATAACTTCGCCAATCACCAATTCTCCAAAACCCTGTATGAGTTCCTTAATGCAAGATTGCTTAGTCATATATTGCCCCCCTTTACTTAATAAAAAACATTTTTATGAATACATAACTGTCAGTGAAATGTGCCCAATTATTTAGGGGCAGATTTAGCAAGGATCAAATGAGTTGGTTGTTTGTTTTTAGGTTCAAATTTATTATTTTTAATTCGATAGTTCTAGTTGTGGTATTCAAACTCAAAAATTGAGTTTTCAAATCCGAATGATTTTATTTGAATTCAACTGTTCAAATTTGAATATCGAACAATTCGAAATTCATAAATTTTTAGTCTAATTTGTTCCATAAACCAATATTTTGGCTGTTTTGACCTGCTGAGTACCATGTCACAGTATGAAAATTTGAATATTCGAATATTACAAATTTTAATATTTGATTTAGCCTATCTATCCTTATGGTTCAGTAAATGGTTAAAGGCTGCTTGGAATGCTAGGAAACACTGGATTACCAATAAAAAAACCTCATCTGATGCTATTTTAGTTTGAAAGAGAGTGTTAGGTGTTTTGATATGGCTTCTCACCTGCCAACATTGTTTGCGCTTGTAATTTTTGCTGGCCAAGAAAGGCTGCAACAGGTACAAGAGGAGCAGCAGCACCAGGACCAACATTTGATTCCTGCAGGCAGCATCATAACTTCAGGAGGCTAATCCTTCTTCTTGACGAACTGCTAGATGATGAGTTTGTGAAGATGTACCACCTAAGCTGTGCCACTGTGCCTGTGATGTGCAAGCTGCTTGCAGTTTTACATTTCCTGGGCACTGGTAGTTTCCAGCACGTATCTTTATGCCTCATTGACATGAGCCAGCCCAACTTCAGCAGAATACTAATGCACTAATGCCACATTTACGAAGGATCCTTTTTCTTCCTCTCAACCCAGGCAGAATGGATAAGATTGAAGCAGGATTTTTTCCTAATTGGCCGATTTCCAAATTGCCTAGGAGTCATTGATTGTTTTGTTATACCACCTCGCTGTCAGCGGGGGCCTCTGGCACCCACGGGGGGGTTGTAGTCAGGATCAAGGAGGAAGTCCTTTCCAGCGAGTCCAGGCGAAGTACAGTTCAGGGGAAAATCCAGTAACAAGGTCAGGTCCAGGCAGGGGTCAAATAGGCAGGCAGCAAGGTTTCAAAGTCCAGGAACAGGCAGAAGATCAATAACAGGATATCAGGAAACAATAACAAGGCTAGGAGACCCAGGAACACTATAGCAATGTTGAGCTATACTCGGGCATTGAACCTGGGTCTCCGGCGTCCTTTTAACTTTGAATTTGGCGCCATAGCGTGTGACGTCATCGCGCCGGCGCTCCGGCGCCGGCGTCCTTGCGCCCACGTGGAGTCCTGGGTGCCGCCATCTTGGATCCGCCGCGTCGGGAAGGTAGGGACCGCATCGAGACCCCGCTGCGCCGGGCAGGTAGGGAGCGCAGCGTGACACTCGCCCATCAGCAGGAGTGCTAACATAATTGTAATCGCTCCCATTCCATCAAAGTGTAGGTGGTATGTGATTCCCACATGCAAATCATGAGTGTGAGAGCTGGCTTTCCTGGAAGTTTCCACTATGCTACTATCCTGCGTCAGCTCTACATCTTCACCCAAGGAGAAATGCCCTAGGGCTGGCTTGTGGATAAGTTTTATGTTACCTTTTCTCCAAAGCCATTTCACATATTTCTTTAAACGAGTATGCATGTATTTAGCCAAGATTTTGGACTAGGTACAGTCTTGCTAAAATAAATGCACTGTGCATCTTAGGACTTGTAGTTTACTCCAATTAAGTGACTTTGACAGGGATTCTAATTATGGGCACCTGCTTGACATTGGCTAAATGCATAAGACTTACCTCATAGCTGAGATTTTCCATACCTTTTGTCCTTCTCTGGACCGTGGACCCTAATTCAATAATGTCCTGTTTGAGCGCTGCACACGGTGTATTCTAGATGGGGCCTTACCAGCAATCTGTAAAGTGAAACAATGACCTTCTCCTCCCCTGAACTCCCTTTTTATGTAGACAGTATTTGTGACTATGTTGCTAAAAAAAATGCACTATACATTTTGCCACTTGTAATTTACTTCAATTAAGTAACTTTGGCAGGGATTGTAATTAATGCCACCTTTAGAGGTTTGATGAGTGTAAAACATTTGCATGTTTACCAATTAACTGATTATGAAGGGAGGGGGCATTTCTCCTACAAACATGTAATTACATAATTAAATACGTAAAACTAGTTTGTGAATTAAAGGCAAGGGCAAGATGGAAGACTGTTGTTTGTATTAGTACAATTAGTACTTTAGCATACAGACACCTTTACACCTAATTACAAAATATGATCTTTCAACTTTCTAAGAGATACAGGAGATGGGGTTCTACCTTGGTTGATAACCCTTGTGAGGTTTGCCCAAACAGCTGCCCAAAGTAGGTACAATAAGACAAGCAATATTATCCAGTGGCACTTTGGGGTGCTCAAATCACGCTTCCAATGCCTCTCAGTCTCTTGGGATGTGCTGCTTTATTCTCGTAGAAAGCTTTCAGACATCATCATTGTCTGTGCCACAATGTGGCAGTTCAGCATGGCCTCATACCAGATATTGATGATGATTTGGAACCTGAGATTGGGGGGTATATAGTTACATAGTTAAATTGGGTTGAAAAAAGACAAAGTCCATCAAGTTCAACCCCTCCAAATTAAAACCCAGCATACACACACACACACAACCCTACACTCTTTCACACAAACCATATATGCCCAAAGCTATACTAACTGTAGAGTTTATTATCAAAATAGCCTTTGATATTATGTCTGTCCAAACAATCATCCAAGCCCCTTTTGAAAGCATCAACAGAATCAGCCATCACAACATCACCCGGCAGTGCATTCCACCACCTCACTGTCCTCGTAGTGAAGAACCACCTACGCTGCTTCAAATGAAAGTCCTTTTTTTTATACTCTGAAGGGGTGGCCTCTGGTGCGGGGATCCTCTTTATGGGTAAAAAGGTCCCCTGATATTTGTAAAGTGTAATCATGTCCCCTCGCAAGTGCCTTTTTTCCAGAGAAAACAACCCCAACCTTGACAGTCTACCCTCATAATTTAAGTCTTCCATCCCTCTAACCAGTTTAGTTGCACGTCTCTGCACTCTCTCCAGCTCATTTACATCCCTCCTAAGGACTGGAGTTCAAAACTACACTGCATATTCCAGATGAGGTCTTACTAGGGATCTATAAAGAGGGTTTCATCCCTTGAGTTTATGCCCTTTTTTATGCAGGACAGAACCCTAGTTGCTTTATTAGCTACAGAATGAAACTGCCGAGAATTAGACAACTTGTTATCTATAAAAACCCCAAGATCCTTCTTGAAAAAAGACAAAGTCCATCAAGTTCAACCCCTGCAAATTAAAGCACAGCATACACACATTTGCTTTAGTAGCTACATAGGATTATTATTCCTTCGAAAAGCTTTCCTACCACCGACGTCAGACTAACTGGCCTATAGTTTTGAGGCAGAGAATGGGATCCCTTTTTGAATAGTGGCACCACATTAGCAATTTGCAAGTCTCTCGCCACCATGCCAGACCTCAATGAAACCTGAAAAATTAAGTAGAGAGGTTTGGCACTCACAGAGCTAAGCTCGTTAATTACCCTGGCATGAATCCCATCTGGCCCTGGACCTTTGTTTATCTTAACATGTTCTAGTCTCTTTTGAATTTCAGCATGTGTGAACCATGCATCATTAGATGTATTATTAGAATTGGGACTATTAAAGGAACAGTAACATCAAAAATTTTCTCTTCAAAATTCGTTAGTATACATCGAAAA
Organism: Xenopus borealis; assembly: GCA_024363595.1. Classification (NCBI taxonomy): domain Eukaryota; kingdom Metazoa; phylum Chordata; class Amphibia; order Anura; family Pipidae; genus Xenopus; species Xenopus borealis. The sequence goes on from CM044442.1 coordinate 63,062,460, forward strand.
ATAAACACCAAGACAAATAAAACTTTAAAATTGCAAAGCCTTTATGAAGAAATAACTTACCGAATCTCCACTTCTGCTCCTGTTCAGAAAAGGCGACATGGAGATCATTCATCCTGCAGTGCTCGATTTCTCCTCCCTGGCTATTCACTGACAGCATGCGAAGGAGCAGCAGTCGTAGAAGTCACAGCAGCCATAGCCATGGGGCACAGCCAGTCAGAGCAGCAACTCAGTAGCACTGGGAGCAGTACAATTGCACTCACCGTGGGCACCTTCGGCAGCTCCGTTTAGATCCAATAATCCGATCAATTACACGGACCACTGTAGCCCTGCAAAGCTATTGAGGCATTTATCTTTCTCTGGAGAAAACTTTCCAAATCATCGGTGACATCAGACCCACCACCATTACCTGCATTCCCAGCAGCTCAGCCCCTGCCAGCCCTGCACCCGCCAGCCCTGCACCCTCTGCTGAGAAATTGACGCTTTCTGCATGGCCGCTTGTATGAGCTCCCGCTTCTCTGCAATTGTCCTCGGCAGTGGGAATTGCCTCTGACCTTGTACTTGCCCACCATCCCCAGCGGTCACCCCCTCATTATCTCTGCCCCACATAGAGAGCCTTGAGCTGCACTTTGTGGTGGTTATGCGGGGTGAAATGATGGCGATCCAGAACTGATTGCTGGCTCTATGGCGGCGGAACGTATCTGTTGCGGCAAAATTCTCTGGCCATATTCCCTGCAGTGATCACTCGGCGTGCCAAGGACCAAGGAGGGACCTTGGCACAGAGGGCACCTGCTGGACTGCGCACAAGTCAGCGCATAACTCACTCTTGCAATGCAGCAACTGCCGGCACGCCGAGTGATCACTGCAGGGAATATGGCCAGATAATTTTTCCGGCTCTGCGGCAGTGAAGTTTCTAAGCCAGCACTTAGAAACTACAGCTACCCCTATAAGAAGCAACCCAGCCACAGTGACTCTACGGAGCACACTGACTTGGGTTCTCGTTGCTCATCTATAAGTTGCCTAGTTACGTTCCGCTGACATAGAGCCGGCAATCAGTTCTGGATCGCTATCAGTTCACCCCGCATAAACACCCCAAACTGCAGCAACTCTGGCTCAAGGCTCTCTATGTGGGGCAGAGATACTGAGGGGGTGACCACTGGGGATGGTGGGCAAGTACAGGGTCAGATTCAATTCCCACTGCCGAGGACAACTGCGGAGAAGCGGGAGCTCATACAAGCGGCCATCCAGAAAGCGCCAGTTTCTCAGTAGAGGGAGCCGGCGGTGCGGGTGCAGGGCTGGCAGGGGCTGAGCTGCTGGGCATGCAGGTAGTGGTGGTGGATCTGATGTCCCCGAAGATTTGGAAAGTTTTATCCAGAGAAAGATAAATGCCTCAATAGCTTTGCAGGGCTACAGTGGTCCGTGACATTGATCGGATTATCGGATCTAAACGGAGCTGCCGAAGGTGCCCACGGTGAGTGCAATTGTACTGCTCCCAGTGCTGCTGAGTTGCTGCTCTGACTGGCTGTGCCCCATGGCTATGGCTGCTGTGACTTCTACGACTGCTGCTCCTTCGCATGCTGTCAGTGAATAGCCAGGGAGGAGAAATCGAGCACTGCAGGATGGATGATCGCCATGTCGCCTTTTCTGAACAGGAGCGGAAGTGGAGTTTCAGTAAGTTATTTCTTCATAAAGGCTTTGCAATTTAAAATTTTTATTTGTCTTGGTGTTTATTTTTCGCTGTATACTAACGAATTTTGAAGAAATTTTTTTTGATGTTACTGTTCCTTTAATAAGGAAACGTTCATTAGCTGGTTCCTCATTTGTGTAGACAGACGAAAAGTATGCATTCAGAATCTGAGCTTTTTGCTCATTCTCATCAACCAGCTGACCCCCCCCTCTGATAATAAAGGTCCTACCCCTTCCTGTTACAATTTTTTACTATTAATATATTTAAAAAATAATTTTGGATTCTTTTTACTGCTTACTGCTATATCATTTTCCATATCGATATTAGCTTGCCTGATGCTTTTTGCATGATTTATTGGCCTCCTTGTACCTTATAAATGATTCGGCTGTCCCAGCTAACTTGAAAGCCAGGGAGATGGAGGAAGGGAAGAACAGTGTGTGAGAGATTCATCAATGCACACTTTAGTTGTAAGTATAACAAACCACAGAAATAGTTAAAGGGATACTGTCATGAGAAAAAGTGTTTTTTTTTCAATAGTGCTGCTCCAGCAGAATTATGCATTGAAAACTGGACTCACCAACTGGACAGAAATGGATAGACGTGTTGAATAGTGATGGGCGAATTGGCGGTGTTTCACTTTGCCGAATTTTTCACAGATTTCTAGAGAAATGCTTCCACGTCATGTTTTGGACTCGCGTGTCCGTTTTTGGAAGCCAGAAATGGGCTCCGGCGGGAATTTCGACTGTGTTTTGTGAATTTATTCGCCTGCGAATCGCAGGAATTCTACGCGAATTCGCCACAGGCGAATAAATTCACCCATCGCTCATGTTGAAGTCACACCTACTTGGATCATTTGGAACCTGTGGGGAGTCTCATCTTCACAAAGCATTTTCTTAGTAATTACAGGGTTTTGTGTGGTTACTTAAAAAGTAATATTTTTGTAAATGTGTTTTTCTTGTTTAATCCACAAGAATCCCTTCTTCTCTTGTCTCTTCTTCTCTTGTCCCACTTTTAAAATATAAAACATTTTGAGAACAATAAAAATACAATAAGTATTTTTGACAAACGTTTGATTGGTTGTTGAACACCACATAAACATATTTACAACAAATTAAATATGTACCCTAGCTGTAAGACACAGGAGGAATGCTGTTTCAACAGACATTTCAATTTTTAGCAGCTCCCATTGACCATTAAAGGGCAGAGCTTTACAGAGCCAACAATACTTCTTAGTGCAAAGTAAGAACCAATGCTTTGTGCCTTTGGGCACAACATACACCTGTGCATTGCTCTTTAAACTGCACAGGCTGGAGGTGGAGGAGATGGAGGGGGTAGTAGTAGTAGGCATTTCCACAAATTATGAGTATTGGGAAGACAAAGTAGACCATAGGTAGCCACCAGTACTTGTAAGCATGCCACGTGCGCAGTTCCTATATTTAAAGTCACAGGCGCGCAATGGTGCCAAATTTAAAATATTTAAAGGGGCATTTTGAAATGTATCATTGCCCGGTTTATTTCCTGGTGCCTTGTATCTGTGCTCTAAGCTTCTCTTTGATCCTGATTCCTGTGTTTGACCCTGCCTGACTCTTGACTGCTCTGATATTTGTATCCTGACCCGTGCCTTTTATCTGACTATCGATTTTGCCTCATCCTCGTCTGATTGATTACCCGGTTTCGACCCTTGCCTGCCTGACGATCCTTGCCATCTGCCTGCCTCGACCCAGCCAGTCTGACCACGAATCTGCCTACTCCTGTCTGTACCGTGACCTTTGGCCTTAAAGACTTTCTATACCGTCGTGCCCCATTGCTGGAGAGAACTCCTGCCCTGCACCTCTCGTTTAAGTCCAGATGGCATCTGAGTAGCTGAGGGCTCCTCCCGAAGCCAAAGGCGGTCACACTACTGGTGTAGCATGAGCCAAGACCAGGGTGCTTGGCATTTGTTCTGGTATTGGTTGCCGACCGTGACATATACCTGAAGGACTGGAGTCCAAAACTGCACTGCATGGTCCAGATGAGGCCTATGTATAAAGAGGCATAATTATGTTTTCATCCCTTGAGTTACAGCAATGTCCTTTTTAAAGCAAGACAGAACTTTATTTGCTTTGGTAGCCACAGAATGGCACTGCCCAGTATTAGACAACTTATTATCTACAAGATAACTTGTATAACCTCGATCCTACTCATTTAAGGAAACTCCCAACACACTGCCATTTAGTGTATAACTTGCATTTTATTATTTTTGCCAACTTAGACAAATCACTCTGCAGAGTGGCAGCATCCTGCATGGAACCTATAGTTCTGCACAATTTAGTATGTTCTGCACAAATACAAACAGTACTTTCAATGCACACCTCCAGGTCATTAATTAAACAAGTTGAAAAGCAAGGGACCTAGTACAAAGCACTGCGGTACTCCTCTAACAACACTGGTCTTATTAGAAAATGTTCCATTTACCACCACTCTTTGTAGTCTATCCAGATACAAATACTATTTTACAGGCCAAGTCTAAGTAAATCACATCTACTGCCAGTAATAAATACAAATGAAAATTGTAGTCATATGCTTAATATGAATAGTTCATTGACCCCTACATATAAAATTTTTGGCCCAAGTGAACGTGTGTTGTTGGGCAACACTGCAGCGTCACCATAGAAATATCTTAGAACAAATGCACTTTTAGATGTTTAAAAGGACTTTTCTAGATGTTATTAGAAAGAGTGCCAATAGATGTTATAATGGCAACCCTCAGTTATGAGAATCCAGCATGGTGTAAACAACGGGACTTGTTGTTTGGGAGTCAGTCCCATTGCTGGGTAGCGGACAAAATCAAAAATACCTGAAGTGTGATTAGAGCAAAGTTTGCGGCCAGGAGAAAATGGGCAAAGAGGCCACTGTAGCTGGGAAGAAGAAATTTTCTTTTGTGCCCTCGGGTAGGACTATGTCTCCTTCCATGCCCCATTCCCCTTTTAAGTAGCATTATGGGATAGAGGAGGAGCAGCAGAAAGACCAGGGACTTGACCCTCAGCAGAGCCCTGTGGTTGATGAGGCTGGGCTGCCAAAACTGCCACCAGGTCATGGAATCCACAATGGATGTTCAAATGATGTCACACAGGTGGTTATCCATTGTCTCATTCAGAGATCCTGGCGGCACTACTGGTGAAACATTGGGGCAGGTTTACACTTCGCCAATTCACTAACAGGCGCAGGTGTCACTTCACTAGTGAATGAGATAGACGCTAGTGTTGATTTGCACTCTAATACTAGGCGAATTGTCATGTATGAAACTTCACAAATTCACTAAGATGCAGATTTTACTGAAGGTTATCACTGTTGCCACAGAATTGCCTTTGCCAGATCAGACCTGGCGAAGTGTATTGGAGTGCATAGATCTTCCTCAGTGTTCACTTACTTCATATTCTGATTGTAAATTTCTTTTAAGTTCAAAAATATGCTGGTGACTTTTCATATTTTCAGGGTGTTAGGCTGCAAAAGGCATAATATTTTTTTTGGCGTGCCTGGTTTTCCCCATACATTTTCTTACATATGGAACATTATTTTAAAAGGGCTCTTGTGTAGGCCATTAAAACAACTCTATTGATTTTATTAAGGTTCCCTGGACATGTGTGGTTATCAGCATAAATGTAATGTATTAGCTGCAACATGTAACATTAGTAGCTCCATTCCACTTTAAATTTCCCACCGTATGCAAATACGCATGAGTGCAAGACTTCTAGCAAAGTTGTGTTAGACAAAATTGAACACTAGTGCATCTTCGCTATTATTTGCTTGTTCTGCCAAAGTAACTCTAGCGATAATTCCCCAGGGTTTGTTACCCGGGATGTTGCGATGGCTGTGAAGCCATCTCTCTGTCTGAGCTATGTCACAATGTTTGCGGCAGGCGAAGAGATAAATATGTTAGGCCTTGGTGTGTACAAAATGAGACAGGGTAAAAAAGCTTGATATCTTTACCAGTATTAACATTTGTATAGGGTCTGGTAAAAACAACTCATCAACAGTCTCTTGACACCTTCTGAGGCTCAACTCGGCTCATTGGCGGAGCGCCCCTGATATACAGTAACTGGGCATGTGATCAGTTTATAAAAAAATTTAATTTTACAGGAATAGTCTCATAATTTTGCTTATGCCCTGTCTAAAAATATGCAGTAGATACACCACACTCCTGTATTTCACTCCCTCTGCAGTAGTGGTGCTGGTCCTCCACCGACCTGGCACGGTCCCACAGCAACAGCAACTTTTTGTTAACGGATCTGCACACACACAATTTTCTGCAGTAGGGGAAGTGCCCCTTTATTTTATTTTATATCACCACCAACATGAATGTTTCGGGGGGTACAACCGCCCTTCATCAGGATAGAATTTAAAATGTGACAAACACCTTTGTAGGTTTAAACCCCGCCTCTTCCCTCATACTCTTATTTTAATGTGGACATATTTCTCAATTAGCACACTCTAATTGGTAAAAAAAAGCTTCTCAATAGAAAAAGTCATTTCAAAAAGTTCCAAGTCCCACATAAATAGTGTTAAAGTTCAATCCTGTACAAAAAACGTGTGTAAAAAAGCCCATAATCCAATGTCAAAAATACTGAATCACAATAATGACAAACTGCTTCTGGCATAATATATAGTTGTAATACATATACAGTATTAGAAAAATTGTTATTCACTACCTTTGGAGTTCTTATTACTAACTACTAGTGATGGGCGAATCTGGGGCGTTCCGCTTTAGCAAATTTTTCGCGAATCCCTCTGTATTGAAGTACAAACAGGGTTGGACTGGGGGCTCTGTGGCCCACCGGGGCTGCAGTCCCAGGGCCCACCTTCAGACCCCCCGTTGCAATGGAGTGCCGGCTCAAAGCACCACATGTGTGAGCATGCGCGCACTTGCGCAATGTTTTTGCTGCTACCGCCTGACAAGGGAGGTCACAACAGGAAGCAGACACGGATCTGGGCCAGCGAGGCCAACAAGACCGGAGGCCCAGTCTGAGTGCAATGTAGAACAAAAATGTTTACGGCTTTTCACACGGAAAAATCTAAAAACACTTTACATTTTTAGATGATATGCATCTGACCAAAATGAATAACTGAATTACTTCTATGAGACATATTTTATCATGTGTTTATAGAACTATAAATGCCCTTTGACACTTTATACATATTATAACCATTTGATTCTAAATATTATCTGCTGTGCATAAGGATGCCTATACATTTATTTATATATTCATATTACATTATGGAACAGAGGTAGTCTTCATGCTTAGTACCATGAACAGTAAGTACCTGGAGGCATTTGAACAGTTCAAAGCTTGGTATGAGTCAGCTCAGCTTGCCTTCTGCAGAAATATTAATTAGAACTTTAAGTGCCAGTTAGTGTGCAGAGGGATAATAATATAACAGTTAGCACTTAGTTAGCACTAGGGAAATGGCACATGTAACATTTATCTACCTTCCTATTTCAGCAAGAGTCCTTGTGGAAAAATGTTTATCCATTGGATGAAATATGCTAGCTTTGTAATGTGTGCTATAGGCTTTACTGATAAGGTGGCTGTTCTGAAGGTATATTTCACCTGTTCAGGTACTTACAACTGTCCTAGAGGAAGACATATTTAATAAACATGTATAAAGTAAACAAAGATGCTAAAAAAAATAATTTGCTTTCTGTTAAACTACCAGGGCCGGGCCAAGGTAGTTTGGCACCCTAGGCAAGGGGTTCAATCAGCGCCCACCCCCGTTATGTATGACCATTTCCCACCTATTCACTTTTTCTTAAAGTGGACCCGTCACCCCAAAAAAATATTCTAAATCTTATTTTATCACATTAGTCAAGCAAAATGAACATTAATTACACTATATAAATTATTTTAATCTTGTTTTCTTCAGTCTGGGAATTCATAATTATAGCAAGCAAGCAGGAGCCATTTTGTGGACACTGTTATTAAGGCAAGACTTGCATCATCTTACAATCTTGTTTGTGCACCAGAATGGGGGACTCAATCTCTATCCCCATGTCCTGGCTACACAATTAAATGGTTAAGAGAACTGGGGGAATGTGTGGGGAGCAGTGGCATCTAGGAAGTGCTGAATGGAAAGTGAAAGTAATTATCTGCCCCACCTCTATGCCTCCTTAGAGGAGTGGCAGACAATATTTGATTGACAGCTGAGATTTTTAAATTAACTTAAAACAG
>CM044442.1:63098799-63109266 GCA_024363595.1 Xenopus borealis
TGTTCCATATCTATATTCTAACCAGGGGGTCCAGACTTGCAAGAATCTATGATGGGAATCTAACAGAACACTGGATAGCTTCTTCTGAGCCATTATCCAATCTATTTTATTCTTAGTAACATCAAGAGGGATTGGTTTTGTTTCCCATGCTCTCGCTATAGTCCGTTTTGCAGCAGTTTGTTTGGAGAGGAATAACTGAAATTAGCTTGAGGTTAATGTCTCTGGGTTTTTTACACAAAAGGGTTGTGCTTGGTTGCTTAGGTATTGGAGTATTAAAGATAGAGAAAATCATATTGTAAATTCTGGTCCAGAATTTTTGGGCTATGGAACATCGCCACCATATATGAAACATGGTTCCTTTATGACCGCATCCTCTGAAACATTTAACACTTGCTGTGGGTATAAATTGTGCTATATGGGATGGAAACAAATACCACCTAAAGAGGACTTTATAGTTGGCTTCAAGAAGAGAAACATTCTTTGTGGATCTTCTGAGGTTGTTCCATATGGTTTCCCAATCGTCAAGATTCATTTGGTAATTCATATCATATTGCCATGCTATTGTATTTGGTGAGGGTTAGTTATTTTAAAGGAGTTATTCTATTAGAAGGATCCCAAAGGGCATGCACATAATGTAATAGTTGCCAAGTTCTGAAACTTTCCTTTTGTGGAATGTTATATTTATAATTGAATTCTTGTACCTTGTACAGTCTTGATAAGGACATTAATTGGCCTGTTGTAGTGATGTTCTGGTCTGTCCACCACGGCTTAATCCAGGAGGAAACATAGCGCTGCCTAATAGTGGAGCTGCTGGTAATGCAGATCATTTAAGGTTAAATTGGTCACATATCGAGTCCCATATTTTAAAGGTATGTTTTAAACAGACACTCCCTGTTTTAGGTCTGATTTTATTGGGACACCGAAATAAGGCTGATGGTAGGTACTGTCATGAAAATAATGATTCTAGTTGTACCCAATGGGGACTGTCTATGGTTGTGTGGAGTTCTTAGATGTGTGATAATTGTGCTGCTTTGTAGTAGCAAAGGAGATCAAGAAACCCCAGTCCTCCTTTTTCCTTGGGTAGTCTTAAAATCATTTTATTAATCCGGGAGCGCTTTCCCGCCCATGTAAAGCGTAGTAATTTAGAGTTAAATTTGTCTAAATTCAAAGTTCAGTTATAATAGCTTAACATCTTGATGTGAAAGTGAAAGGTTTAAAGCTTCAGTTTTACTATGATTTATCTTAAGACCGGATATACTACGAAATCTATCTAGTAGATTATATAAATTTGGGAGAGATGTTAGGGGTTTGGAGAGAATTAGTGTTAGATCGTCTGTGAATAGACTAACTTTATGATGGGAGATTGGGGTTTCTATCCCATATATTTCTGGGTGGGGTCTTAAAGCAAAAGCCAGGGGTTTGATCAATAAGTTAAATAAAATTGGGGATAATGGGCACCCCTGTCTAGTGCCTCTATATATAGAAAAGACTGTAGATGAAAATCCCATCATATATACTGAAGCCTTAGGGTTAAGATATAGTGAACAGATCCATTGCAAAAATCCTGTTCCAAATCCCCTTTTGTCTAGAGTAAAATATAAGTAATCCCAAAGTAGGGAATTGAACACTTTGTGAATATCTAATTTAAGGATCATGGACTTAAGCTGCTTGTTTTTGGTTAATTGCATTAGGAGGATAAGTCTTCTAATTGCATCTGATGCTTGGCGTCCAGGTACAAATCTCACCTGGTCCCTATGGATTATCTGTGCAAGGAAGGTATTGATCCTGGATGCCAGTATTTTACCCAAAAGCTTTATATCTGTATTTAAAACTGATATGGGTCGGTAGTTCTTGCATTCAGATAAATCAGAATTTGATTTTGGGATGGTTGAGATTTTAGCATTCAATGTTTCTGGTTGGAACTTTCCTCAATTTTTTTGCATATTAAGCATAGTGGTTAGGTGGGGGCTTAATTCTGTAAGGAATTTCTTATAATATAAGTTAGGTAACCCATCTAGGCCCGGGGTCTTGCCTGTCTGGAGTGTCTTTATTGCGGAGGATACCTCTTGGGTGATATCTTGGTCGACAAGTTGGGCCTGATCAGTCGTCAGTTTAGGGAGATTTAAGGTGGAGAAAAACCTTTCCAAAGTAGAACTAGATGTCACAGGTGGTTTATTATAAAGTTTTTTATAAAATTGGGCAAATTCATTAGCTATTGTATTAGGATTCTCTGTTAGAACTCCCTGAGAGGTTCTAATTTTGTGTAATGTAGGGTTTTGTATCTTTCATTCAGTTTTCGAGCTAACATTCTACTAGGTTTATCTAAGTTACAATAGAAATTATGCCTTGCCCATCGTAGTTTTTTCTCTGCATAAGAAGTTAGAAGGAGGTCTAATTCCTTACACAGTTGAAATATTTGGGTAGAATAGTCAGTCTCAGGAGACTCATTTTGTGTTGATACTAAGTGGTCAAGTTCTTCAGTTAAAGAGTTTATTGCAGTTACCCTTGTTTTCTTAAGTGGAGAGCCTTGTTGTATAAAGGTTCCTCTAATTACCAGTTAATGGGCTTCCCAAAGTGTGACCGCTGAAGCTACTGTGTGTAGATTCTCTTTAAAATAGTTATTAAGGGATTCCCTGACCTCCCTTACCACCGTGGGTATACTTAGGATAGATTCATTTAGTCTCCACACTCTGATATTTGGATATTCCACAATTTCTGAGATAGTAATACATATAGGACAATTATCTGACCAGCTAATATTATACATTTTAGCTGACTTTAAAGATGGTAAAATAACCGGAGTAAGAAAAATATGATCAATTCTTGATGATAATGTGGAGCTGAGTAGTGGGAGAATTGGCGTGTTTCTGGGTTACGCTCTCTCCATGAGTCTATTAGTCCATAAGATGCCAGAAGTTTTTTATATATGACAGGGTCTTTACTGTACTTAATAATGCTTTGAGGTTTAGCTAGAAATAAATGATCTCGGATTATCGTTACTGTTCCATATTTGTTTAATGTCCCACCCATAGATATGAACAAACCAATTTTTGTTTTAATTTGTTCCTGACTAGTTACTAGGCATCTTCTATCTTGTACATAGGATCTGTCAGAATAATCAACAATATACAACTGAATAATAACAATAACAGTTGAACCATAATTGCCTGTTTGCTGCCTGGGAATGACAAGTCTTCCTTAATTGACCTTCCTAGATCAGCTTCAGGAGGTATTCGAAGACTCACTTCCAAGGGGGGGGGAAGTCCAGCCTACAGTTATCAATGTTAAGTTACTTATTTCGGTCCATGTGAAGTATCTAAGAAACTTGTTCTATCCATGTTTTCAACTCCAGGGCATGGTGACAGGGTTTAATAATTGTTGTAAAATCCACATGAATAAGATGTAAAAGAGGTCCCAAAGGTCATGTAGCGATGAAAGATATTATAGTATAAATCTCAGCAGGGTTTCTTTAGGTCCAAAAAAGTGGACTTGCATTTTCAGGTCGTGGATGAACGTGATCCCTGTGAATGTGATTTGACCTTTTCCCAAAGTGGATTGAATTTTTTCCTTTGTGATATGCTTAAAGGTCTTTCAAAGGTGTATCTTGGAATCCCAGTTTTACCAGGGTATCTAAGCCGTCCTTTGGAGAAGTAATCGTATATTGTTTATTATTATAGCTGAAGGCCAAGCAGAATGGGAAGAGCCATCTGTGATTTTCCTCTGTTGGAGTACTTTTGTGATGGGCGCCGCTTGATTTGCTAGATTTCCCAGCTGCAGCCAGGGCTGCTACCTGAGTCTGGTGAAAATGCAAGCGTAGTATAATATCTTGTGGATTGTCATCAGGTGGACCCTATCCATCTCTAGTCTTGATGCGGGTAGTTCAGGAAGCAGTGTTTGGAGAAGTTCTGATATCGCTTTTTGGAGGTCTACTATAGTCTCAGGTAGGCCCTGAATCCTTAGATTATTATGGCATGATCTGTTATCTGCATCCTCTATCCTTTCCATGGCCTCTTTCAGCTGAGCTTGGTGGGAGATGATATCTTGTTCGTGTGAGTCTATTACTGTAATTATATCATCAATTTTGGCTTCTGCATCGTTAATATGCTGGCTTAATTCAGCTACTTGTTTGGTAAGATTGGTCGTGATCATTTTAGCAGTTGTATCTAATTCCTGCTGCAGTAATACTTTAAACTTTTACAACAGTACCTCATTGTGAGCCTGTGAAGTTTCCCCCACATCCGAAGCGGCTAATGCTTGGCTTCCTAATAATCTGCTTTGAGACGCCATTGAGGAAACTTCTGGAGATGACACAGTTCTCTGGGGCCTAAGGAGAAAGTCTGTGATTGGGCGGGTCTCCGTAGTCGGAGGAGAAAGATTCTTGATTCTCCATCTGTTGCCTCTTCTGTTCCACTGACTGGTCATGTGTGTAGGTACCAGTTTCCCTTTACCTTTGAGTCCATTGCAGAGTGGAGCAGGACCGATTAGGGCTTCCGTGGCTTAAAACTGCGTGGCTGTTGTGGAGCTGACTCAATGAGCGGCCATCTTGGTCAGTGCGTGCATGCGCCCCAAAAATTACTTTTTAACATATGAATGTACATTAAATGTTACCTATAGGCCATGTTGATAATTTTTTGCTGCAAGGTTTGTTTTTGTTTATAATTGTTAGTTGAAGTTCCTAATCCCGACTCTCTGACTTTGCCAACCGGGCTGTCCCATCTCAGCCTATTAGTTACAGTTTCTAATGCTAACGGACTCCTGCTGCACATACTGTATATGTAATGTAAAAGCATCATGCAAATACTTTATGGCAACGTTAGAAGTAGCTTTCAAAGCCAATATTATGATAGATGTAATTTCATGTGTCAGTATCTCTTTAAAGGGGACTTGTCACCCTAAGAAATAATTCCAAATTTCTTTCCTTCAAGTTAGTTGAGCAATATAAACTTTACTTACACTATATTTATTATTTACATTTTGTTTCCTTCACTCTTGGAATTACAGAATCACAGAAAGCAGGCAGCAGCCATTTTGTTGACACTGTCATTAAGACAAATGTTTTATCACCCCAAAATTGTGTGTATGCACCAGAATGGGGGACTTAATGCCCATGCTCTGTGCCCTAGGAAATTATAGAGTGTGAGGAGAAAGGGGGAATGTGGGGAGAGCAGTGACATCTTGAAATTGCTGAATTGGAAAGTGAAAGTAATTAACATGTAATATTAATGATTGACAGCTCAGATATTTAAACACCTTTATAACAAGTAGGTATGCTTTAATGAAGAAAATAATTTAGGTTCCATGTTTAATTTATAAAGGTCTTTCATTATACAACTTTTTATGTGTGGGTGACCGGTCTGCTTTAATTAGTAACTTACAGAGCAGCTTGACAGGGGCAGGTGGGTGAGAAGGGTTAAACATAGGGCAAACTCCACTGACCACCAATTAATTAAAAAAACTTAAGGTAAATTCCACTGCTCCGCCACATTAATTAATTGAACTATTTATATTAATGGCTTATATATAGCTTAATACAGAGTCATATAGGCTAAACAGAGGAATAGCACTTGTCACATACCATTTAAGAACAATGGGAACTTGTTCTGGATCTGGGCACATTCAGCTAATGAGAAATATGTCCCTACAGCAAAATAAAGAATAATTGCAGGTTTCTATTTATGTCTTGCCAGTATGACAGATTTGATCTAAAAGAAATATTTCTGACCTATAGCTGTAAACCAAAGTAATGATCTAGCCAGTAATGAATCTAACTCCTTAAAGACACTGAAGGCAGACTTGCACTGTCTCGCTTAGAATTCTCTAGAGCTTTTTTATTATATGATGAGAAAACAGAAAATGTTAGTGAAACACGTGTAATATTTTGACCTCCTGTTGCCACAGGATTCCTGTTCCTACTTCATGATATATCAGTCATTATCTTTAAAGGAGAGTTTGATTTTTCTATGGGCTGAAGTGCTCTACGTAAAGTAAACAGCAAGCACATTGCAATCTACAGGGTGTTCCCCCCCCCTATTTCTTATCAAGAAAGTCAGGAACTGCCAGGAGAAAAGGATTTGCAGTCAGTTTTCAAATTGTACAATTCTAAGTTGCTGCAAAAGACAAGTACATATATGATTGAAAGGTAATTGTCATTCTGTGGCTTTTGCAATCCATCTCCAAGACTGATGTGAAAATTCACATCTGCTTATGTGCACTTGAATAATGATACAGGTTACATTTAATTCATGTATTTTATGTGTATAAAGTATAATAAGATAGAAAGAGAGTTAAAATATGTATGTGCAGTGATTTATTGAGTTATTCTTTTGAAGAGATCCATAAAGGGCTTCGACTTACCTAGGAAACAATCTGGGCTATTTATCAGTTGCTTTTGGAAAAGCTTTTCTTTATATTTGTGTAATATAAACTGGTGCTTGAAAATTTGTGTGAAATGTTTTATATTTTTATATGAAAGTGATCTAAAACATCATATGATTTTCCAAGTCCTAGGTAAATGTAATAAAACCTAGTTAAACAAATTAAACAAAAATTATTATACAGTAATTGGTCCTGTATTTACTGAAAACAAATGATCTAATATTTGCATGAGTAAAAGTAAGAGTATCCTTAGGATTATCATATTATTTAAAGGTGAAATAAGTGTCTGGTGTTCTCAGTTAAAGGAATGACAATTAGTTTTGAGCAAGAACCCTTAATTTATTTAAAGATGTGGTTTGACTTCAATTTTATCTTTAGTATGTTATAGACTGGCCAATAGGTTGTAATTATTTAATTTTATATTTCTTTTTAATTTCCCTTTTTCTTCTGACTCTTGCAGCTTTCAAATGGTGGTCACTGGCCCCTTCTAAAAAGTTACAAATCTGTTGTTATTGCTACATTTTATTGTACGTCTTTCTATTTAGGCCCTCTTTTATTCATTTTCCAGTTTCCTACTCAAATCAGTGTATAGTTGCTAGGATAATTCGGACCATAACAACATGATTGCTGAAATTGCTGACTGGAGAGCTACTGAACAAAAGGCTAAATTACTAAAACATCACAAATAGTAAAAAAATTAAAGCCACCAAATGCACATTGTTTCAGAATATCACTCTTCATCATACTAAAAGTTATCTCAGAGTTGAACAACCCCTTTATATAACAGGGATACAGCAAAACCTGATTACACATAATACATACAGTATTTGTAGATGTGTATCATGGCTTGAACAAAGGAGTCTGAGGGCCTAAAGAGTTTGTACTCTGCCAGTCAACAGTGAGAGTACTGTACAATTGTGTACAATTAGAGGAAATTCAAGACCCTTATTACCCTACCCAGAAGTGGTCAACCATCAAAGATAACTCCAACTGCAAGGCGTCTAATAGTACGATGGGTTACAAAGGAACCCAGGGTAACATCTTGTGGTGTTTGTGCAAGGTGCCTGTAGGTGTCACTATGCACAAGAGTATACTGTGCATACACTGTGCTTTCTATACTGCTTAAAAGGGCTTATAAATCTGTTAATATGTGTCACGGTCAGCACCCGATACCAGAACAAATGCCAGGCACCCTGGTCTCGGCTTGTGCTTCACCAGTAGTGTGACCGCCTTTGGCTTTGGGAGGAGCCCTCAGCTACTCAGATGCCACCTGGACTTAAACGAGTGGTGCAGGGCAGGAGTTCTGGCCAGCGATGGGGCACAACTGTATAGGAGTCTTAAAAGGCCGAGGGTCATGGAACAAACTGGATTAGGCAGATTCGTGGTCAGACAGGCTGGATCGAGGCAGGCTGATAGCAAGGATCGTCAGGAAGGCAAGGGTCAAACCGGGTAATGAATCAGATGAGGATGAGACAGAATCAGTAGTCAGAAAACAGGCACGGGTCAGGATTCAGACATCAGAGTAGTCAAAGCCAGGCAGGGTCAAAGCACAGGAATAGATTTAACCAAGCAGGATACAACACAAGAGCACCAGGTAGAAACCTATCATGGGCAAAGCATAAAGAAACAACGTCCCTTTAAATACCTTAAAATTTTCGCGCCATTGCGCGCTGACTAAATCACGCCAGCGCACAGGCGCCTATAAAAAGTGGCGTGCACTAGGAAGCCGGCAAGACAAGAGGATGGTGCAGTGGGCGTCCCCGCTAGACCACCAGGGTTCTCACAATATGGACCTGTTAATAAAGCACTGTTATACTCATACTCTATACTGAGTTCAAGTTTCTGTTGAAGTGTAATGGCTGCATGAACCTGCTGATAAAGCACTCTTATACTCTGCTCATCCTGACAGAAAAAACACTTCTAAGCAACTGAAGGCCGGTCTCACAAATATTGATGTCCATGAGTCCTCCATCAGAAGAACACTGAAAAACAAGGGTGTGTATTGCAGAGTAGCAAGGAGAAAGACACTGCTCTCCCCCAAATACAGCTCTACAGTTTGCTAAAGATCATGTGGACAAACCAGAAAGATACTGGAAGAATGTTTTGTGGTTGTGTGAAGCCATTTTTCACCATTTATCCCGTTTTGCTTCGCTGAAAAAGTAGTGAATTTCCAGCGAAAGAAAAAACCACAAATATTAACGTTCTGACAGAATCGGCAGGGCTCATAGAGGTCTGGAGGCATCTGCATCCAGGAAAGCAGCAATTTTCCTGCTACTCTATGTCCAACTCAGGGGTAGACTCATCAAAGAGTGAAGTTTCGCCACTAGAGGGAAATTCCACAGCTCTCAATTAATTTCTATGGGATTTTGCAAGGCGTATTCATCAATGGGTGAAGTGAAAGTTCACCCTTTGATGAATACGCCTTTACAAATCCCATAGAAATGAATTGAGAGCTGTGGTATTTCCCTCTAGTGGCGGAACTTCACTCTTCACTTCACTCTTTGATGAATCTACCCCTTAGTGTTATCCCGCCTTGTAAATTTTTCACCATTTGTCCCGTTTCGCAGAAAAATTAAAAATTAATTTCCAGCAAAATTTGAAAATGTTTTGGCGAAACGGGACAAAATTGCCCATCACTACATATGAACCATATCCCACTGTGAAATATGATAATGAAAGTGTTCTGATTTGGACCTGTTTTGCTGCACCTGGGCCTGGATGGCTTGTCATCACTAACAAAGCAATGAATTCTTAACTATACAGAAAAATATCGACATCTGTCTGTATCTGTCTGAATCTCAAAAGTCAATGGGTCATACAGCAAGAAAACAATCCTAAACACATAAGTGGATCTACCAAATAAGAATAAAGTGAATATTCTGGAATGGCCAAGTCAAAGTCTGATTCACTTAATTTTGCCACACATACCAATATGTTATTGGACCATTTATTTTTCAATAAGTAAATGACCAAATGGATTAATTGTTTCTTCATGTAATTTTAGGACTTGTTTGAAAAGCAGATGATGTTTTTAGGTCACATTCATATTAAAATATAGAACACTTTAAAGGGTTCACAAACTTTCAAGCACCATTGTATATGAGGACATATGAAGTCACCTCGGAGTTCCATTACCTGTATAAAAGCACTCAGCTGACTTATAATATCCATATCAGCAGAAAGATTTGGTGACCTTTCCAAACAAGCATATCTTATAATATTTGGCCATAAATTACCTACAGGTATGGAACTATTAACGCTTGGGACCTGGGATTTTCTGTATAACAGAGTAGTCCTTAATTTTGATCTTCGTACCTTAAGTCTACTAGAAAATCATGTAAACATAAAATAAACTTGAGGTGCATGGCTTGGCGCTGCATGGGATAAGACGCAGTAGAGATTTGCTCTGACTTCCGATCCCAAGTATCCTGCAAATATCAGTGGAATCACACAGCAAAATGGAGCCTAAAGAGTTGGGTTGGGAGCCCTTGCTGAGAAGATCCTGATGGGGCAGAACCGAGCGCAGAAGCGTGCTACCGAAGCTGCTGCGTGCCTGGAAAGTTTTAACCGAGATGCACAACAAGGCCAAGATGGCGGCAAAGGGCCCAAACCGAATGAGATAGAGGATCCCCAACCAGTAGAACCTACGTTAACAGATCTCCTAACCAAAATCCGATCCTCCAACAAAACCTGCACATTGCAGATATGCGCTAAGATGGAGGAGATAAAGGTGGAACTCTCTATAAAAAAACTGGATCTCCAAAAGCTGCAAAAGCGCATGACCACGCTGGAGTGCTGAGTAAGCTCGGTGGAGGACGTGCAATCCATTGCCTAAGAGCGCATACAGCAGCTGGATAAGGCAATTCATAACTGTGCAAGCAAATCGAATGACCTGGAAAACAGGCTCAGCCGCAATAATCTCAGGTTACTTGGATTTCTAGAAAAGGCAGAGGGAGGCACCCCTGAAGTGTTTATTGAAACCTGGCTGGTGGATAGGGATGGCGCGAACCGCCGAAAAAAAGTTCGCGAACATGAACTTCCGCAAATTTGCGAACGGTTCGCGAACCCCATAGACTTCAATGGGAAGGCGAA
>CM044442.1:63129929-63160034 GCA_024363595.1 Xenopus borealis
GGTAGGATGCCAGTAGATGCATCCCCTTAAAACAATTCCTGAACCTAAGGATACCCCCAATACTGACACCTGAAATTAAACTCTTTTTTTACATCTATTATAATAACTGTCTTTGAAAGCTACTTCTAACTTTGCCATAAAGTATTTGCATGATGCTTTTACATTACCTGTCTGACCCCCCATGTTCCTGTATGAGGGGGCTGCCATATTTGTGCAGCAGGCATCTGTTATCATTAGCAACTCTAACTAACAGATTGAGATTGGACTGTTACTGAAGGTTGGCAAAGTCAGAGTGTCAGAGAGTCAGGCTTAGGAAATTCAACAAACAATTATATACAAAAACAAAGCTCTCAGCAAAAAATGATCACCATGACCTATAAGTAACATGTAATGTACATTCATTTGTTAAAATTCATTTTTTTGTGTCAGAATCACTTTAAGAAAGCAAATTGGCCCCAAGGGTATGAGTAATACGCTCCAGGTGTTTGTAGACAAGGGTGACCAAGGAATATATATGCTAAGGACCGCCTGGAAATTGTTAACAATTGTCACTGATTTGGGGAAAGCGTTCATGAGCTAACCAATCTGTGAATTGGGCTCGAATTGTATACACATTGTTAACTCATTTGTATCCTATTAATTGTTAAATAAACTTATTTGAACTAAAAAAAAAACATAACATAAACCCAATGGGCTGGTTTTGCTTCCAGTAAGGGATTATATATCTTATTTGTTTTCAAATAGAGGGCATTGAGTTATTTTTTTGAAAATGTGGTTTATTTAAATAGAATTGAGTCGACGAATTCATAAACAGGTCTCATACCTGAACTTTCTGTATTTGATACAGAATTGTAGCAATTACCCACAGTGAGGAAGGATATATTTTACACACTTACATAGTTACATAGTTACATAGTTAAATTGGGTTGAAAAAAGACAAGAGTCCATCAAGTTCAACCCCTCCAAATTAAAAACCCAGCATACATACACACACACACATCTCCACTCTTTCAACCTAGGAGGAAGGGCCATAGCGGCATTCAATATAGCCAAGGCCTTCAATACAATGGAGTGGCTGTATCTGTGGAGGGTCTTGGCAGTGTTTGGCATGGGTCCTAAATTTATAGCCCTGATGCAGCTCCTCTACAAGGCCCCCATGGCATCCCTCAGAATCGGTGTCCCCGCTGTGAAATAGATGCAAAACAGAAATTGGTTCCCTTATTCACACACTCTGGGAATGCCCTGCACTGCAGCAGTACTGGGAGGAGGTCCTAAGCTACACAAGTAAGGCCATAGATTTAGTGGTGGAAGCAGACCCAGTACTATGTATTTTAGGAATAAGCACATACTCGGGTATGCTGGTGGAGAAAAAGCAACTGGTAAGTAAGGCTTTATTCCAGGCACCAAGGATCATTGCAAAAAAATGGAAAGCGGAAATAGCCCTACCAATAGAGGCTTGGGTTGGGCAATGAATGAAGCAAGTAAACTAGAGCAGCACATTTATAAAAGAAGAGGAAAACTCAATCAGTTTATTAAGAATTGGGCCGAGTGGCGAACAGGGAATATGGAGCAGGGTAGGATGCCAGTAGATGCATCCCCTTAAAACAATTCCTGAACCTAAGGATACCCCCAAGAGTCCATCAAGTTCAACCCCTCCAAATTAAAAACCCAGCATACATACACACACACACACATCTCCACTCTTTCAAATACAAACCATATATGCCCATAGCTATACTAACTGTAGAGTTTTTGACGCGTCGCTACCATTTATCTTGTCATTAGTACCGATATGTACTAAGACAGTTGGGTCATGCCCAGCCCCACCCAATAATTTGTCTACCCGATCAACCACATGCCAAACCCTGGCACCAGGTAGACAGCAAACTGTTCGGTTGTAGCGATCCAGACGACAGATTACCCTATCCACTTTCCTAATAATTGAATCCCCTACAATCACAATCTGCTTAGGCCTGACTCTGCTCTCCTCGCCACCACTACTAGAGAAACTGGTCTCCTGGCTGTTAGAGAGATCAGCCCCATCTAGAATTGCCAATCCAGAGTTCACACTCCCATCATCTTTTTCGGCGAAGCGAATCGCGGGAGATTCGCCCATCACTATTAACTATAGTTGCTTGACAGATCAGAGTAAAATGCCACATGTACTTATCTGTTCCTTCAGCCCATGAATCTTATTCAAGCTCTGTTCCTTGATGCATAGCTTTATAATAGTCCCTATCTCCATTCTACTTTAACACAGTTTACAAGGACATAGATGCAACAGCTTGCAGGATTAAAAAGGGAAACACATTTTAAGGCAGTTTTACCAAAATATGGGGAGTGGCTACTACCTAAATACTTGGTGAGGTCTCTTACTTCACTAGGTCCTTTGTGGACTACTAGGAAAACAGGTGCATGTTTAGGTTCTCCGCTCCACTTTTGCCTCCATGAACAAGTGGAATAGAGTGTCTTGCCTGCCCTTTTTCTTCAAAACACTCAAGGTCCCAACAACAATATTCTCTTAACGTCTCTTTTTAGCAACACCTTCCCTGAAGATAACATATTCCCGTTGTATGCAAGGAACATCATTGCAAAGCAAAACCTTTTTGGTTCAATAGAAGTGTTGGTGTAGAGGTGTGTAAGAAAAGATATGCTTTTAAGGCTTTCAAGTTAGTTGGGACAGCCAAATCATTTATAAGGTACAAGGAGGCCAATAAATCATGCAAAAAAGCTATCAGGCAAACTAAAATCGATATGAAAAAGGATATTTCAGCAAGCAGTAGAAAGAATACAAAATAATTTTTTAAATATGTTAATAGTAGAAAAATGAAGCAGGAAGGAGTGGGGCCCTTAATATCAGAGGGGAGTCAGCTGGTTGATGAGAACAAAAAAAATCTGAGATTCTGAACTCATATTTTTCATCTGTCTACACCATTGAGGAACCAGTTAATGAAGGTTTCCATCTTAATAGTCCCAGTTCTAGTAATACAACTAATGATGCATGGTTCACACATAAGGATATACAAAAGAGACTAGAACATGTTAAGATAAACAAAAGTCCAAGGCCAGATGGTATTCATCCCAGGGTACTTAGCAAGCTTAACTCTGTGATTCATTGAGGTCTGGCATGGTGCAGAGAGATTGGCGAATTGCTAATGTGATGCCGCTATTCAAAAAGGGATCCCATTCTCAGCCTCACGTACCTCAGGGCTCTGTACTAGGTCCCTTGCTTTTCAACTTGTTTATTAATGACCTGGAGGTGGGCATTGAAAGTAATGTTTCTATTTTTGCAGATGATACTAAATTGTGCAGAACTATAGGTTCCATGCCTGATGCTGCCACTTTGCAGAGTGATTTGTCAAAGTAGATATGTTAAGGTTGGGGTTGTTTTCTCTGGAAAAAAGGTGCTTGGGAGGGAACATGATTACACTTTACAAGTACATTAGAGGACATTATGGACAAATAGCAGTGGACCTTTTTATACTTGTAAGGCCACATCTAGAATATGCCGTACAGTTTTGGTCTCCCTCACTCAAACAGGACATTATTGTATTAGAGAGGGTACAGAGAAGGGCAACTAAGCTGGTAAAAGGTATGGAAAATCTTAGCTATGAGGAAAGACTGGCCAAATTGGGAATGTTCACGCTGGAGAAGAGGCACTTAAGGGGTGATATGATAACTATGTATAAATATATAGGGGGTCATATAATAATCTCTCTAATGCTTTATTCACCAGTAGGTCTTTCCAGATGACACAAGGTCACCCATTCCGTTTAGAAGAAAAGAGGTTCCGCCTAAATATTCAGAAGGGGTTTTTTGCAGTGAGAACTGTGAAGATGTGGAATTCTCTCCCGGAAACTGTTGTACAGACTGATACATTAGATAGCTTTAAGAAGGGGTTGGATGGCTTTTTAGCAAGTGAGGGAATACAGGGTTATGGAAGGTAGCTCATTATACAAGTTGATCCAGGGACTAGTCCAATTGCCTTTTTGGAGTCAGGAATGAATTTTTTCCCCCCTCTGAGGCAAATTGGAGAGGCTTAGGATGGGGTTTTTTTGCCTTCCTCTGGATCAACTAGCAGTTAGGCAGTTAAAAGTAAAAAAAAAAAAGGTTGACCTTGATGGACGCGAGTCTTTTTTCAGCCTAACTTACTATGTTACTATGTTACTATGTTTGTGGCGTCCCAGCCTTAGAAAAACGCTAGGCAGTTAGTTTTGGGATGACTCCACCTCTATAGTCAGGACGGAATTTTTTCCCTCTCTAAGGCAAATTGGAGAGGCTTAGGATGGTTTTTATTTTTTGCCTTCCTCTGGATCAACTAGCAGGCAGTTAAAATAAAAAAAAAAGGGTTGAACTTGATGGACGTGATTCTTTTTTCAGCCTAACTTACTATGTTACTATGTTACATAAAGAGGATCAATGTACCAGAGACCACCCCTTCAAACTGGAAGAAAAGGACGTTCATTTGAAGTGACGTAGGTGGTTCTTCACAGTGAAGACAGCGAGGTTTTGGAATACATTGCCAGGTGATGTTGTAATGGCTGATTCTATTCGTGCCTTTAAGAATGGCTTGGATTTCTTGGACAGTCATAGTATCAAAGGCTATTGTGATACTAAACTCTATAGTTAGTATAGATATGGGTATATATAATTTCTGTGAAAGTATTTAGGGGCGTGTGTGTATATGGATGCTGAGTTTTCATTTGGAGGGACTGAACTTGATTTGTCTTTTTGCTAGTTGATTAAGTTAGAATCCTGTCCACTCAACTCCTCCTCCTGATGTGACTGCAACCACAATTACAGCATCAGTCTGGATACAGACACAGAGCAGATTTTGTGCAAAAATGCATTTTTTGTCTATACTGCCTAGTGCAGTGGTCCTCAAACTTGGCCCTCCAGCTGTTAAGGAACTACAAGTCCCACAATGCAATGATGGAGTCTGACAGCCACAGTCAGGCAAATGCATTGTGGGACTTGTAGTTTAACAGCTGGAGGGCCAAGTTTGAGGACCACTGGCCTAGTGTTACCACCTTTTATGGAAAAAAAAATACTGGCCTTCCTATGTATTTATCTTTTCCCTATTAACAACATTGGGATGAAGCATCATTTTTACTGGTCAGGCTGGTAAAATACAGGCCAGGTATCAGCCCTCCTGCCTATAGGTGTAATTACATCAGAGAGTGGACAGCCTGTTTCTTATATGTCATGTCTGACAGTAGTCTCAATGCATTTACACGGCACCTGAAATTAAAAGAGTACAGTACATTTACAAAAATTGCACAGTTTTGTGTTACTTAATATCCTGATTATATCCAAAATGGAACTATAATTTGAAACGAACAAGATCAGCAATCAGCATGGCTTTATGAAGGATAGGTCATGTCAGACAAATTTGATTGCTTTTTATGATGAGGTAAGTAAGATGCTGGACAGTGGGGGCAGTAGATGTGATCTATTTGGATTTTGCCAAAGTGTTGTGTGCCCCACAAATGACTGCTTTCTAAACTAAGGTCTGTTGGTCTTAATGAAGTTGTTTTCACATGGATAGGAAACTGGCTGTGGCTGTTAATGGTACGTTCTCTACTTGGAGTAAGGTTATTAGTGGGGTCCCTCAGGGCTTGTTATTGGGTCCACTTTTATTTAACTTGTTCATTAATGACTTAGGGGAGGGTGTTGTAAGTAATGTATCAGTGTTTGCAGATGACACAAAACTATTGTGCCCAATTAATTCCATCCAGGATGTGGCATTCTTGCAACAGGATCTTGACACACTGGCAATCTGGGCAGCTAAGTGGCAAATGAGATTCAATATTGATAAATGTAAAGTCATGCACCTGGGTTGTAAAAATATTCAAGCCACTTATACCCTTAATGGGGCTGCACTAGGCAAATCCATTATGGAAAAGGACCTTGGAGTCCTTGTAGATGATAAACTTGGCTGTAGCAAGCAATGCCAGTCAGCAGCATCAAGGGCAAATAAGGTATTGAGCTGTATTAAAAGGGGCATAGAGTCACGGGAGGAGGGGGTCATTCTTCCACTTTATAGAGCACTTGTAAGGCCACATCTAGGGAAAGACTGGCCAAATTGGAGATGTTCACGCTGGAGAAGAGGCACTTAAGGGGTGATATGATAGCTACATTGTGTCTTTGAAATAACAACCACATTTTGCTTTAACTACTGGAAAAAAAATATAATTCAGTCTTTTTTTTCCCAACACACCATATATGAGTAAATTGAAGTACAGATTTAACATCATGCACTGCTTTATATTAAACCTGTTGGCTTGTTTTACGCTGGGGATGAAGCTTGGTTAGTTTAAGGAAAAAGTCTACATTCTCTGCATTGCACTTGCAGTTCAAAGCTACTCTCATGTCTTGATATTCAGTAGACTTGCGAGGCATATGAAGATACAGTGGCATGTATTTGAAAATCAGGATTTGTATAATGCTGAAGTATAGGACTTTAATATATCTAGATTGTTCTTTCATGTCTTGTTTCTTCATAATAGCACCATGATCTAATACTATGATTACAAGGCAACTCGAGAAACCTATCAAAGTTTCACCTCAATACTCCTACAAACTTCCCATCAGGTTTATCAATACACAATTCATTGGGCATTTATTAGATCAGTGATCCCCAACCAGTAGCTCGTGAGCAACATGTTGCTCTCCAACCCCTTGGATGTTGCTCCCAGTGGCCTCAAAGCAGGTGCTTATTTTTGAATTCCAGGCTTGGAGACAAGTTTAGTTTCCAATGGCTGGGATAAATTGGCCCTAGCAACTAGATGGTTGCTAAAAATTCAAACTGGAGAGCTGCTGAATAAAAAGCTAAAGTAAATCACAAAGTATACATATATATATATATATATATATATATAGCACTGTCTGTATCATGCAAAAGTTTAATTTGAAGGTGACCTACCGCTTTCATCTTGTAATACATAAGCATATATATTTTCTACTGTCTACTGTGAAAGTTATCATCTATGTATGCATGACCTTACAATCAATGTGGCCTTTAAGGCTGCATTGTAATCATACAAAATTTGATTGTCCAAAAAAATTGAAAAAAATTGAAACAGCTGTGGCAGAGGCTAAAACTCTCAGTCAGTGAACTGCTGGGAATGTACAGATTGTGAATTCAAAACTGTAGCCTAATAATGTGCAGTCACCGGAAAAATACAGTGCTAAGGAGAGGGATTCAAGATATTTATTCAAGACAAGTTTATATGCTCTGTCAATGTCAATACTGCTTCTGCTGACAAGGGACACTCCATTAACCTGATGCTTGATACAGGTTCAGCTGTTTCTATACTACCAATGGATATTTTCTTGAAATACTTTGCAAAAGATACGCTTGGTGCCCTGACACTGGCCAGTTACTTAAATTATCTGTTTGCTGCATTAAACCTACAATTAATTGATGGTCTCATTACTACAACACCAGTGCCTGCCACACAGCCAGTGTCTAAAATTGTACCACAAAGCAACACATCACTTGACTGTGCAAAGAACTTTGTGCTTTTGTTGAGACCAGATGTAAAACCAGTACACCAGAAATTGAGGTGATTGCCCTACTCTATAAGGGAGACTGGCTCACAGGAACTAAAGAAACTGGTAGAGCAAGATGTGATTGAAAAATCACAATCATCTAAATGGATTTTACCAATTGTTGTAACAAAGAGGAAAACTGCAGGTATTCGATTGTGTGTTGATCTTCGTGAACCTAATAAAGCACACATAGGAAATATTTTCAGAACTCCAAGGAGCAAAATTCTTTTAAACTCTGGATCTTCAGAGTGCTTATCATCAAGTATTACTGCATGAGGAAAGCCGAGACCTGTCAGGGCCCGAGGGCTCCGAGAAGGAAGTGTGGACCAAGGAAGAAGGCAGCAACAACACAGTTCGTGGTAACAAGAGGGTAATCCGGTAGAGTAGTCAAGGTTCCAGGCAAAGGGTCTGTTCAGGCGGAGAAGGTTCACAAGTCCAATAAGCAGGCAGGAGTCAAACACAGGAGTCAAGAGCAAGAATATCACACCCAGGAACTTTACAAGAAAGACCTATACTTGGGCATAGGTTACAGTCAGCTGGGGGTTTAAATATCGGAGAATGGCGCCAACCTTGACGCGATGACGTCACTGCGTCGACGCGCTGACGTAGTGACGCCGGCGACGAAGTCGACGCCGACGCATAGGCGTCGGCATCAAAGTCGACGCGCGCGCCTCGTTCCGTCGCGGGACCGTCGACGCAGGAGCGGAGGCAGGTGGATCAGCCGAAGGGATGCGGCCATCTTGGAGCGTCCGGTAAGATCTCCTAACAGTACCCCCCCATCACGGGGGGCCACCGGACCACCAGGGGATGGGCAGGAAGGGAAGAGACGATGGAACCGTCGGACCAGAAGAGGAACATGGACATCTGGCTCTCGAACCCAGGAACACTCCTCGGGACCGAATCCCTTCCATTCGACCAAATACTGCAAGGAACCCCTGGAGAAGCGAGAATTGAGAATCCTACTCACTTCGAACTCCTGATGACCATCAACCAGGACAGGAACCGGGGAAGGAGATGAATCAGAGACACCAGTAGGCTTCAGAAGGGAAACGTGGAAGGCGTTGGGAATGCGCATCTCGGGTGGTAACTGCAGGCGGACAGCCACAGGGTTGATGACTTCTGAGATTGGGAATGGGCCAATGAACTTAGGACCGAGTTTGAGGAAGAGATCTTGAGGCGAATATTCCTGGTTGAGAGCCACACTCTATCCCCAGGGGAGTATGGTGGAGCAGGAACACGATGCTTGTCTGCGAACCTCTTGTGGGAGATGGCACTCTTCACCAGATTGGCCTCCACTGCATGCCAGATAGCCAACATATGAGCAGCATGGTCGTTGGCAGCTGGGACGTCCGTGAGGAGAAGATCTTGTGGAAAAGCTAGAGGGTGTTGGCCGTAGACACAAAAGAAAGGGGACCTGTCGGAGGAGGTGTGCCAGGCATTATTGTGGGCAAACTCGGCCCAGGGTATAAAATGTGCCATCTTGCTGAATCTGTCCACGACCACCCAGATCACGGAGTGCCCCAAGGATACTGGAAGATCTACAATAAAGTCCATTGCCAAGTGAGTCCATGGTCGAGAAGGAACAAATAAAGGTTGCAATAATCCCTTGGGAGGAGTACGACCAGACTTGGAAGTAGCGCAGATGGTGCAAGAGGAAATGAAGTTGCTCACGTCCTTGCGAAGAGAAGGCCACCAGACTAGGCGAGATAATAGTTCCATAGTTTTTCTGATTCCCGGATGGCCTGCCTGTTTGGAGATATGGGTTTGGGACAGAATGGTGTGGCGAAGATCTGGAGGAACATATGCTACTCCCATGGGAGTATCTGGGGGTGCAGAGGTTTGAGCAGCTAGTAACTGAGAGGCCAGAGTGGGGGAAATAGCGGCAATAATTCTTGTTGGGGGTAGGATAGGTTCAGGATCACTTAGACTCGGACCTTCAGGGACGAAGCTTCTGGAGAGAGCATCCGCTTTTCTGTTCCTGGATCCAGGGCGGAATGTAATAATGAAATTAAAACGGGAAAAGAAGAGGGACCAGCGGGCTTGTCTAGGATTAAGACGTTTGAGGGTTTGGAGGTATTCCAGGTTTTTATGGTCTGTGAAGATGGTTACTGGTATTGGGGAGCCTTCGAGAAGGTGTCTCCATTCTTCCAAGGCTAGTTTAATGGCTAACAACTCTCTGTTCCCGATATCGTAGTTTTGTTCGGGAGAGGAAAATTTCTTTGAGAAGAATGCACATGGGTGTACGTAGTTTCCCATCATCGAGAGATCTTTGGGATAAAACTGCTCCGGCACCGACATCAGATGCATCCACTTCAATGAAGAATGGCAAAGATGGTTCGGGATGTCTGAGAATAGGAGCAGAAGAGAAGGATTCCTTCAGGGCAGAGAACGCACTCAAGGCTTGAGGGGGCCAGCAACGAGGTTTGCCCCCTTTCTTGATGAGAGACAGGATAGGGGCGATTTTGGATGAAAACCCCCTGATAAATTGCCTGTAATAGTTGGCAAAGCCAATAAATCGCTGGATAGCTTTTACACTGGTGGGTAA
This sequence comes from Xenopus borealis, assembly GCA_024363595.1. Taxonomy (NCBI): domain Eukaryota; kingdom Metazoa; phylum Chordata; class Amphibia; order Anura; family Pipidae; genus Xenopus; species Xenopus borealis. Next base: position 63,140,029 of record CM044442.1, read on the forward strand.
GGGCCAGTCAAGGATTGCAGAGACTTTAGCTGGATCCATTTCAAAACCTTTGGAAGAAATTATATAACCCAGGAACGGAATGGAGGAGACTTCAAAAACACATTTCTCCAGCTTGGCATACAGGAAATTTTTCCTTAACCGGGAAAGGACTTCACGAACGTGCAGCCGATGATCTTCGAGGTTCTTGGAGAAAATTAAGATATCATCCAAGTAGACAACAACGCTTATGCCCAGCAGATCTCTAAAGATGTCATTAACCAGTTCCTGGAATACTGCGGGCGCATTACAGAGTCCAAAGGGCATTACGAGATATTCGTAATGCCCATCACGGGTATTAAAGGCAGTCTTCCATTCATCCCCCTCTCTGATGCGAACTAGGTTATAGGCTCCGCGAAGATCCAGCTTGGTGAATAGGCAGGAACCCTTGAGCTGATCGAAAAGTTCAGAGATGAGAGGGAGAGGATAACGGTTCTTCACCGTGATTTTGTTTAGGCCCCAGTAGTCAATACAAGGACGTAGTCCACCATCCTTTTTTTCGACAAAGAAGAAGCCCGCTCCGGCAGGGGAAGATGAAGGACGAATAAATCCTCTTTGGAGGTTGTCTTGAATATACTCCTACATGGCTTTTGTCTCAGACGGAGAAAGGGGATAAATACGACCACGGGGTGGTAGCGTGCCGGGAAGAAGATCGATAGGGCAGTCGTAAGGCCTGTGTGGCGGCAGGGTCTCAGCAGACTTCTTGCAGAAGACATCAGCAAAATCGTGGTAGGCAGAAGGAGGAGATGAGGGCCCAGTGGTAATGGACGACAGTTTCACCAGGGGATTAGTGGGGAGACAGTTCTGAAGTCAGTAAGGGCTCCAGCGGGAAATTTGACCTGCCGGCCAGTCGATGTGAGGATTGTGCAGGCGTAGCCAGGGTAGACCGAGCACTACTGGAGTGGAAGGGCAGTTGATAAGTAAGAATGATAGCCGCTCGGTATGCAGGGTGCCCACCTTGAAGGATAGTTCTTGAGAAGATTCGGAGATAACAGCGGAGGAAAGTGGTTGGTCGTCAATAGCCACAACTCGGAGAGGAACAGACAAGGGGAGCAGAGGTATGGAGTGGAACTCTGCAAAGGCTTGGTCCAAGAAGTTCCCAGCAGCACCGGAGTCAAGGAAGGCATGTGTCTGTATGGTCTTGGACGGTAGCACGATCTGGACCGGGAGAAGCAACCGGTGAGTAGAAGGATGGGGAAAAGAATTAATTCCTCCCAGGTAAGTATCCCCAAACTCACCTAGGCGTGGGAGTTTCCCGGCTTCACTGGACAATCGTGGGCGAAGTGGAATTTACCCCCGCAGTAAAGGCAGAGTCCAGCAGCCCGTCTACGCAGCTTTTCCTGTTCAGAGAGTCGGGCTCGCCCGATCTGCATAGGTTCGTCTGGGGGCGCAGAAGAGGAGGTAGGCGGTGGAGGAAGGATGGGCCTCTGAAATTGAGGTGCCAGGAGTGGTTGAGGTCTTCTGCTCCTGTCCTTGTCAGCCTGGTGCTCTCTCAAACGTGTGTCCACCTTGATGGCCAGAGCAATAAGGTCCTCGTAGCGTGAAGGAAGTTCACGAGAGACCAGGTCATCTTTAAGGCGGATGGAGAGGCCGTTGTAGAAGGCTGCGTGGTACGCCTCGTTGTTCCAACCGGTTTCAGCGGCAAGGGTGCGGAACTCAATAGCGTATTCAGAAGCACTGCGGCTCCCTTGACGAAGTTGCAGTAACCGTGAGGATGCCGTAGTTGTCCTTCCAGGTGCGTCAAAGCTGGTTCTTAATTCCTGAATGAAGGCCGAAGCATCGTCAATCAGAGGAGACTCCTTCTCCCACAGAGGCGAAGCCCATTCGAGTGCCTTCCCAGTCAGGCGGGTAATCATATAGCCCACCTTGGCACGCTCAGATACAAACTGACTCGGCAACAGCGTGAATTGGATCTGGCATTGATTAATAAAGCCTCGACATGCCTGTGGATCCCCAGAATACAGAGGAGGAGCAGGAATGCGTGGTTCAGCAGGATGCACAGGAACCATAGGTGCAGCAGCTGCAGCTGGGGTAGCGGGTGCAGGCGTGTGAATGGACAACTTCTCTAGAATGGCCTCCAGTGCCAATCCGAAGTGGGACTGCTGAGTCTCGAAAGAGTCCATGCGGGCTGCCAAACCCCTGAAGGCTCGACCGAAGTCAGGCTGCGCTTCTTCAGAAGGGTCCATGGCCCAAGTATAATGTCAGGGCCCGAGGGCTCCGAGAAGGAAGTGTGGACCAAGGAAGAAGGCAGCAACAACACAGTTCGTGGTAACAAGAGGGTAATCCGGTAGAGTAGTCAAGGTTCCAGGCAAAAGGTCTGTTCAGGCAGAGAAGGTTCACAAGTCCAATAAGCAGGCAGGAGTCAAACACAGGAGTCAAGAGCAAGAATATCACACCCAGGAACTTTACACGAAAGACCTATACTTGGGCATAGGTTACAGTCAGCTGGGGGTTTAAATATCGGAGAATGGCGCCAACCTTGACGCGATGACGTCACTGCGTCGACGCGCTGACGTATTGACGCCGGCGATGAAGTCGACGCCGACGCATAGGCGCCGGCGTCAAAGTCGACGCGCGCGCCTCGTTCCGTCGCGGGACCGTCGACGCAGGAGCGGAGGCAGGTGGATCAGCCGAAGGGATGCGGCCATCTTGGAGCATCCGGTAAGATCTCCTAACAAGACCTAACTGCATTTATCACGCATGATGTTTTGTTTCGGTTCAAGCGTGTACCTTATGTTGGCAAAACCATCCACTGCGTGAAGGACAGGATATCTAAGCATAAATCAGATATTGCCACAAATAAGAATACCCCAATCGCAAGATATTTCAAAGAGAAGGGACATAATGCATCTCAGCTGAGATTTCAAATTTTAGAACAGGTGTCCAGACCAAGAAAAGGGGGTAACAGAGAAAAGTTAATATTACAACGGGAGGCTAGATGGACATATAGATTAAATACTGTCACACCACATGGTCTGAACGAACGTATTGAGTATCATTGGTTTTTATGAATCAATCTCTATGTTCTGTAATACAATTATTTGCACTTATTATTTATAGACCTAAGCTAAATGATTTAAAATATCCCCTATAGTTATTTGAACATGTGAGGTGCTCCCCAGAAAGGTGAGTACGTATCTTGTATGTGTGACTTTGATTTGAATAATGTCATATTGAGTAGGCACCTTTGAGTGCATTTCCCACATTGGTCACAGATATTTGATTTTTTTATTTTGGTTATTGGTCTTATTTTTTTCATGCACGAGTTTATCTGCAACACATAATAGAAGTTGTAGCACTGACTGATATATTATCATCTACAGTTACAGCTGCTGATTTTAAGCAAGCTTGCCTCACATGTCCAATACAAGTAAAACTACTCAACATCTTACAAAACAAATGGTCAAATGCTGAGAAGAAACTCAGTCCTAATCTTCAACCTTACTACAGGATTAGACACAAACTGTCCTTAGTAGATGGCTATGTATGTATATTTTTATTTGTATAGCACTCCTTGAGGGCAAAGAACTGTACAGCAACAGTAGTAACAAACAAGGGATCACTGCATTAATAAGTGTATTATTATAAATACAGTTTACATAAATATAATATAATTACACAGTGTTGAGGAGACGATGATGAGGACCCTACCCCTTGGGGCTTACAGTCTAAATGGGAGGGTAACTTACGGACACAATTTGGAGGGGTAATAAAGTGCTTTTTACAGTGGGTGAAACTGTCGTATAAGTGCCAGTTCCCAGTTCTTGTCCGTGGAGCTCACCGTTTATTGGTACCAGAAACCTTGAGAGAAAAGCTCATACAACTTGCACATGAGAGTCATCAAGGAATTGCAAGCACAACAAAGACTGTGAGAACTGTACTGGTGGCCAGCAATGGATGCCGATTTGTTAACTGCCATTCATTCTTGTGTTACTTGTCAGAATCATGACAAAACAGCTATCACACATACACCACCACTTCAACCAGTATAATTTCCCGATTCAGCATGGGAAAAACTTGATATCATCGGCCCTTTTGCAGATGCTCCTATAGAATGTAGATTTGCTATAACCTTGAAAGACTATTACAGTAAATGGCCTGAGAATGCATTTGTTTTTCATGTAACATCAGCTGTAATAACATTTCAGCAGAGAGGGAAATCCAAAGGAGTTAATATCAGACAACGAACCACAGTTTGTCTCATATGAGTTTGAATCCTTTCTGAGAGAGAGGAATATTGTGCATAGAAAATCTTCAGTGTATTACCCACACGCAAATGGAGAACAAGTGTAATAACATATTTGTTGTTAATATGTTTTGCAGCATTAAGGTAGAACTTCGCACTTGTCAAATAAGGTAGAAACATCCCTCACACCCTCCTGATTCTTTTTTTCCAGTCAGTGAGTAACTATTTTTAAAGATTTGTAATAATTGGATTTTATTGTATTTATTGCAGGTGGAATATGAAGCACTTTACAAATATATGAAGCACTTTATATGTGTTGTCAGATCAAGATAGTTATTCACAGGAATTCTTTATTGGCAAAGATAAAACAATAGCACATATTTTGTATTATATAATATGATGCATGTATATGTATATGATGTGTACTAAGTTACATGTTGCAGACATCAAACTTCCACCAAATACTGTTCCTACAAACCCATCTACTGCTGACATTGTCAAATGTTAACAAGCCAAATATAAGGCTTATACTGACAGAAAGCATGGTGCAAGAGAAGTGCACTTTCAATCTGAATCTTTAGTCAGAATTAAGAAACCAGGATTACTGAAACTATAAATTTACTACACCACTTGAAGTGAGACGCCAGCGATGACCATACACATATGAACTGTCTGATGGACGCATATTGAATGCAAGTTGTCTTGCTCCCGCTGGATGTGACTTTGGAGACGTTCCATTTGATGAAGGACATTTCCCTACTCATAATGCCAACCGCAATAGGTCTGAAGAAAGTAAACCTATAAGGCATAGTACTGAGAGAATCAGAAAACTACCTGAATGGACCAAGGATTATGTCATGTGAAGAATGTATACATTGCTTTAAGACACATACTGTTTAAATGTTGTTTATTACATTTGCCCAAATGCTTTCCTACTATAGGGGGAATATGTGGTGTTTATGCAAATGGCCTGTAGGTGTCACTGTGCATACACAGGACTTTCTGTACAGCTTGAAAGTGAAAGTAAGAGTAACTGCTGTTATGTAATGGCTACATGAACCTGCTAATAAAGCACTGTTATACTCTACTCATCCTCAGCTAACAAACATAACACCACAGATGTGGGAGTGATCATGTGTGCACATATTCTGTATAGTATGATGGGTGGGTCTTATGAGAAGTCTCATTGTTAGCTGTATTTCAATTACTACATAATAGGTTTAGCCACAGTGTGGGAGTGATCATGTGCACACATATTCTGTATAGTATAATGTGTAGGACTTATGAGCAGCCACTCCTGAGTTCTTTGTGCAAACAAAAGGACTCCTTCATACAGGGGCAATTTTAGGGGATCATAATGTATTTATGTAACACATCAAGCTGCACAGTGCTTTACATTCCTTTATAACACAAGGGTCTTATGATGCCGCCCCCTTACCTACCCAGCACTTACCACTTTCACATCAGAGTGGGTTGAGGGGGCACAACACTAGTGGAGAGAGCACAACTGTGCATATATTACAGACACGCATGTCACACACATATGTCACACATATGTTACAGATGTCACATGTCAAAAATAACAACACCCAGAATTAGAAAAAAACAATTGGGTCTGATTTGTTTCAAAGTACAAATGTAATTGTGCATTGATGCAATTGTGTCAGGGTTGCCACCTTTTGACTTGTGTAACTCAAGGCAGAGGGCGGGCTGTTATGCAATGGGGGTGGGTCTTGCTGCAATGGGGTTGAAGCCATGATATCAGGGGCAGGCAGGGTCAGACTGGCTGGACCCCTTCTCCACACAGGCAATAGTACCAAAAGAAAATGTATTTTTTGGTGACGTTTCCTTGTCACAGGGAGGTGTCACAGGGAGGTGGTGGGGGCCATGGACAGCCCAGTGGTCCTCATGGCCCCCCCGTCTGACCCTGGGGGCAGGGCAATGCCTTGTAAATTGCCTGATCACTGCGTCAGTCATAGGGAATGACCGCGTCCAGTTGGAAAACTAGGCAGGCTGTCAAGGTCAAAACCGGACAGGTGGCAACCCTAGGCACATCTCACCCTGGCAACCACAATTGCACCTGCATTATGGTAAAAAAAAACATGGCTATTGTGCTTGTAAATGACCCCTAAAGTCTATAACTGGTGATGAGGGGCATCGTATAATTAATACTGCCAAATCTGAACTGCACAGCTCCTTCCCCAGTGCCAATCCAGGTGCATCTCATACAATAATATCATTAGAAAAACAGTATTTTCCACAGAGTGAATAAATTATGATCCCCTAAAATTGTCCCTGCCTAAATGACACATATTGTTTGCACACAATACTCAGGAGTGGCTGCACATGATCAGTCCCACATCTGTGGCTAAAACTATTAAAACTATTACGAGACTATTCATAAAACCCATCCATCATGTGATATAGAATGTGTGCACATGATCACATGCCTCCCAACATTTTGGAAAGAAAAAGATGGACCAAAAAATACGTGCGCATGGCCCGGCAATTTTAACCGTGAACATTTTTGTGGGCACACCCCCTAATTACCATGTTATGAAAGTTTGAACACATTTCTGCAATTTTTTTCCCGTTATTACAGTTTTGCTAATGAAAGTGAATTGCCCTTTAAAATGTTAGTCTAACTTCTCCCAAGAGAGATTTGCAAATTGCAAAATAGTTTCTGGCTGTTCAGTGCATAGAGTCGGGACATTCCAGTTCAGATGCGGGACTGGGGGGTTGAGCTGTTTAAAACCGGACAGTTGGGAGATATGTATCAGTCTTACATCTATGGCTAAACCTATTATGTAGTAGTAGAACTATAGCTAAGCACATTATTAAGAGAGTGCTAAAAGCTTACTGGTGCAATAATAGAGCTTGGAGGAGGAGACACTAGAGCCTAACAATCATTTACAAAATATATAAGTGACGCTAAGCAGGGTCAGACTGGGGGGGTCAGGGCCCACCGGGATTGACACATCAGGGCCCCGCCGCAACCAACAGAAGAAGGGCCCCCGCTGCCTCCCCCCTCCAGTGGCAGGGCCCCAGTTACCCCAGTCACCAGGCTCCCTCTGTACCTTTCCCCCCACCAGCGTGTACCTGCTTTGAGTGACTATCGAGCCTTCCTTGCTCTATCGGGCGGGGGAGGGAAGGACTGCCAGGCACTTACAATCCAGCAGCACACCGACATGTCTCACCTGCTTCATGTGTTCACGGGTGGGAGGACAGGACAGGAGCTCCATCTACGTCTAGAGCAGTGGTTCTCAACCTGGGGGTCGAATGACCCTTTCACAGGGGTCCCTTAAGGGGTTCCAAGAGCAGGTTCACCTCTCTCCCCACTAGCCCTGGGGCAAGGTTGTAGCTATCCGGGTGTTGGTGCTGGGAGTTGTAGTTCAGTAACCCTTAACCCTTAGTAGGGACTGCCATACAGCTCTCCCTGCCCATTTAAAATTTGTAAAATTAACATGGTACTTTTCTAACAATCCGCTCTTGGCTGGCAACGAAAATATTTTAATATTTTATGGTTGGGGGTCACCACAACACGAGGAACTGTATTAAAGGGTTGCAGCATTAGGAAGGTTGAGAACCACTGGTCTAGAGGGTCTGAACTGGGGCCCACCGGGATTTTTCCCTGTATCCTACCAGCCCAGTCCGAAGCTGACTCTGAGAGTATGTCATTATGAGAAGAATACCAACCACTTCAGAGCAAGTGAAGCGGGGTGAACCCCTGCGTGTTTATTATTGTCAGTGATGTAACGTTTGTTAGACATGCAGATCAATGTGCACATACATATCTATATAGCCCAATCAATTAAACAATTAGTGATAAAAAGTTTATAATATAAATATATATTTATCAATCTTAATAAAACTTTTTATATATAATTTTGTTTCCTTTTAATATTCCGGTGTGAAAAAAAAATCCAATAAAAACGTGAAAAAAACTATGGATTCCAAAAACCCATGTAGAGTAACCAATAAATTATGTATAAATGTCCAATATGTAAAAGTCCATACATTTGTGAAATCCATCTGTACATGTTCAAACAAATCCACTGGAGCCTAAAACCAGTGAATATGTTATTTAGTTACATAAGTATACCTTAAAAAACATACAAATAACCGTTACTGAACACTATTAAAATCAATAATTAAAGAATATTTTTTTAGATAAATGGGTAGAAGACAGAAATACTGCCTTACCCTGTTTTCAAAGCCTTCCTTGGATAGATTGTTCGCTCATTGAAAAAATCTGGGGAAAGAACTATAAATTCTTGCTTTTTGTCACAAATATTTATTTTGTCATTCAAATCTAGCTTAGCATGCACTAGTTAGTTTCACTATGATATATTATGTCCAAGCTTTTTTTTTTACAATTTTTACATAATTCATTCTTTAAGTAACTTTGCATATAAGTGTATCTGTTACATGGAGGTTATATAGTATATTTGTGAGACAGATTGATTGTTAAAATGTACAGAATGGAGTTTGTAATGTAATGACATCCTTTTGTGCACCAACAATATTTTGTTCTCATTCTTTAATAGAAATAAGTCTTTTGTATATTTTTGTATCTGTGTATATGGTCACAAATAGCATGAGTGACATTCATTCTGTATATCAGGGATAGTTTTGTATACAGAATGTACAGTATTTGGGGCAAACGGCACCCCACAGAAGAAGAGTGCACGGGCAAACCTGGCTGCCATGAATTCAGCAGGAGAGGAACTGCATGGAGGGGTCAGTAACAAGTTAGGGGCATTTGCCCAGAGAGAGAGGTAGGCTGGGGGGAGGAGGGAGGGAGGCCAACAAAGGGGAGGAGGGAAGGGATTTTAGCATCGGAGGGCTTAAATTCTCCTTTAAATCAATGCATTTTAGCTTAATGGCACCTTATAGCAATTTACATAGGTGAAATTCAGGTGAAAATAGGTGAAAGTGTGGACATGAAAACTGTGATGTTATCACTAAGGGTGAAGAGACACAGAGTTACTAGCAGCATCTACTTGTCATGGCTACAGATCACAACGTTGATAATTGACCTTTGTGTTTTATCAAAGGGAATTCTCAGTATTGTCTGTGTATTATGTCAGTATTTTGTAAGCACAAAAAGTAGGTGCTACTAGTAGCTCTGTGTGTCTTCATCTTAACAGGTATCGCTGCAAATTCAGCATTAATCTTTTTCACAGACATCATTTCTAATTTTTGACATTTCATTTCCTGTATGGCTTTAATTTGTAGTAAAGAAGAAGACTTCATGTATTTATAAGATTTCATGATATATGCTATTATAGAGATTTCTATAATAGGAATTTCAGTTTTCATTTCATGTAGACAAATTTACAGTATAAAGAAAAAAAGCTTGTATTATTTAAAACTCTACTTTTATTTTAAAGATTTAGTCTGGTAAAAGTAATGTATGGATTCTCTGGTGCCCCGTCTCTTATTTTTTTAACTTAGTCTTTGCGTGTCGCTATGCTGATGAATTATAAATAAAGCATCTTAGTCTTGAGGGACCAGGTCGCATCTGTTCCCGGCAATCTGTCAGCATAAATATAGATTTCACCTGTTGCATGTTGAGGCTATCAATCAATTCTGTAGAGTGAACAAACAGTTCCTGAAACTGTGCACCACTATGATGGAAATACTTTATTGTTTGTAGTGTTTGGCTCTGTGGAATCTTAAAACTGATTTGTCACTGGTCTGTCACAGCCATCTGTAGTTCTTTCCAAACATACTGGTCATACTGAACCACATTTGACTATTTCATAGTTAACAATCACTGCTGCAAGATAACAAACAAACAAACAAACCCCAGGCTTATAATTCCCATTCTAAAACTCAGCATCAGTTTGGAAAACATTGAGTACAAAAATGTCCTTGCCGTTTAATGGGATGCTACATTTAACTTTATGATTAACTACTAGTGATTTTAAGGTAATGAAAACACCAAATGAAAACAGCATTTCTAATGCTTAATAACAAATATACAATCACAGTCAGAAAAAAGACCCTTCTTGTTAAAACATAGTAACATAGTAAGTTAGATTGAAAGAAGGCACAGGTCCATCAGGTTGAACCTTTGAACATTTTTTTTTTTTTAAACTGCCTAACTGCTAGTTGATCCAGAGGAGGGCAAAAAACCCCATCTGAAGCCTCTCCAATTTGCCTCAGAGGGGGATATTGGACTAGTCCCATAACCCTGTATTGCTTCACTTGCTAAAAAGTCATCCAACCCCTTTTTAAAGCTATCTAATGTATCAGCCAGTACAACTGATTCAGGGAAAAAATTCCACTTATTCACAGCTCTCACTGTAAAAAACCCCTTCCATATTTAGGTGGAACCTCTTTTGTTCTAATCAGAATGGGTGACCTTGTGTCATGTGGTAAATAAAGCAGTAGAGAGATTATTATGTGATCCCCTTATATAGTTATACAAAGTTATCATATCAACTCCTTTTCTCCAGCGTGTGCATCCCCAATTAGGCCAGTCTTTCATCATAACTAAGATTTTCCATACCTTATACAAGCGTTGTTAACCTTCTCTGTACCCTCTCTAATACAATAATGTCCTGTTTTAGAGATGGATACCAAAAATGTACGGCATTCTCTAGCTTAAGCTGATAATCTTAAAAGCAGTAAGAGTCTAATGGGAAAATGTGATAAAAGTCAGAAAGGGTAAAACAATTTGCACAAACAAGAATACAAATGAGCATTTTACAAATTAAACTGCATAGCAAATTTTAATTGTACACGTTTAAGAAGCACTTGAAGGTGTCCTAATCTTTATAGCAAACATAGCCACTTTTTCAGTAAGAACTTTTTTTTATGTATTCTTTTAATTGAACATATAGATACCAGTTTACATCAGTGTTACATAAGAATAAATGCAGTGTATAAAAGATATAGTAGTAAACATTTTTACAAGCAGATATTATTTGCGTTCATATTAAAACATAAATCACTAATAACTGAAAATTCATATTATATAATAACTAAGTTATTCTAGACACTTTTTATATCAGTATAACCCCTTTTTGGCCACCCCCCTGTGCCCGAAGGATATACATAACACATTTATCAGTTACAGGTCCCGAGTCCCCTTTGCTAGGTGAAAGGGTACAGGAAGTTCTCTGGCAGTGCCTCCACCTAATGGGATCCGGAATACACCTCCGGATGGTCCCATTAGGAAACATTCAAACACACACACTTATACGGTGTAACAAATAAATAAATAAATCCTCATGGCTCCAGACTCCAAGTCGAGCACACACTTATTTGCAACCGTAGCTGAACTGTAGATCCCAGTACTGTATATAGCACAAGCACACCAAATCCAGATTTGGAATTTAGGAGCTCCAGACAGGTCTAGCTCCCAGGCATGGGGCAGCCACCCCAGTCACAGATGCCTCTACATCATGGCAGATGAATCACTATATCCTCTGTGAAATAATGTCAACAGCACTCTGTACTGATCAAGATCCAAAATCAAGATGGATGTGTTAGAACATAGTTATCCCTTTAATAGTTCAGTGGTGCAGCAGTGACACCTTATTTTATCCTCCGGTAATGCTGCACCAGCACAAAGGCTCTTGCCCCTGCTAGAACTCTAGGAAACCCCACACTCTATTTACAATGGTAATATTTCATCTAAATTAAGCACAACACAGTCTTAAATGTATAGTCCAACTCATTGAGATGGTAGTTTTGCAATGTATTCTTTCCAAGGTAACCAAATGGCTGAATAATTTAAATATTTATTGTTTATGGAGGCAGTTAATTCCTCTATTAAACAAATATCATTTATCATTTAAAACCATTTCCTTTTATTTGGGGCTATTTTCTGGCTCCATAACATGGGAATTTGAGCCTTAGCCGCAATAATAAGCTGCAACAATAAATCTTTCTTGGTAAAATTATCAGGTTCAAAATTATGAAATAGAAGGATTGCTGGAAGATCAGTTGTTATTTGTTCTACCACAAATTCAGAACATATTTGAAACACTTCATTCCAATAATATTTTAATAAGGGATAAGTAAGGCATAAATGTCCCAGTGAACCTGGTTCCTGTTCACATCTCCTACACAAGCACTATCTATTAAGCCCACCTTATTTTAAAACAATCGGTGTTCTATACCATCTGGACAGTAACTTTAGGAGGATTCTTGTAATCTGTTGCTAATTGAACATTTGTTAGTGTATTTACATATTTTCTCCCATTCCTGTTCATTCAGAACAATATTTAGGTCTCTTTCCCACATTACTGTATGGGTTGGGCGATCTAGATACTTAATATTAATACTAATCTTATAAAATCGAGAAAGGGAATGTCTTAGAGCCTCTTCCCTTGTGCATAGTTGTTCATATTCTGTTAATGCTCTGACTTTTTTTCCTTTTAGCTTAAGGGGCACATTTACTAAGTGGAAACTCGAATAAAATTCAAATTTTTAAAATTCAAATTTCGAAGTAATTTTGGGTTACTTCGATTATCGAAGTTTAGAATTAGAATTGAAAAAAATTTTTAACTGGAATTTTGAAGTACTTGCCCTTTGAAACCCCTTCAAATTTGACTATTCGCCGGCTTAAAGATTTGAATTGCCATTTTAGCCTATGGTGGATCTCATAAAACCTGTCCTGAAAATTTTTCTAAGGGGCAGATTTACTAAGGGTCGAAGTGAAAATTCAAAATAAATTTTTTTAAATTAGAATTTCAAAGTAATTTTGAAGTACTTGCCCTTTAAAGATCCTTCGACTTCGACTATATGCCAGCTTAAAGCTGCCGAATTGCCATTTTAGCCTATGGGGGACCTCATAGCACCTGTCCTAAAAAAAGGTTCTAAGTTTCAAGAATTTTAAGGATTTTGCCGAGAATCGTTCGATTGAAGAGGTCCATTTTCGATCGACAAAGCCCTTAAAAAATACATAGAGGGTCAAATTTCAAAGTTTTTAAAAGTTTCAAATCTCCCCTAAGTGTTGACAAAAATTCTGTATTTGCTTATTTCTCCATTTCTCTCGATTTGACCATATTTCTCTAAAAAGTTCAGTCTCTGCTGGATTCCCTTGCTCAGACATTAAAAAAAAAATGTATTTGTGGATATTCTATATTAAATGCTTTAATGAACCCTTTTTCTAGTATTTCCTGGTTTGAATTCTTCATTATTATACAATAGCATATTCAGTGAAGGTATATTCTCTCCACATAGCCATGGCAAGCTATCTAATACGTCTTGTGTCCACAAGTTCTCCAATAGAAGCCAGTGTTTGGGAGAGTTAAATTTGCAATATTCAGGTATGGCATAGAGTACTGCTGCCTGGTAGTATGATTCAAAATCTGGCATAACCAATCCCCCATGTGCTTTAGATTTGTACAAAGTCTCTCTTTTACCTCTACCCCTATGTGTTTGCCATATATATAGTGAAATATGGTTTGGTTTAATGCTGTAAAATAGGATGTCATCTGCTGCTCCCTTTGATCATGGCTCCTGAAGTCTGGAGGGAAAGTGATTTGAAAAGAAAGAGGATTCCTGCAGAGAAGCAGAATTTTAGAGAGACATTTTATGTAGGAGATTGCCCAGAACTCTAGAGAGTCACATACAGGTGGTAATCTCGGTGCAGGGAGGGAATCTGTGTGTGTGTGTAGGCTGTGTTTTTTTTGTAAATGAAACTGACATCTTAGTGTAACAAGGAGGCTCTGAGGCCAGAGAGCTGAAAACATTTTTGCTTCCCAACAATCCTTTTTGTTTATTTGTGGAATAAATGTGCTGTACAAGTAATTGCATTGTGTTTCTTAATGCTAAAATGGTAAGTTGTAACCATGTGCTCTCTGCCTTCCAGGATGATCTCATTTATGTTTTGCCTGGTAGGATGGTGATGTCACCATGAGTTGCCTGGTAGGATGGTGTTGTCTCTGTGAGCTGCCTGGTAAAATTATTTTCCTATGAACTGCCTGATAAGAGGTTGTCGTCACTATGAGCAGCTTGGTAAATGGCATTCTTATGAGCTGCCTGGTGGGAAGGTTCTCCTATGAGCTGCCTGGTAGGATGTTGTTGTCTCTATGAACTGCCTAGTAGGATGGTTTTCCTATGAGCTCCCTGATAGGATGTTGTTGTCACTATGAGCTGCCTAGCAGACTTGCTTTTCAAGGATATGCCTGGTAGGCTGGTGTTGTCTCTATAAGCTGTCTGGAAGGATGAGTTGCCTATGGGATGTTGTTGTCACTATGAGCTGCCTGATGGTTTTCATATGAGCTGCCTGGTAGGATGTTGTTGCCACTATAAGCTGCCTTGTAGGATGGTTTTTCATATAAGCTGCCTGGTAGGATGTTGTTGTCTCTAAGAGCTGCCTGATAGGATGTTGTTGTCACCATGAGCTGCCTGGTAAATGGTGTTCTTATGAGCTGCCTGCTATAATGGTGTTGAGCTGCATGGTAAAATTATTTTCCAAGGAGCTGCTTAGTAGGATGTTGTTGTCTCTATGAATTGCCAGTAAGATGGTTTTCCTATGAGCTGACTGATAGGATGGTGTTGTCACTACGAGCTGCCTGGTAAGTTGGTTTTCCAATGTGCTGCCTGCTAGGATGATGTTGTCTGTATGAACTGCCTGGTTGGTTTTCTTATGAGCTTCCTGGTAGTATGGTTTTCCTATGAGCTGCCTGGTAGGATGGTTTTCCTATGAGCTACCTGATAGGATGGTGTTGTTTCTATGAACTGTAAGATGGTTGTCCTATGAGCTGCCTGGTAGGATGGTGTTGTCACTATGAGCTACCTGGTAGGATGGTGGTGTCACTGTGAGCTGCCTGGTGGGATTTTTTTTAAAGGAACTGTTTGGTAGGATGGTGTTTTCTCTATGAACTGCCTGGTAGGATGTTTTTCAATGAGCTCCCTGGTAGGATGATATTGTCTCTATTATCTGCATGGTAGGATGGTTTTCATATGAGCTGCCTAACAGGATGGTTTTCCAATGAGCTGCCTGGTAGAATGGCGTTTTCAATTTGAGCTGCCTGGTATGATGGTTTTCATATGAGTTGCCTGATAGGATGTAGTTGTCTCTGTGAGCTGCCTGGTAGGATTATTTTCCTATGAGCTGCCTTAAAGGATGTTGTCACTATGAGCAGCTTGGTAAATGGCATTCTTGTGAGATGCCTGAACTATCTGGTAGGATGGTGTTTTCTCTATTAACTGTTTGGTAGGATGGTCTTTGAGCTGCCTGATAGGATGGTGTTGCTACTATGAGCTGTCTAGTATGATAGTTTTCCTATGAGCTTCCTGGTAGGATGTTGTTGTCACTATGAGCTACTTTGTCAGATGGTCTTTCATATGAGCTGCCTGGTAAGATGTTGTTATCTCTATGAGCTGCCATGATAAAATGTTGTTGTCATCATGAGCTGCCTGGTAAATGGTGTTCTTATGATCTATATGATGCTATAATGGTGTTGTCACTATGAGCTTCATGGTGAAATGGTGTTCCAAGGAGCTGCCTGGTAGGATGTTGTTGTCTCTATGAACTACCTAGTAGGATGGTTTTTCTATGAGCTGACTGATAGGATGATAGGTGTTGTCACTATGAGATGCCTGCTGGGGTGGTGTTCCAATGTGCTGCCTGGTAGGATTGTGTTGTCTGTATGAACTACCTGGCTGGTTGGATTTCTTATGAGCTGCCTGTTAGGATGGTTTTTCCTATGAGCTGCCTGATAGAATGTTGTTGTCACTATAAGCTGCCTGGTAGGATGGTGGTGTCCTTATGAGCTGCCTGGTGGAATGTTCTTTTTGAGGAGCTGTCTGGTAGGATGGTGTTTTCTCTATGAATTGCCTGGTAGGATGTTTTTCCAATTAGCTGTGTCATTATGAACTGTCTTGTAGGATGATTTTTCATATGAGCTGTCTGGTAGGATGGTGTTGTCTCTATGAGCTGTCTAACAGGATGTTTTCCAATGAGCTGCCTGGTAGGATGGTGTTGTCTCCATTAACTGCATGGTAGGATGGTTTCTCTATGAGCTGTATGATAGGCAGGATGTTGTTGTCACAATGAGCTGCCTTGTAGGATGATTTTTCATATGTGCTGCCTGGTAGGATGGTGTTGTCTCTATAAACTGCATGGTAGGATGGTTTTCTTATGAGCTGCCTAATAGGCAGGATGTTGTAGTCACTATTAGCTGCCTGGTAGGATGAATTTTCATATGAGCTGTGTGGTAGGATGGTGTTATCTCTATGAGCTGCCTGGTAGAATGGCTTTACTATGAGCTGCCTGTTAGGATGGTGTTTTCTCTATGAACTGCCTGGTAGGATGGTTTTCCAATGAGCTGCCTGGTAGGATGGTGTTGTCTGTATGAACTACCTGGTAGGATGGTTTTCCTTTGAGCTGCCTGATAGGGTGTTGTGGTGACTATGAGCTGCCTTGTTGGATGATTTTCCTATGTGCTACCTGGTAGGATAGAGTTGTCACTTTGAGCTACCTGGTAGGATGTTTTTTCTTTGAGCTGCCTGAAAGGATAGTGTTGTCCCTATGAGCTGCCTGGTAGGTTGGTGTTCTTTTGAGTTGCCTGATAGGTTGGTTTTTGTTTTCCTGTGAGTTGATTGGTAGGATGGTTTTCATATGAGTTGCCTGGTGGGATGGTGTGTCAATTTGAGCTGCCTGGTAGGATGTTATTTCTATGGGTTGCCTGCTAGGATTGTGTTGTCACAATGAGCTGCCTGGTAGTAAAGGTGTTCATATGAACTGCCTTGTAGAATGGTGTTCTTATGAGCTATCTGGTAGGGTGTTGTCATCACTATATGCTGCTTGATAGGATGATTTTCCTATGAGCTGCCTGGTAGAATGGTTTTCAGCTGCTTGTAGGATAGTATTGTCACTTTGAGCTGCCTAGAAGGATTTTGTTGTCACTATGAGCCACCTTGTAGGATGGTTTTTCTGTGCGCTGCCTGATAGGATGGTGTTGTCTCTATGAGCTGCCTAGTTGGATGATTTTCCTTTGAGCTGCCTGATAGGATGGTGTTGGCACTTTGAGTGGCCTGATAGGTTGGTGTTCTTTTGATCTGCCTGATTGTGATTGTGATGATGGTGCCACATTACACCACTGTAATGTGGCACCAGGTACAAGGGAAACATTTACTTGTAGGAAGTATGATTGATTCACATATGTAGAGGGCACATGGACAATTTGTAAGCTCTGGTAGGCAGGACTAACTGTACTACTTATATTAATTTTTATCTTCTTGTATGTAATCTGTGTGTTCAGTTTGTACACCCAATTAATGTATTATATAGTATTATGTAATATGTTGGTGTTTTATAAATTCAGTCCTAATAATCACTTTTTATAACTCTAAGGTCTTATTTGTGAAGCTACCTCTTCATATTGGCTTGTTGATTAGCTTAGTGCTATATTGTCATTGTTTCTTAGGTGCAGCATCAGCACTGTAATCACTGTTGCTTTATAGATACATGTTAATAATAATAATAATTCTGGCAAAGTTTAAAGCATGCAATTAACTGTGGTCCAGCAATACCAAGGTCATATTCTTTAGGTTATTATGACATTCCTATAAAACCCCATATGAGTTTTAGGGCTTTCTTTTTTCCAGATTAAAAAGCCCACATGCCGCCCCAACCCCAGTGGTACCATAAAGTCAGCATGGGAAAGAGAGAAGCAGATGCTGAGCAGTTTTCTTCTGTTGCACTGGGCTGGAGTTGGCACGATCCTTCAATAGGTTAATTACAAATAAAATACTCCTGGGGACTATAAATTGCACTGCTTCCAGCACAGTGTGACTGACAGAATCAAACAGGATCCATAACTGTTGTTGGAGTGTCATTTTTAAAAAGAAAAATTTTGGCAGGTTGGCACTGGCATATAAATAAGCATGATGCCAATGGGTTTTTTTTTTGCCTTCCTCTGGATCGGTTAGGCAGTTAAAAAAAAAAAAAGTTAAAAAAGTTGAACTTGGTGGACGTGTCTTTTTTCAGCCTAAATTACTATGTGTTACTATGTTTGCTGTCACCAATCTCTGGGATTTTAATCCTGTGGTTGAACAGCAGCTCTGCAGGTGATCTATCCGTTGTGCAATGTGGAGTGCACATTTTTGCTTCCATGGCTTGCCTTCAGATGTAGTTGCTGTAAGAAACTTCCCCATCATACGCATGAACCTTTCAACCTCCCCATTTGCTTGGGGCCACAGTGGAGTGATGTGCTGGTGCTTAAACCCTAGGTATGAAGCAAAGTTCTTGAACTGATCTCCATTGAAGGGTGGGCCATTGTCTGGTTTTACATTTGTCTGTGGGATGCCCAGCAAGGAGAACACTTTGTCTAAAACAGGTAAAACTGTAACAGAGGATGTTGATCTAACAATCTCATCTACTGGATATCTGGAGTAATCATCGATGATAACCAACAAGTATTCGCCAGTATGGAATGGCCCTTAAAAATCAATGCTAACATGACACCATGGAGCCGCTGGCAAAACAGACATCTGTAATGATTCCTTATGTGTACCAGGCGTTGTTGCCTGACATGCAATGCATCTTTGCACCACTATCTCTGCTTGCCAATCTATGTTAGGAAACCATTCTTTTTCTCTAAGAAGTCTTTTCATTTTTACTATACCTTGGTGTCCTTCATGTGCAAAGGCCAACATTCTGTGTTGTAGACAGTATGGAACAAGTATTCAACTACCTCTTAAAAGGATTCATCATTTTATGTAAGCTCCTTTGCAAACCTTTTGAATATCATGAGTTTTGCTGAATGC
The DNA here is from genome assembly GCA_024363595.1 of Xenopus borealis. Lineage (NCBI taxonomy): Eukaryota > Metazoa > Chordata > Amphibia > Anura > Pipidae > Xenopus > Xenopus borealis. The sequence goes on from CM044442.1 coordinate 63,158,990, forward strand.
TTTGTGTGTCTGTCTACAGCACACATGTCAAACACAAGGCCCGCGGGCCAAATCCGGCCCGCGAGGCCTTGCAATGTGGCCCGCACCTACGGAACGCATATTAGGACATCCTTGCGTAAAACCGCAGTCCTATATGCGCTCTCGTAAGGCTGGGGAATGCGGCGTCCAAATTTTTTATACTCACCCTTCCTGCGAATCTTCAGTAGGGGAAATTACAGAATCAGCCCTCTCTCATCAGCCATCCCTCCTCGCTTCTCAGCCCTCCCACCTCAGCAGTCAGCCAATAAAAAAATCAGCCCTCCATCCTCAGCCCTCCCTCTTCGCTACTCAGCCCTCCCACCTCAATCGTCAGCTAATCAAAATCAGCCCTCTCTCATCAGCCCTCGCTTTGACGTGATTGGCCCACTAAAATCTGCTAAGACGCGATTGGCTGTGAATAATGGCGCCAAATATGGAACCGGAAATTGAAAAAATGTACATGAAGTCAGAGAACTAAAAAACCAGGGCTGAGTTGCGAGGAGGGAAGGATGAGGAGGGAGGGCTGATTTTTATTGGCTGACTATTGAGGTGGGAGGGCTGAGTAGCGAGGAGGGATGGCTGATGAGAGAGGGCTGATTCTGTAATTTCAAAACACATCAGTAAATAGTGCTACTCCAGCAGACTTCTGCACTAAAATCCATATCTCAAAAGAGCAAACAGATTTTGTTATATTCAGTTATGAAATCTGACATGGGGCTAGACATTTTGTCAATTTCCCAGCTTCCCCTGGTCATGTGACTTGTGCCAGCACTTTAGGAGGGAATGGCTTTCTGGCAGGTTTTTCATTCTCAATGTAACTAAATTGAATGCAGTGGGACATAGTAACATAGTAAGTTAGGTTGAAAAAAGACACGTCCATCAAGTTCCTTCCTGACTCCAAAATGGCAATCAGACTAGTTCCTGGGTCAACTTGTATAATGAGCCATCTTCCATAACCCTGTATTCAAAATGTAAAAATATTCAAGCCACTTATACCCTTAATGGGACTGCACTAGGCAAATCCATT
>CM044442.1:63182441-63209608 GCA_024363595.1 Xenopus borealis
TGTGTGTAGTCTTGGTATTGCAAAGATGTTTAACAAAGTTACAAGATGACAGCCCCCTGCGCAAACTTTGAAAGTATAAATAATTTGTCTTATTAGGCTTCTGGTGCAGTAAGTTCATGTTTATATTTAGCATACAAAATACAGCATTTCTAACATTATTCAATTTATGACTTTAGTTGCCCTTTAACTGTCTCTTATGCTAACAAAACCTCATCTCCAGTTTCACTTTATGTACTGTAGGGTTCCCACAAGGTTCTGTACTTTACCCGCTATTGTTCTCCCTGTACACTTTGTCTTTGGGAGATCTCATCAAATCATTTGGCTTTAATCAGCTGTATGCTGATCATACCCAAATATATTTATCAACCCCTTCATTAACAGCTGAAACAGAGGTTCAAATCTCTAGCTGCCTCCTAGCTATCTCAAATTGGATGAACCAGTGCCATCTCAAACTCAACCTAACTAATCATCTTTCCACCTAAGCCTGGTCCTACTCCCTTTTTTTACTATCTCTATTGATGGCATGCTCATTAATCCTGTCAACTCAGCACACTTTCTGGGGGTAATCTTTTACTCATGTATCTCCTTCTCTGTTCATATTAACACCACTGTCAATACCTGTCACTATATCTCAAGCAATATTGCCAAAATCCATCCCTTCCTTTCACCTGCTATGGCCAAGACACCCATGCATGCTCTCATCCTATACAGACTAGATTACTGTAACCTTCTACTAACTGGCCTCCCTAACTCCCATCTCTCCCTTCTACAGTTTATATTAAACACTGCTGCCAGAATTATCCTCACCTTGTCCAAATGGGTACATTCCCCTCCCCTTCAGACTAGAAGAAAAGGACTTTCATTTGAAGCAGCGTAGGTGGTTCTTCACAGTCAGGACGGTGAGGTTGTGGAATGCACTGCCGGGTGATGTTGTGATGGCTCATTCTGTTGATGCTTTTAAGAGGGGTTTGGATGATTTTTTGGACAGACATAATATCAAAGGCTATTTTGATACTAAACTCTACAGTTAGTATATCTATGGGCATATATGGTTTGTGTTTGAAAGAGTGGATATATGTGTGTGTGTGTGTGTGTGTATGCTGGGTTTCTAATTTGGAGGGGTTGAACTTGATGCACTAGGTCTTTTTTCAACCCAATATAACTATGTAACTATGTAACTATATACTGAAGTCCTTATCATGGCTTTCTATAAAACAAAGAATAACTTATAAACTCCTCATGACCTTCAAAGCACCCCCACTACTACTGCTGTTTCCCATGCCAAACTATTCTCTCTTGTAGCTCCTTTTATTTGGAATGCCATTCCTGAATATCTCTGGAGAGAATCCACCATCAGAGTTTTTCAACGAAACTCAAAGTCTACCTCTGGGAGCAGCTGGATAACACCTGAACTGGGAACTAGGAGTCATATGACAGTGTAACAAACTGTAACCTACAGCATTTTATTACCCCTCCGAATTGTTTCTGTATGTTAACCCTTGGGGTCTCCTTGATACTGAGCACATAAAGGGCACAAATCACAGCCAAAATTAAACACATATTAACAGTCTGAGCAATAAACCTATAAATATCCGTTTTTAAAAAATCTCATACTTTGTCAAATAGGTTCTTTCACTGAGGGAATCCATACTGTGACTATAACATGCACTACCCAGAATGCCTAGCTTTAGCAAACTCCTCCACTACAAGTATCACAAGATTTCTCTATCTTATCCCCTGTTGGTAATTTCATTATGCAAATGAAGGGTGCACACTAACTTCCAGAAGGTGGCAGCACTACTGAACAGCAGCTACCACAGAAGTTTGGTAGATTTGAAAATAGCTTAGAAGGTTTATTAGGCAACCAAGAAATTTCAACTGAGCATGTGTGAGATTTCAGAGCTGCAGTTGGCTGTGATGATATAGGTAGGAGAAGCCAGTAAAATCAAGATGCCTGCCTCAACTAGAACTGCAGTGGAGATAGGGGAGATTTTGCAGAAGGTATAGTGAGCTGATGATTCACATTATTCAAACAATTCTGTTTTAAAAATCGAATGATTCAAATAAAAATCTATACGAATATTCGAATACTCGATTATCAAATTACTCCCCTTTAAATTTTTATTCGACTGCCTTGTTCGCCAGTTTAAATCTGCCGAAGTTGTTTGGTCGAATTTTGATCGAATTGTAAAACTTCGATCGAAGGGTTAAAATCGTTTCAATCGATCGATTCAAACGATTTAATCGATCAATCGGATTTTTACTATTCAATCGTTCGACAAATCAAATAGCGGTAAAATCCTTCGAGTTTGAAGGATTTTACTTCCCTTTTATTCACATGGTCGAATTTTTTATTTTTTTAAATTCAAAATTCGACCATTGCTAAATCTGCCCCATAGTGTCTTTACTTAGTAAATTATTTTAGTAATGATTGGTGCCCTTTAATCCGTATTGTAATTATATTTTATATTCATGTGAATTGTATTTCTAATAATGCATTATTGTTACTTTTTATTTCAATGACCCCTTGTTTGTTACTATTAATTTATTATTTTGCTGTACAGTGCTTTGCCTTCAAAGCATAAAAATAGGCAAATATTTAAAGGAAAACTATACCCCCCCTGAACAATGTAGGTCTCTATAAAAAGATATTGCATAAAAAAACTCATATGTAAAACCCTGCATCATGTAAAGAAACCACTTTCATAATAATATACTTTTTTAATAGCATGTGCCATTGGGTAATCATAAATAGAAAATGGCAGCCTCCTGGGATCATATGATTCAACGGTGCACACAAACATACCAAACAAACTATAAAGTTAGGTCACATCAGCCAATTAACAGACAGAATTCTGTCTTTTGCTTCCACACTTCTTCCTGTTACAGTTAGAGTTGAAATATTTCTGGTCAGGTGATCTCTGAGGCAGCACACAGACCATCACCAAATGGTGGTTCAAGGCAAGAGATGTAAAAGCGTTATATTTACTTAAATATATATTTCAGTTTGGGAAGATTCTTTAATATGCCACTTAATTTGATATAAACTGTTGCTCAAGTATTTATTTTGGGGGTATAGTTTTCCTTTAATAATTTTTGCATCAAATCTTCCATTACAAACATGAATATATTTGAGGCTATATGTTGTTACACATTATGAATACATTTATTGAGATGTAAATGCCATGGAAAATACTATTTACTGCCCTATTTGGCTGACCTTGTTCTCATACCACATTGCATACACCATTAGACCACACCCTTTTGGTTTATTTTAAATGGATAGTTCACCTTTGAGATAACTTTTTGCATAATGCAGAGTATGATAGTCTGAGAAAAGTTACAATTGGTTTTCATTTTTGTTATTTGTGTTTTTTCAAGTTATTAAGCTTTTATTCAGCAGCTTTCCAGTCTGCAGTTTCAAAAACCTGGGTGCTAGGGTCCAAATATACCTTGCAACCATGCATTATAAGAGATTGGAATATGAATCAGAAAGGTATTGAATAGAAAGAAGAGTAATAGTAGCAATAACAATGCATTTGTAGCATTACATTTGTATTTTAGATGGGGTCAGTGACCCCCTATTTTAAAGATGAAAAGAGTCAGAAGAAAAAGCCAAATAATGTAAATAGACTATACAAAAGAAATAAGACCATTTGAAAGGTTGTAGAATTGCTAATTTTATGACATATTAAAAGTTAATTTAAAGGTGAACCACCCCTTTAATGGTATTACAATCACAATAGGAGACCTGTGAAAGGACAAAAGGAACTTGTGGCCATCTTGCTGTTTCTGACCAGAGATAATCTTGGTTCCCTAAATGATGATAGTTCAAATGAAACTTAAATGAAAGAGCTTACCTTTGACTGAATTCAGAACCCAAGCTTGGATTTGCTCTGAACAGAAAATTATTTAGCAAAAAGTAAAAAAAAATAAAATAGAAAATGCAGAAAAATCCAAAATGAAATGTCAGCTACATCAGAAGACTTCTCTGCAGATTTACAAAGCAGTCTGCACTTTGTTGCAAGTGTACCAGAAGATGAAACTTCTGACTTACAGTTATCTTCGAAACCACTGTCAATGCATCTGGCACACTTAGGGGCATATTTATTATGTTGTGTAGAAAATGGAGGGATATTACACCACACATAACCAGACTTTGCTCTAAATTGATGTAAAAAAACTGTGTAAAATTTTTACACATTTTTTCTTAGCGTGACTTTCACTAGCAATGTTAAATAATGGTGGCAAATCTGCTGTTTGCATGGTTTAAAATAACACACATTGTGAGATATTTTCTCAGATTTTTTACAACTTTTTTGGCAAATTTTGTTTACAAGGCATAATAAATATGCCACTTAGAAGTGAGGTGTCATCTTTAATATACTGCCCCCCCATGAAGACATCAGTGGTTTCTTTAATTAATGTAAAGTGATTTGAGTCCCTTGATAGAAAGCAATGTTTACGTATTATCACACAATAAGTAAATAAATAAAACAAATAAGAGATCATTTCTGGCTGGTACACTCCATTCTTTCCTGATATCAAAATCTATCAAGGTCTATATGAAAAACACAGTTTGCAGATAAGTATAAAAATCATAAATCTATTCATAACCAAACAAGGATTTTTAAACATGCAAACAATTTTGCAGAATGTTGTTATAATATTGTATTGTGTCTGCAGGAGCTGGAGTCTGAAAGAGTTAAGCTAATGGAAGACGTCATAACTAATAAGGGCAAAATGCAAGAACTAGAGAACAATCTCCTTTTCCGTCTGACTAGTACCCAGGACTCTTTAGTGGATGACCAATCTCTGATTGAAGGCTCAGAAAAACAAAATCAACAGCTGAGGAGGTACAAGCCATACTGTGATTATTTCATAAAGATGTCAACCCAAATTACCTGCTTTATGTGGGCAGATTAAAACTGATGCAAATAACCAAAAAAATATTTTATCCTAATGAATAAATGCAAGTTCAACTTTACCAGAAGGGCTTTTATTCCCTTTGAGTATAATAATGAAGACACTAATTATACAGTAACGGTGGATGTAAAAGACTTTCATCTAATAAATAAACCATTTCATGCAATGCTGCCTCTTTTGAAACCGAATGAAACCTCATAACTTTGTGAATGAATTAAGCTTACCTACAGTACGAGAGCATTTTGTTTTGCTTTCCCATTCCACAAAAGGACATTTATCAAAGATTAAGATATGATTAAGTATACACTAAAAACCTTTTGCACCGATTCAAATGTATTATTGTACAGTTCTTTTTTCACCCAGAAAAAAATGTATTGTTTTCAGAATTAAAAAAAAATCTCTATAATTTTGATGACAAGATCACGTTTTCATGTGATGAACTTGATGGACGTGTATTTTTTCAACCTAACTTACTATGTTACTACAGTATGATGAAACTTGAGGTAGTGTTAGGTAAAGCTCATGGATATCAGGATAGGCAGCAAATGTTGGTCTTAAAAATTGCTGTTATCTAACAATAATCCAGTCACCATCACAGTAGTGGTAATTTGTGAGGAACTGGATTTCAATGCAATCCCTAGCTAACTGCTACCTTAGCTTCTATTTAAAGGACTGCTGAGCCATCATTGTACCAATCATTTCCCTATATTCTTTACTTCAATTTAAATGCTTTATACGCTAGTTTATACCTTAATTTTTTTTATTTATATGTATTCTTGAGGCTAATGGCACATGTTACAATCTCTGTCTGCATTTTTCATCAGTGGAGAAGCGCCTAACCTGGCAATGTAGTCTGGACTATGTTTAAATGGAAACTGACTGTTTATCGAATTGACATTTAAATTTGCCCTGAAATCCACATTTGTCAACCCTGGTGACTGGGTTAATGCGCATGTAAGGAGGTAAATTATAAGTTAATGGGTAATAAGTTTGGCCACTAGATGGCAGTGAGTACTAAATTATACTGTGAAATATAGCATTGCTGGTTGTGAAAATAAGGATAACGGAAACAGGAAGAGGAAAGGCGGTGAGTATTCTGGCAGTAATAGAGAAAGGGACAGTAGTCTGATCAGGGAAAGGTAAGGAAAAAGCACTGTGCTGTAATCTGCCTGAAGTCATTGCAATAAAGTTCAACTGTTTATGAGAAAGTCTTCCATACTTCGTGTCTCAGGATTACATTTGGAGTAGATCTGCAGGATGGAAGATTCTGGAGCGGTGACTTCAGCGGCAGCAATGCTCTTCCTACCCTTATACAAGGTGCCTGCTGAGCATGGAGCAGACCTAGCACTTGGCTCACTGGATGGTGATGTTCACAAGGCAGTTAACGTTGGCAGAAAGAGATTCCCTAGATGAGATAGTGGCCCACCTGGAGGGGCTATATGGAGAAGTTGCACGTTCCACAGATTTACGCACCAGGTTTTTCACGAGAGCACAGAGAGAAGGAGAGATGCTCCCCCAATTCGCAGTGGCACTACGGGAGCTCTGGAACAAGATTACTAAAGTATTGTGTATACAATAGAGTATACAATAGAGTCTGAGTTCCCAGGCTCGCTTCATAGATGCACTGACTCTGCTCAATCTAGTCAGTGGCTGATATGATTCAAAAAGCTTTAATAAAAATTAATGTAAACAAGGCGCCAGGGCCTGATGGTATACATCCACGGGTTCTAAGAGAGCTTAGTTCAGTTTTAGACCATCCCCTATTTCTGATTTTCTCAGATTCACTTTCATCTGGTATGGTGCCTATGGATTGGACAAAAGCTGATGTCATCCCAATATTTAAAAAGGGATTACGATCTCAGCCTGGCAATTATAGGCCAGTAAGTTTGACATCTGTGGTGGGCAAATTATTTGAAGGCTTGTTAAGGGATCACATTCAAAATGTTGTCCTAGGGAATGGCATTATGAGCAGCAATCAGCATGGCTTTATGAAGGATAGGTCATGCAAGACAAATTTGATTGATTTTTATGATGAGATAAGTAAGATGCTGGACAGTGGGGGGGGCAGTAGATGTGATATACTTGGATTTTGCCAAAGCGTTTGATACCGTGCCCTACAAACGACTGCTTTCTAAACTAAGGTCTGTTGGGCTTAATGAAGGCGTTTGCACATGGATAGGGAACTGGCTACAGGATCGGGTACAGAGGGTGGTTGTTAATGGTACATTCTCTACTTGGAGTAAGGTTCTTAGTGGGGTCCCTCGGGGCTCGGTGTTGGGTCCACTTTAATTTAACTTGTTCATTAATGACTTAGGGCAGGGTGTTGTAAGTAATGTATCAGTGTTTGCGGATGACACAAAACTATCCAGCCCAATTAATTCCATCCAGGATGTGGCATCCTTGCAACAGGATCTTGACAAACTGGCAATCTGGGCAGCTAAGTGGCAAATGAGATTCAATATTGATAAATGTAAAGTCATGCACCTGGGATGTAAAAATATTCAAGCCACTTATACCCTTAATGGGACTGCACTAGGCAAATCCATTATGGAAAAGGACCTTGGAGTCCTTGTAGATGATAAACTTGGCTGTAGCAAGCAGTGCCAGTCAGCAGCATCAAGGGCCAATAAGGTCTTGAGCTGTATTAAAATGGGCATAGAGTCACGGGAGGAGGGTGTCATTCTTCCACTTTATAGAGAACTTGTAAGGCCACATCTAGAATATGCCATACAGTTTTGGTCTCCCTCACTCAACAGGACATTATTGTATTAGAGAGGGTACAGAGAAGGGCAACTAAGCTGGTAAAAGGTATGAAAAACCTTAGCTATGAGGAAAGACTGGCCAAATTGGGGATGTTCACGCTGGAGAAGAGGCGCTTAAGGGGTGATATGATAACTATGTATAAATATATAAGGGGGTCATATAATAATCTCTGTAATGCTTTATTCACCAGTAGGTCTTTCCAGATGACACGAGGTCACCCATTCCGTTTAGATGAAAAGAGGTTCCACCTAAATATTCGGAAGGGGTTTTTTACAGTGAGAGCTGTGAAGATGTGGAATTCTCTCCCTGAAACTGTTGTACTGGCTGATACATTAGATAGCTTTAAGAAGGGGTTGGATGGCTTTTTAACAAGTGAGGGAATACAGGGTTATGGAAGATAGCTCATTGTACAAGTTGATCCAGGGACTAGTCCGATTGCCTTTGGAGTCAGGAAGGAATTTTTTCCCCCTCTGAGGCAAATTGGAGAGGCTTAGGATGGGGTTTTTTGCCTTCCTCTGGATCAACTAGCAGTTAGGCAGTTAAAATTAAAAAAAAAAAAGGTTGAACTTGATGGATGCAAGTCTTTTTTCAGCCTAACTTACTATGTTACTATGTTACGATGGATAGCTGAGGACTGGCAATGGTGACTGAGCCAGACAGCCTCCTTCGTGACCAGTTTGTGGCAGGCCTACGTCAAAACGAGAGTGAGAACCGCGTTAAAGGAAAGGGTGCGAGCCAACAACGGCATCCTATTCCAGGTTGTTCTACGGGAGGCTATAGAGCGGAGTCAAGACGAGGAAACAAGCTCTTCAGAACGCTGCCCATCTAAGACAATTGCTATCTCTGGAGCAGAGTCAGCGACAGGCATAACCTCCCATGGACTAGAGGAAATGGTGAAAGATCTGTGGGAAAACAGGCCCAGACCTGGAACGCTCTGGTTATCATCGGCATGTATGTCCTGCAGGAACTGGATGGACTACTCTTGGCCGGTGTGGGGCCAGAATACTGGAATAGGGTCCCAGCCAACTTAGAGACTTGCCAGCTGCTGCGGCAAGTGGACCGGAGGTGTGAACAGCAGCAAGTGCTACAAAGGCTACCTGGCCGTGCGGGGATTGTACGTACCCCAGCTAAGCAGCCACCTCACCTTCCAAGTGGGCATGAAGTAATGATACCTATGCGGGTTGGCACCCAATTCGCGATGAAAGGGGCTACTAGGCTCATTGAACCCTGTGCTGACATCAGCGGGCGGGAAGGAGAATGGCTAGTCGCCTTACTCAGTGGGGAAGGTACAGGATGGCTCTGTGCCTGTCAGGATAATGAATTTAGGCCCCTCACCAGTGACTATGCCCACCAATACTATTGTTGCTGAGGTGTTTGCAATCACACCCGATGATGTATTGGATGCTGCCGAGGAGAGCTACTGCCCACAAGGCTCCACATGAACCAATCAGCTTCCAGATAAGTCCCTACAACAGAGAATCCTTCAGCAACTTGATGTTGCCCACTTGGAATTGACAAATTCACAGAGGCAGTGCTTTGCTTCTGCAGCATTGGGGGGTATATGCCTGTGATGATGAGGACTATGGGTTTACTTCTGCCATTGACCACCCCATTGAGACTGGAAGTTCCTCCCCATCCGAGAAAGGTACAGGAACATTCCCCCAGCATTATATCAGGAAGTTAGGAGCCTGTTGCGCAAGATGCTTGATGGTGGTGTTATCCGGGAAAGTCAAAGTCCGTAGGCGGCTCCCATTGTTCTGGTCCGAAAGAAAGATGGCATTTGGTTTGAAAATTAAAACCTGCCAAGTGTTGATTGGCCCAGACGCAGTTGGCCTACCTGGGACATATTGTTAGCAAGGACAGGGTGGCTCCTGACCCCGGTATAGTGCAGGCTGTACAATGCTGGCCCCCTCCCACCAATGTGGGGCAACTGAGATCCTTTCTGGGCCTGGCTGGATACTACCAGTGCTATGTAAAGAACTTTGCCCGGTTGGCAGCCCCATTGACCAAGTTGTTAGAGGGGCATGTCAAGGAGAAAGGAAAGAGATGTCAGGTGACCAGGTGGACTTGGGGATCTGAGCAGCAGATAGCTTTTGAGCAGTTAAAAACCTGCTTATCCTCTGCTCCAGTGTTGGCGTATGCGGATTATAAGCTGTCGTTCTGCTTATATACAGACGCCAGCCTGTAGGGACTAGGGGCTGTACTGGCCCAAGTCCAAGAGGGGAAGGAGAGAGTGATAGCATATACCAGCCGAAGCCTGTCACCCACTGAGCGAAACCTAGCAAATTATATATATGAATATTTGGTGGGGCATCATGTAGACATTTACACAGATAATAACCCTTTGGCCTACCTAAGCTCTGCATGATTGGGGCCTTGGAGCAGCATTGGGTGGCCCAACTAGCCCAGTTTGACTATATGATTCACTATAAGCCTGGGAAGTCTCACCAAAATGAAGATGCCGTGTCCCGTTACTACATAGATGTACCGGTTGGGCAGTGTGATGAGGAAAGAGAGGGGGCTGAGATTCCCCCGCTGAAAGTTAGGACCCGAGGGAGGCAGGAGGCCTCCAATACACAGATGGCTGGGGTGGAATGCATCATGCAAGAAATCTACACAGAGGCCCAAAAGAATGATCCCACACTCTAACAGGTACTTTATTGGGTGAGGAAGGAGCAGTGGCCCCCTGGTCAGGTGAGGGTCCGGATGGTTCCAGTGGCTAGGGCACTGCTGCGGCATTGGGACAGGCTACAAGAGCGCCATGGCCTACTATACCGGCAAAGTGAATGGGAAAAGGAGCGGCGGAAGGTCTGGCAGTTGGTGGTCCCTGCCGCCCAGTTGCAGGAAGTGTGCCGCATTATGCATGAGACTGGGGGCCACTTTATGGCAGCAAAGACTGAGCAGCTAGTCCGCCGTTACTTCTTTGCTCCACGATTAGGTGCAAGGAAATGTGCTAGCAGTGCCCACAATGTGTTATTCATAAGGCTCGTCCAGACAATACCACTGCCTTTTAGATCCGCACCGGAGAGACTTTTGAGCTAGTGGCCATGGCTTTTGTCACGATAGCAGGCGCACTGGGAGGATACCGATATGCCCTGGTATTCATTGACCATTTTTCTAAGTTTGCCATGGTAGTGCCCACAAAAGATCAGACAGCCCAGACTACAGCTAAATTTATGTGGACTCATGTTATAAGGCTATACGGTTGCCCCCAGAGGTTCTTGTCACATCAGAGTCCAAATTTTGGGTCACAACTGGTCACTGAACTCTGCAGATTTCAGGGTGTGCGCAAGTCACACACAACCCCCTATCACCAACAGGACAATGGAGTTTGTGAGCGGTTTAATTGGACATTGATAAATCTGTTGTAAACCCTAGGGGAGGAGTACCATGATAGATGGCCAGAGGTTCTGCCTGATGTGGTGTGGGCTTACAACAACACAGTGCATGCCACTACAGGGTATACCCCCTTCTTCTTGCTGTTCGGTAGACAGGCTAGGTTGCAGTTAGACCTAATACTGCCAACAGCTGAGGACTCCGTGAAATGCAACCCGGAGCACGGGTGCTGGCCAGGTGGTTGCGGGAGGCACGGAACTTAGTACTGAAGGAGACCCGCAAAGAGGTGCCACAAGTGGAGCCAGCACTGTAAAAGCCAGGAGATTGGGTGTTGATGCGGATCCCAAAAGTACAACAGGGTTCCAAGCTGTTTCCAAGATGGGAACCTGGTCCTTATATAGTAGTATCTCAGCCACACCAGAATTTCCCGGTCTATCTGGTAGAAACTGAGAGGGATAGAGGAAAGTACAAACGTGTACACAGAGATCTGCTCAAGCTGTGTGTGTTTCACTTCACTCCCGAGGAAAGATTGGCTGAGCCAGGAGGTGAGTCTGAGGGAGTCCCCACCTCTGCACCTGTAGGCCCACCACTTATTTGGTGGGCATTGCCAACTGAGGGCCAGTTGGGGCCATACACAGCAACAAACGGCCCTGGGAGCTCTCGGGCTAGATGAGGTTACAGAACCTGAAACTACCTTGGAGGAGGAGCCCCATTCAGAAAATCCAGAGGAGGAGGTCCAACTGGGAGGCTTGGGGGTCTCTTATAATTGAGGACGGGCCTCACAGGAGACTGGTTCAGGACAGAAGGAAATAGAGGAGCAGCTCTCCCAGGAGGGGGATTCCTTGGACAGAGTTGAAGGGACTGAAGACCATTCTGGTGGGCAGCTGGAGGGGCACTATCCAGTGCGGTCCAACCGCAATCAACTGCCTGCCAGGTTTACAGATTACAGGCTGTAAGAGTGTTGGGGCATGTAAGATAATGGTGTAATGACGTTCATTTACCATTGTGATAATATGTTGAGAGTTAACAATGTGTTGTTTATAGCAAAGTTTTGGCGTTAGGATGTTATAATCTTATATTCTTTTGCAGCAGCCATTGTGCTATGGCAGGTCTCGGGTGAGACTGCTGAAGATGTTGTTACTGACACTATAAAATGAATTTTAACATATGAATGTACATTAATTGTTACCTATAGGTCATGCTGATCATTTTTTGCTGAGAGCTTTGTTTTTGTATATAATGGTTAGCTGAAATTTCTAAGCCTGACTCTCTGACACTCTGACACCCTGACTTTGCCAACCTAACAGTCCCATCTCAGTCTGTTAGTTACAGTTTGTAATGATAACAGATGCCGGGTGCACAAATATGGCAGCCCCCTCATACAGGAACATGGGGGATCAGACAGGTAATGTAAAAGCATCATGCAAATACCTTATGGCAAAGTTAGAAGTAGCTTTCAAAGCCAATATTATAATAGATGTAAAAAAGAGTTTAATTTCAGGTGTCAGAATCTCTTTAAGGTAAAAATGTGATATGACAGTGATGGTGATTGGCAGACACGAGGACGTGTCATTTTCAAAAGGGAGAAGTGTAAGGAGGTAAAATATAAGTTAATGGATAATCAGTTTGGCCACTAGGTGGCAGTGAGTACTATATTATACTGTAAAATATAGCACTGCTGGTTGTGAAAATAAGGATAAAGGAAACAGGAAGAGGAAAGGCGGTGGCAATTCTGGCAGTAATGGAGAAAGGGACAGTAGTCTGATAAGGGAAAAGTGAGGAAAAAGCACTGTGCTATAATCTGCCTGAAGTCATTGCAATAAAGTTAAACTGTTTATAAGAAAGTCTTCCATACTTCGTGTCTCAAGATTACACACATCTTAACTGGCTGAAATAAACAGTCTATGAGAATAAAAGTTCAGTGCACTTTCGGTGTGACACATTAGATAATAATGTGCATTATGCCTGTCATTTGCATTCAAGGTCAGTGAGTGAAAAACTAACAAGTGCAGCAGAGACAGAAGTGAAGATTAACACAGCTTGAGAAGAGTACTGGCCTGTTGCCACACGTGGCAGCATCCTTTATTTCCTCAATGAGAAATGAGCCTGGTGAACATAATGTACCAGACATCTTTATGCCAATTCCTGGGAATATTTGACATATCAATGGAAGGATCTAGATAACATTCAAGAGAATTGCAAGTGTTTAAGTACAGAGTACATGGGATCACAAATGTCTCTTTACATTGTTAATTACATTAAAAATAGCCCTGCAAGCTAATAAGATTTCTCACAATGAATTTCAAACTCTTATCAAATGGAATGCCATTGCTTTTCTCTTATTTAAACTTTTTTCTGTTCTTCGGCACACAAGATTTCACAGCAACTGATATTGTACTGGTCAGCACCATTGTTTTTGAGTAAAAAATAGTTGGGATCAGGTTAAAAAAGGGAAGTATATTTCTATAGCACCAACATATTTCGTAGCGCTGTTAAATCAATAACAATCTTATAAGTATTATATTTAGGACTTACATTAAGAGTCCAGGTATGGGATCTGTTATCTAGATGCCTAAGATGGCTCCAATATATAGAAATTTAATTTTTCTACTTAAGGAATACATTTTTGTCAGGTTTTATATTTTTCTGTAATAATGGGACAGTACCATTCACACGATGATAAGTAAACATATATCCATATTGGTGACAAAATAAAGTAAATGTTTTGAGTAGTCTTAATGGTGTTCAAAATTAAAGAAAGGCTCTAAATTAAAAAATACCAGATCCTGCACTATACATGAGATGTAAGCAGGCAGATGCAGAAGGATGCACCCCTTCCTGTTTCCTACCTGCTTCCTAACCAGAGGACACAGGATGCAAAGGAGGCTTGTATTTACAGCTTTTCGGGTGGTAGGCACAGTAAGAACATCTCTACAGTTTCAGTATAAGGGGTTTGGTCTCATGCTCTACCACTTAGAATATTTGTATAGTGTATCTAACTTTTTTATCCAAAATGCTTCTCTCTGTAGTCAGTGCTTTTTCATGT
This sequence comes from Xenopus borealis, assembly GCA_024363595.1. Taxonomy (NCBI): domain Eukaryota; kingdom Metazoa; phylum Chordata; class Amphibia; order Anura; family Pipidae; genus Xenopus; species Xenopus borealis. Next base: position 63,196,513 of record CM044442.1, read on the forward strand.
CACCTCCTCTTGTTTTGTGGTGGCCCAACCTCAAGTACTGTCCACTTAAGTTGAAAAAGGTTGTGGTTTGCTGCATTAAAATGTCTGGAGACATTCCACATTTAAAGTTACATATGCTGCCTCTATGTTCTTTTATACGTGTTTTTATGGATCTTGTTGTTTGACCTACATAATCCATGCCACAGGAGCATTTTAGCAAATAGATGGCATTACTAGTGTTACATGTGGCAAAGTGTCTAATTTTTATTGGGACACCTTTCTCTTTTAATAATGGATGTGCAGCAGATGCAAATGAGGCATGCAGAGGTTCCCACTTTTGGTTTCCCCAGGAATCTTTGTGCACCCCTTTTAGTAGACCTAATTGTGGACTGACTAAGGGTATCACAAAGGCTTTTACCTTCAGTATGTAAGGGACATTGGCGCTGCTTCGTATCCAAGATGGTGGCGCCCACTGAATCCTTGTTGCCAGCGTGGACCTTCCACGTCAGAGTTGACGCAGCAGCGTGATGCCCATGTCACAGTTGACGCAGCGTCAAGACACCAGCATCAGAAACAGCGCAGCTTAATGACATCATGATGCTCTGGGTTTTGGCACCAATTCACAGCTATTTACAGCGCCAGAACATTACCATCAATGCCTTAGTATAGGTTCTACCTTGTGTGTTCCTGGGTGCACTTTCTGATTGATCCTGTGTTTGACCCTTGCCTGACTACCACATTCTGACTCTTCGCTGCCTGAACCGACCTTGTTGCCTGGACTTAAACAATTTTTCTGCCTAACCCTTAAAGGAACTGTTCAGGGTAAAATTAAAAACCGGCTAAATAGCTGTGCAAAATAAAAAATGTTTCTAATATAGTTAGTTATCAAAAAATGTAATGTATAAAGGCTGGAGTGACTGGATGTGTAACATAACAGAATACAACACAACTTACTGCTTTTCAACTCCCTAAAGCTGAGTTAGTCAGAGACTTGAAGGGGGGCCAAATGGGACAGAACTCTTTAATGAGTTTGCCATTGATCCTCAGCATGCAGCTCAGATTCAAAAGCAACAGTTATGTGGCCCACCCTCAAGTCACTGATTGGTTACTGCCTGGTCACCAGGGTGACCAGTGAGTGTAAACCAAGAGAGCTGAAAAGCAAGAAGTAGCGTTCTGTTCTGTTAGACTTACAGTCACTCCAGACTTTATACATTACATTTTTGCATAACTGTATTGAAACCATTTTTATGTATTTACCCGTGTTTATACTTTTATACTGAATAATTCCTTTAACTGTACCTCGCTCTGTGCTGGACTGTTGCTTCCTTCTTGGTCCGCTATTCCTGGTTGAGCCTTTGGGCCTTGACAGTATACTAGGGCCATGGACCCCTCCGAGGAAGCCCGACCAGATTTCGGCAGAGCCGTTTGCAGATTAGCTAACCGCATGGAGGTCTATGAGGCCCAGCAGGGTAACTTTGGCCTGGCTTTAACTGCTCTCCTGGATAAGCTGTCTGCTTTATCTCTGGCTGCTCTGGGTCAACCTTCTGCCTCAGCCTCACCTCCGGTGCCTTCGAGCCATACTTCCTCTCTACAGTGGTGATCCCCAGGCCTGCAGAGGGTTTCTCAACCAGTGTGAAATCCAGTTCACTTTGCTTGCCAACCAATTTGTGTCCGAACGTGCCAAGGTGGGATACATGATTACCCGCCTGATTGGCAAAGCCCTGGAATGGGCATCCCCTCTCTGGGAAAAGGAGGATCCTTTGATTGACAACTCCAAGGCCTTTAACCTGGTGCTTCAGACCATATTTGATGCTCCCGGCCGGGCTGCGTCTGCCTCTTCATGCCTACTACAGATCCACCAGGGGACTTGCATGGTGCCAGAGTATGCCATAGAGTTCCGTATGTTGGTAGCTGAGACGGCTTGGAACAATGATGCCTACCACACCACATTCTACAATGGGCTCTCCTTTTGTTTGAAGGACGACTTGGTCTCCCGTGAACTACCTACTCATTGGGAGGATCTGGTGGCTTTAGCTGTGCTAAAAGATTCCAGCCCTTGTTGGCTCCTTTGTTCCAAAGACCGATGCTTCCTAGTGCTCCTTCCCCTACAATCTCTGCTTCTTCCGTTACTCTGGCTGAGGAACCTATGCAGATTGGACATGCCCAGCTCTCTGAACAGGAGAAATTGAGGCGACAGGCAGCAGAGGGAAATCTCACTTTGCCCAAAAATGTCCTGTGAAGTCAGGAAACGCCAACGCCTAGGTCAGTTTGGGGAGACTTACCTGGGTGGGAATTACCCTCTTCCCCACAAATCTTCTCACAAATTTCTTCTGCCAGTTCAGATTCAACTTTTCTCCAATACTATCTCTTTGCAAGCCTTCCTTGATTCCGGGGCAGTCGGGAACTTCTTGGATCGGACTTTCGCAGAACAACATGCCATACCTCTGCAACCATTATCTGAACCGCTTCAAGTCCTGGCTATTGATGATTGACTTCTATCCTCCGCTTTCTCCGCGATCTTTAAATCTTCCCATGAACTTTCCTTCAAGGTCGGCTCTCTTCACACTGAAAGGATTGTCTTCCTCATCGTTGATTGCCCCTCCACTCCAGTGGTTCTAGGTTTACTCTGGCTTCATCTACATAATCCGGTCATAGACTGGTCAACTTTTCAAATTTCTCACTGGAGTTCCTTCTGTGTACAAAACTGTATTCCTAAGGGAACATTGTTAAAAGTATCATCTGTTACCATATACAGTACCTACCTTCTTTGCCTTCTGCTTATCAAGATTTCTCCAACGTTTTTTCTGTAAGAGATCTGCTGGGACTCTTCTTCCACACCGGCCTTATGATTGTCCAGTTGAATTGCTTCCTGGTGCCATGCCACCTCGGGGACATTCTTATCCATTGTCTCCATCTGAAACCAAGACCATGAAGGAGTACATTCAGGAGAATCTAAGTAGTTTCGTCCCTCTTCTTCCCCAGTGGGAGCTGGATTCTTCTTTGTCCACAAAAAAGATGGTACTCTTCGACGCTGTATTGATTATAGGGGGTTAAACAAGATAACCTCCAAAAACCGCTACCCGCTTCCCCTCATCTCAGAACTGTTTGACCTGCTCAAGGGAGAAAATATCTTTACTAAACTAGATCTACACAGAGCCTACAATCTGATCCGCATTTGTGAGGGCGATGAATGGAAAACTCCTTTTAATACTCATGATGGACATTACGAATACCTCGTCATGCCTTTTGGGCTCTGCAACTATCCCGCTGTTTTCCAGGAGTTCATAATCTTCCGAGATCTTCTTGGACTGTGTGTTGTGGTCTATTTGGATGATATACCAATCTTCTCTAAATCCTTGGAAGAACATCGGTTTCAAGGGAGTTTTTTGCCATTTTTCATCGAAGTTGACGCCTCAGATGTGGGGGCTGGAGCACTACTTTCTCAAAAGTCCGCCCACGATGGGAAACTACATCCTTGTGCCTTTTTCTCTCCTTCTGAACAAAACTATGATGTAGGGAATCGAGAACTTTTGGCGGTTAAATTGGCCTTCTAACGTCTAAATCCCAGACAAGCTTGATGAGCACTCTTCTTTTGTAGATTTAACTTTGTCTTAACTTTCTGTCCTGGTTCTAGAAATAAGAAGGCAGATGCTTTGTCCAGGAGTTTTCTCCCTAAAGAATCCAGTCATGAAGCCACAGAGCCTATCTTGCCTTCTACTAAGATTGTGACTACTTTAACTACTTCCGTAGCTTCTCAGCTGCTTTCACAGTCTTCAGCACCATTGAATACTCCTCTTGTAGTAGCATTTGTCCCACCAGAACTTCGTCAGTCCATCCTTGAACAGTCTCATAGTTCCAAGCAAGCTGGCCATCCTGGGATTCGGAAGACGACGGATCTGTTATCTCACCTTGTCTGGTGGCTGTCTCTTCAAAAGGATGTTAAGGACTTTGTTTCTACCTGTGCTACTTGTGCGGCTTCCAAGTCTGGTCATTCTCCACCGAAAGGGTTTCTTCTTCCCCTTCCCATTCCTTCCCGACCCTGGACCCATCTGGCCATGGACTTTATTGTTGATCTTCCTTTTTCCCTGGGCCATACAGTTATTTGGGTGGTGGTAGATAGATTCAGTGAGATGGCTCATTTCATTTCCCTTCGCAAGTTGCCTTCAGCTCCGGAACATTCAAAACTTTTTATTCAAAACATTTTTCGTCTTCATGGGTTCCCAGCTGAGATAGTGTCTGACAGAGGCTCTCAGTTTGTTTCCAAGTTTTGGAGATCTTTATGCAAGGTGCTTCATATTTCTCTTCAGTTCTCTTCCGCATATCATCCATAATCCAATGGGGCGGCTGAACGTGTTAATCAAGCTCTTGAACAGTTTCTACGTGATTGGGCGGATTTGCTTCCTTGGGCTGAGTTTGTGCATTATAATGCTGTGAATGCTGAGCCTTTGGGCCCTGAAACAATATAGCTAAACAAAGGAGGTTTGGTTAAGACATTTTTAAGGTTCTTATCTTGTAATAATATTGGCCAGAATCTATGGACTATATGTTCAACTTCTTTACTATAGTCGTTATATTGACTCACAGATGGTAAATATTTTTGGTCACTCTTAGCCTTGTATGTTAGTAACTGTTCCCTAGTAATGACTCTCACCTTTTTAGAGCATGTTTCAACTATTTTTGGACTATAGCCTCTTTTGATAAATCATTCTTTTAAGGTCTTAGTTGCCAGGGTATGGTCTTTTTCTTCTGAGGAAATTCTCCGGGCTCTTATAAATTGGCCTTTTGGTATAACTCTGATCACATTAGGTGTGTCAAGGTAGGAACTGAGCCGTCGACTGCAGGGAGAGAAGAATCGCAATTACGAGACAACAGAGACGAGACCCATTTTGTATCTGGTTGGTTCTGTTCTACCATCTTAGCAGACAGACTCATTTATTTATAGATCCAGTCATACAAAATTAGTCAATAATTATTAGAAGGTGGTTTAGGGTGGTGGTCCCCCCACAACCAATTAGAGAAGAGCATTATTTACGATAGTATGAGTAACCGTTTACCTAATCCTTGGGGTAAGATGTCCCCTGGTACCAAGGCTAAGCAAACAATCTGAGGTTCAGCAGACACTGTATGTTTACTGATGTTACAATTGGGTCATGCTGACATAAAATTATGAGTATGTGCTGGGAGAGAATGAAAAAGTGATATGTGATTCCATATAGTATATAGTATATAATTATATGATATACAGACAGCCTTAACAGGTGCATGATAGCTAATTGCATGTAGACTGTTATTTTTGTTGGTACTCTTATGGTACAGACCAGTATTAATCAGTCCATCCTCTAACTTTATAGTGACATCCAAAAAGTTCATAGTGTGAACCCAAATTTCAGTTTTAAATTTAATTGTTGGGTGTTCTTTATTAGCAGCTTGTATTGTCTTATTAAACCCCGTTATTCAAACATCCAATAACACCAATATGTTGTCCACAAATATATAATATCCTGCTATATGTTGTACATAGGGATCAGTCAGAAAAACAATTGTTTCTCCAATTTGTGGACAAAGATATTGGAGAAATATATAAGAGCGAGAATACCTTGTGGATAAAGATTGGCCATAAAACCCAATCTTTGGGCAGACAATCATCATTTGCAAATCATTTGGAAATAGTAACAGACAAGTTACGTGGCATCTGGCTAGAGATTACAAGGAGGGCAGCATCCACACAAGGCATGAGGAAAGAAGAAAGCGACACCCAGCGAACCCAAGGTATCAGCCAGCATTACAGGGAGCCATATAGAAGATACTATAGCCACCAACAGCATTGGTCCTCTAGAACCCGCACAGTCAGCCCCTCGAGCAGTGAAGATTACTCCAGCTCATCAGCGCAGTCTGCTTCTGTTTTAGGGGCCACAGCAACCACTCAGGCTACACCAAACATAACCCGCAATTCATAGGCTCCGACAACCAGGGACTATATTTTTATTTGTTGTATTTCTGGATTGATTAATGATCAGATTGACTTACTTTGGAAGATACACTATGGTGAATTGTATGGTCTCATATGCTAATTTTCTAATTGTTACAACCAAAGGGGAGATGGCATCACTTCCTGGTTTCATAATATAAACTTGCACTTTGTGCTTTGTATATTACACTTGATAAAGGGCTTTCAGCCCAAAATTGAAATAAACATGTTTTGCAGCAAGCACTGCTAATTGCCCTTTTCTCAGTAAACCATTTACTGTTATATTTGCTATTTAACCTGTGGCAGGGGTGAGCACTGAAGAGGAAAGCTGTAATTGACACACACTTTCAAGCCACCTTCAAGTTTTCTTTCTATCTATCAATATTTATTGGACATGGGCACCAGAGAACACATTGAAAGATGGCTGGAGTGTTACTAATTGCGTCTCCACTCACCTTTCAATTAAGGCATTATGATTAGTGATTGGCGAAACGGGCGCGTTTCGCTTCGCCGAAAAATTTGCGAATTTCCAGAGAAATTCGCGAATTTTTCGCCGATTTGCGAAACGAGTCGCGCGTCGTTTTTGACGCGCGTCGCGTCAAACGTGACGCGTCGCGTCGTTTTTGACGCGCATCTCGCCGTTTCCGACGCGTCATTTCCGACGCATCGCGTCATTTTCGGCGCATGTCGCGTCGTTTTCGGCGCGTCGCGTCAAAAACGACGCGCGACTCGTTTTTGCGCGGTGAATTTTTTGGGGCGAATTTTTTAGGCAGTTTCGCGAATTTATTCGCCAGCGGCGAATCGCGCGAATTCGCCGCGAATTCGCCCCTGGCGAATAAATTCGCCCATCACTAATTATGATAAATAGAGTTAGTTTTTCATACTGTAACCTCTAATGACCTTAATGACAAACTGGAAACAACTGACAATGCTAAAATGATGTTTGAATGCTGCATGTATTACAAACAACTAGTCAAAAGTAATGTATATAAAAAAATATTTTTTGTTGGGCATGAAGTATATATCACAGAAAAACTCACTCACTTTCTATGCATTCCTATGGGAATCATATTTATCAATGGAGTTCATCATTTCATCATGTTTTTAAAATTCCTATAGGAATGAAAATGGAGTGAGTTTTATTCTGGTGACCTCTAATATCTGATACTTGGTGTTGATATTTCAGCACAGCCCTGCATTTTCTAATTGCATCCAATGAACAAAATTTTTGCATGATGTAGTATTTTGCTTTATTTTATTATTATTTTATTTAAAAACTATTACAAATCCTATTTTATCATGTTAGTCAGGCAAAATAAACTTTAAATACACTGTATAAATTATTTGAATATTTTTTCTTTCAGTCTGGGAATTCATAATTATAGCAAGCAGACAGGTGCCATTTTGTGGGCACTGTTATTAAGACAAGCCTTGCATCATCTCAAAATTGTGTTTGTGCACCAGAATAGGAGACCTTATGTCCATCCCCATCCACTGTTTACAAAACTAAATGGTAAAGAGAGAGGTGGGACTGGAAAGTTAAAGTAATTGTCTGCCCAACCTCTATGCCCAAGGCATAGAGGAGGGTCAGGCAATATTTGATTAACAGCTAAGCTTTTTACATGCGTTTACAACAGTTATGAATGCTTTAATAAAAAAAACGAATTTGGATTTCATGTTTGTTTTGAAAAGGACTTTTATTATACAGCCTTTTATGTCTGGGTAACAGGTCCACTTTAACACACTTGGCCAATGAAAAACAAGAACATGGCACATTTGTTCAACTGAATGTACCTAGAGCAACCAGACATATTGTACAGATGTATTATGATCTTTTGAGCTGTAGTTCTTCTCAGCATAGGCACATGGTGCTAACAAGTGCTAACATTTTTTCCAGATAATATATGATGGTTTAGAGTAAACACTGGCTTTTTTTTTCTTCGAATTATGTAGCTAATGCCCTTCTTATTCTATTTTTAAGCATGCTTTTAATTTCTGCAGAAAAATAAATAAGTTTCCTGCGTAAAAGTTAGATCAAACATAGGGTTGGTTATAATTAAGCTTGCTGTTTGTCCTTGTTTATGCATCCTTCCTCAAAAAGGAAAAATAAAACACCCTAGGGTTACATTATCACAATGTGTCCCATAAATGTCTTTACATATATATAGTCAATCTGTGTAACCAGTTAACACACTGCCAGCTGAGATTGCCTAATTGATTTTTTTAAAGTAAAAAAGAAATCCTCTTGTATAAAATGTCCCCTTTGTTATATTCAGTTAATGTTTATTCTGTGTTACCCAAAGATTTTTTACCTGTCCTGGTGTGGCCTTATCAGAAGGATAGTAATGTTATATCTGCATTAGAAAGGAGTTTAAATCCTATGTGCATGTAGTCTAAAATTGATACCAGTGATGTACTAAAAACTACTATGAGTTTCAGCTGTCCAATTAGTATACATTATCAGATGTGTCCAGTGTCTATAGTCTCATCTTGGAGAGTTGACATTGGTGCCTTCTTTTTTCCTATTTATGAATATAATGGCTGTGAACTATTCGGCTGTATCTGTGCTTTAAAAGCAGCAGTTCTGGATGCATACAGTAGTTGGCCACAGAGACATAAAAGAGTGATTTGTATGTCTCCACCCATAATGCCGTATGTGAGAGTTAAAGTAAATACCTTCTGTTTTCAGATGGCTTTACACTGCATGAATATGTTCTTAACCATACATGGCAGGAGGCACTGGCCAAAAATCCAGAAAGCAAAAGGGACAGATTTATCAAAAGTCAAATGGTAGAATCGTTTTAATTCTAATGACGTTGAAGGTATCTTATTTAAGAAAAAATTTGAATCTCTAAAACTCGAACGAATACCATATCGAAAACTCAAATCGAATTTGAATCAAATTCCACTAAACGCGACGAGTTTTTTCTCCAAAAAAAACTTGAATGTCAGGAAGACTATTAACATCGTCAAATGGCTCACTGGACCTCTCGCATTGTCTTCTACATGAACTCAGCAGGTTTTCCCATAATCAAATTCGAATTGTTCCCAGGATCCAAGTATGATAAATTTCAAAGTCGGATTATTCCCAACTCAAATTTGGCCGTTTTGACAAAAATTCCAACTTGAAAATTCAATTTAAAATTTTCAATTCAAACCTTAAAGGGATACTGTCATGGAAAACATGTTTTCTTCAAAATGCATCAGTTAATAGTGCTGCTCCAGGAGACTTCTGCACTGAAATCCATTTCTCAAAAGAGCAAACGGATGTTTTTATATTCAGTTTTGAAATATGACATGGGGCTACATATTTTGTCAATTTCCCAGCTGCCCATGGTCATGTGACTTGTGCCAGCACTTTATTAGGGAGCTGCTTTCTGACAGGCTGCTGTTTTTCTTTCTCAATGTAACTGAAAGAGTCACAGTGGGACATGGGTTTTTACTACTGAGTGCTGTTCTTAGATCTACCAGGCAGCTGTTATCTTGTGTTAGGGAGTTGTTATCTGGTTACCTTCCCATTGTTCTGTTATTAGGCTGCTGGGGGGGGAAGGGAGGGGGTGATATCACTCCAACTTGCAGTACAGCAGTTAAGAGTAAATGAAGTTTATCAGACCACATGACTTGGGGCAGCTGGGAAATTGCAAATATGGCTAGCCAAATGTCAGATTTCAAAATGAAATATAAAAAAATCTGTTTGCTCTTTTGAGAAATGGATTTCAGTGCAGAAGTCTACTGGAGCAGCAGTGTTAATGTTTTCCCATGACAGTTTCCCTTTCATTTGTAGCTAGTGATGGGCGAAACGGGCGCGTTTCGCTTCGCCGAATTTTTCGGCAATTCGCGAAACGAGTCGCGCGTCGTTTTTGATGCCGCGACGCGTTGCGTCGTTTTCGCATCGTTTCCGACGCATCGCGTCATTTTCGTCGCGTGACTTGTTTTTGGCGGCAAATTTTTTTCGACAAATTTTTCCTGACGTTTCGCTAATTTATTCGCCAGCGGCGAATCGCGGGAGTTCGCAGCGAATTCGCCCCTGGCGAATAAATTCGCCCATCACTATTTGTAGCTTACAAAAGGCATTTCATCATAATGTATTTATGTAGTGCAAGCAAGTTACACAGTGTTTTATATTACTTTATGACATTTAGCGGTCTTACATTTATGGACGCAGATGCCAAGACTAGTATGGCAGTTCACTTTTTAAAATGGATTTATTAAAATGTCATTTAGCAAGTATATTTGCAGTCTTGATTACAGTTTTGGGGCAAAATGTTAAATGTTGACTTACTGGGTTTTAGGATGGCAAAAACTTAATCATGGATTTAAAACAATGATCATGGGAAAAAATAGTCAAAGTAAAAAATGCTTTTTGACAATGTTTTATCTACTTAAGTTATAGATTTGCCAATTTAACATAAAGAGGTCAATTCAATTTAAAATTTGCCGCGTATGAAAATTAGCCTGAGCGCAAGACCTCTAACGAATTTGTACTAGCAGAATTGAATGCTAGATCATCTTAGTTTTGATCTGTCGAAGTAACACTAGAGAAAATATGCCAGTATCTGTCGGGCAGTGTTGTCCCAGCGATTTTTCACCTGGCAAAGTGTTGCGATGTGTGTGAAGCTGTCGCTGGAGAATTTAAGCCATTTAGTAAACTTGGGGTCCCTCACGGTTCGGTATGGGGTCCACTTTTATTTAACTTGTTCATTTATGACTTAGGGGAGGGTATTGTAAGTAATGTATCAGTCAGCGTTTGCAAATGACACAAAATTATCCATCCCAACTGTGGCAAATGAGATTCAATGTTGATAAATGTAAAGGCATGCACTTGGGATATAAACATATGCAAGCCACTTATACCCTTATGGGACTGCACTAGGCAAATTCATAATGACCTTGGTAAAATTGGGGTTGGAGAAGAGGTGCTTAAGGGGTGATATGATAACTATGTATAGATATGTAAGGTGATCATATACAGTAATAATCTCTCTAATGCTTTATTAAGCAGTAGGTCTTTCCAGCTGACGTAAGGTCAACCTTTCAGATTAGAAGAAAGGAAGTTGGGTTGGAAGGGTTTTTTTATAGGTTTTTTTACAAATACATATTATGGCTTGGAAGAACAAAGCCTTGCAAGCAATACATAATAATCAAAGTAAACACACTACTAAAGGGACATAAAATAGGATAGGAATTGAAAATGGAGCAAGACAGTATTTTTACAGTATGTTTATCTTTATGTGCCAGTGGATGAACTGTCTAATGTGCCAGAAATCTGATCATCTGCTACTGCAAAAGGGCAGGGGTGAACATTCTATGTTTAATAAAGGGTTTATGGCAGTAAACTGATGCACAGTGCTGTTATCACTCATTTAGAAGATGCCTCAGTTGTACCTTTGTACATTATTATATGGCATATTTTAAATTCCAGAAAAACATCATGCATTGCTTGATAAAATTAATGTGCTGGTGCATTTTCTACTTATTCATACATTCAATTTAACATGTATCCAACAATTATTTATTGCCTGAATGCCATCAGATAAAACTATAGAGGTTTCTTTCTAGCAGCTATTCTATTGGAAAGAGACACTGATGGAAAATGTGATTGGATTAATTCTTGGACATGCCTGGTGCTCTCTAGTGATGAAATCTGCTTTTACATTCATGTTTGAACAGTAGATTATCAAGGTTTGCAATGCCATATGCTTTCTCTGAAGGCCTAATACAATTAAGCCAATTAAACAACCACTGGCTTATGTCATATAAATAACCACTGTCATATGGATATAGGTATAGCTTGGTAGCCCCTGGGGTCAATCAGACATGTGCATATAGTTATTGAAAATGTTTTTGTTGTACTTTTTTTTCTCACTGTTTCTCATTCCTGAGCTACCTATTTAGCCTACAACACAGAAGAAACAGTTGCCAAGTCACACACTCAACAACTAATTTTGATTATAGATTTGTTAAGCTCTTGTAGGGAAATAAAATTAATTTATATCTGCCACAAATCGGCACCAGACCTAATACTTAATATAATTCTATGTTTGCATCAAGGTTTTAAGTTTCAAGTTTATTATCTTTTTATTCTGACTTACATAGTAAAAAAGATATGTTAGACCCTACAAAATCTTGTACGTTTATTTTCAGAAATTTTGTTACATGTCATCATTCGTGTATTATTGAGATAAACCTTGAACCTGAAATTATAAATGGCTGTGCTGTTTTACAGAATGCTCCATGTTGTTCTATCTCCATGGGGCAGGGCCAAGAGGTTCATGCGAAATCAATCAATGCAAGATGGTGGATGGCTACTACTTCACACTTGTCACCTTGGTCTGGACTTTATGGATGAGCTTTTGGATACAGTTACTGTCAAAGAAACAGTGCATGATGGGTTCAGGACTTGGATCACCACAGAAGTTCATCCTAAATTTCCTATTAATTTTCTGCAGTCATTTATAAAATTTACAAATGAACCACCTCAGGGTATGTAACTAAAACCTTAATCATCATAAATGTGGAGATTGCAAGCACCATAAACTGTATTAATAAACTGTGTTAGTGACGTCGGCTAACTGTGGGGAGCTACAGTGTCTGTTTCTGTCCATCAATTCTTTAAATATATCTCCTAAATATAGATCATATTATATATACATACTGCATAAATAAATGCCATATTCATAAGACTTATTGACTCAAACTCTAACATAAATCCTGTGAGTGTTTTATATCCTTAGCTTTTGCATCTTTTTATGTTATGTGGACTGTGCCAAGGCCACAGTGGATCAGTATATGTGAGTGCCTAGTAAAGAAAACTTTCAACATATTGACATTTTTTTAAGAAGAAGAACAGGAAAATACTAAAGCATACACAGTAGCTCTTGTTGTAACACATACTACATGGTTTATGCTTCCAGAATTATCCATGCTGTTGTGTTTGGTAGCCGAGGATTAGGAGAGTAGAACAGTGCTTTATTAGCAGGTTCATGCAGCCATTACATAACAGCAGTAAGTCTTACTTTCACTTTCAAGTTGTACAGAAAGTCCTATGTATGCACAGTGCCACCTGCAGGCCATTTGTATAAAAACGACATTCCCCTTATAGTAGGAAAGCATTTGGACAAATATATAAACAGTAACAATTAAACCGTA
>CM044442.1:63225292-63238982 GCA_024363595.1 Xenopus borealis
CCGGGGCTGCAAAGAGCTTTCTATTCACTTTTGAAGCACACCTGAAATTCATTACATTTTTTATCAGAGGGGGGTCAGCTGGTTGTTATGAACAAGCAAAAAGCTCAGATTCTGAATGTATACTTTTCGTGTGTCTACACAAACGAGAAACCATCTAATGAAGGTTTCCTTATTAATAGTCCCAATTCTAATAATGCATCTAATGATGCATGGTTCACACATGCTGAAATTCAAAAGAGGCTAAAACATGTTAAGATAAACAAAGGTCCATTCTCTACCTTAAAACTATAGGCCAGTTAGTCTGATGTCAGTGGTAGGAAAGCTTTTCGAAGGATTAATAAAGGATAGGATACTGGACTTCATAGCAAATAACAATACTATGAGTTTGTGCCAGCATGGTTTTATGCGTAATAGATCTTGCGAGACAAACAATTTCATTTTTTGAGAAGGTAAGCAGGGACCTCGATTCTGGGATGGCTGTGGATTTGATTTACTGAGACTTAGCTAAAGCATTTGATACAGTGCCACACAGAAGGTTACTGGTTAAATTAAGGAATGTTGGCCTGGGACATAGTACTTGTACCTGGATAGAGAACTGGCTAAAAGATAGACTACAAAGAGTGGTGGTAAATGGAACATTTTCTAATTGGACCAGTGTTGTTAGTGGGGTACCACAGGGCTCTGTACTGGGTCCCTTTCTTTTCAACTTGTTTATTAATGACCTGGATATGGGCATTGAAAGTATGGTTTCTATTTTTGCAGATGATACTTAATTGTGCAGAACTACTGTATAGGTTCCATGCAGGATGCTGCCACTCTGCAGAGTGATTTGTCTAAGTTGGGAAACTGGGCAGAAAACTGGAAAATGAGGTACGATGTTGATAAATGCAAGGTTATGCACTTTGGCAAAAATAATATAAATGCAAGTTATACACTAAATGGCAGTGGGTTGGGACTTTCCTTAAGTGAGAAGGCTCTTGGGGTTTTTATAGACACACGGCAGTGTCATTCTGTAACTACTAAAGCAAAAAGGGTTCTGTCCTGCATAAAAAAGGGCATAAACTCAAAGGATGAAAACATAATTATGCCTCTTTATAGATCCCTAGTAAGACCTCATCTGGAATATGCAGTGCAGTTTTGGATTCCAGTCCTTAGGAGGGATGTAAATGAGCTGGAGAGAGTGCAGAGGCGTGCAACTAAACTGGTTAGAGGAATGGAAGACTTAAATTATGGTAGACTGTTGCGGATGGTGTTGTTTTCTCTGGAAAAAAGGCGAGGGGGCATGATTACACTTTACAAATACATTAGAGGACATTATAGACAAATATCAGGGGACCTTTTTACCCATAGAGAGGATCACCGCACCAGAGGCCACCCCTTCAGACTAGAAGAAAAGGACTTTCATTTGAAGCAGCATAGGTGGTTCTTCACAGTGAGGACAGTGAGGTTGTGGAATGCACTACTGGGTGATGTGGCGATGGCTGATTCTGTTGATGCTTTCAAAAGGGGCAGACATAATATCAAAGGCTATTTTGATACTAAACTCCACAGTAAGTGTAGCTATGGGCATATATGGTTTGTGTGAAAGAGTGTAGGCGTGTGTGTTTATGTATGCTGGGTTTTAATTTGGAGGGGTTGAACTTGATGGACTTTGTCTTTTTTCAACCTAATTTAACTATGTAACTGTGTACCTCATTCCACCAAATCTGTGTAACAGGGTGGGACTGGGGGGCCCAGGGGCACCCCCAGCTAGGGTTGCCACCTTTTCTGGAAAAAAATACCGGCCTTCCTATAGATTTATAATTTTTCCCTATTATTAACATTGGGATCAACCATAATTTTTACTGGCCCGGCTGGTAAAATACTGGCCAGGTGGAGTGGCAACCCTACCCCCAACCGTGTAATGTAATGTGCGGACCGTCCTTACATTACACGGTTGCTAGGGGACCTGGCCGGGTCGACGGTGAACCAGCACCACTACTGCAGGTCTGTGGAAAGGAGGTGTGCGGCAGAGAAATCAAGTAAACCCTACCCCCAATTCTCAAATGGTACAGAAAATGAGTTGCAGGAGAAGTTATAACGAGTACTTACAGTATTACACATTATTACAGTATTACACATACATTTCAGAAAAACTCTGAGGTTTATAAGGTTTATAGCTTTATAAATTTTAAGTAGGGGGTACAATATTCATTGTAATCTACAGTTTGCTTGAAATGTACTGGCTTTCATGTATGTTGTACAAAATGCTACACTTTGTTTTGCGTTTATTTGTGTCTGCCAGTGTTTGTTCCCCGTGTGTGTTCGCTTATTTAATTTTGTTTCTTGAGTTTCCCTGTAGTTCCTTGTGTGTACCTTTATTTGTATTGCTTCAGTTTTGTTCTGCTTCATATCATTGTGCCTGCCATGGGATGACGTCATCAGCTGCAGCACAGGGTGCAAGGAGTGAGGCGGTGACAGAGAGTAGACATGGAGAATGGGAGGGGGAGCAGTACAGGAGAGGGAGAGAGGAATGTTGAGCGAGGCTTGCCAATAGGTAAAACACCTGCCAAGGTCGAGGCCGGTATTACAAATTTACCAGCAATGTAGCTGCCCGTAAATTTGTAATACCCCTAAAAAAGGCCCTTGGCCTGCCCCCAATCCAATGAAATGCCTTCTTCATCCCATTACGTGCCATGTCTCCACCCCATTTGACATCACACCCACCTCTTTTGTTTTCGCCCCCCATCGCTGGCCGGTAAAAAGCTTGCAAAAAGGTGGCAACCCTACTTGCCAAGTTGGGAAGGGGAGCAAGATCGGTATGAAATGCTTCGATGCTGGGGAGAGACTGGAGGGCATAATAGGAGGGCAGAATGAAACCAGAGATAGCAGGACAGGAGAGAGAGACTGAGGGCCTATAGCTCAGGAGACAGACTGAAGCGAGCAGTGTGAAACAAGAAAGTTACGCCGGTAATTTAGATGGGATGAGGGAGGGAAATGGAGGGAAAGCAGCATGGAGGGAGCTGCAGCACACCCACTTTCTATTTCTTATAAATGGTACGTTCTGTTGTAAGGATATCATTTACAGTCTTGTCCCATAGGGAAATGACCAGACTGTTGATAATATAGTATTCTGCAACTGGGGGTACTTTATTTATTATAATGCACAAGTTTCAGTGAGTCATGTGACAGAAATTACATCAGAACTCACCGTTTATAATTGATGACATCTGAACTAAATATTTACAATATATTCATGGCTTTTATGTATTATAAGAAAATAAATTACATTATCCCTCGTAAATTCTTGTATTTAACATTTATTCAGACCCAGGGATCAAGAACTTACATATACATATTCTGACTCACCAGGCACAATAATAAGTGTGAGTACCAACCTACATAGCATGGGGAAACACAAGAATAAAGAGCAGGCTGGCACGATGTCTCCGTTCTTGCAAAAGTCTTCAGCAACCACGCAGCAAGAAATACAAGATGACGCAGAACAGTCTGATGCGGATCACCAGCCCAGCTTGCTTATTTCATCCCCATCGCACTCAGGTGGAGACATAGTAATGGAAACTACAACGGGTAAGCAACTATCGACCCAATCTCCTACAGACACATTAACGGTGCAGATACTATCTCAGCAGCTGACGCAGCTACAAAAGAACTTAACGGAGTCCATTACTGAGTCAATACGTACAACTCTTAAGGATATACAGACAGAAATAATCTCTCTGGGAGAAAGAACAGACAAATAGTGATGGGCGAATCTCCCGCGATTCGCTTTGCCGAAAAATTCGCGAATTTCTAGAGAAATTCACGAATCGGCGAAAAATTCGCGAAACGAGTCACGGGACGATTTTGTCGTGCGTCGCGTCAACTTTGTCGCGCGTCGCGTCAACTTTGACGCGTCGCGTCAGTTTCGGCGCGCGTCGCGTCGTTTTCGTCGCGCCGTTTTCGTTGCGTCGCGTCGCGTCAAAAACGACGCGCGACTGACGCGCGACTCGTTTTCGGCGAATTTTCGCCAAGCGAAATTTCGCTGGTGATTCGCGAATTTATTCGCCAGCGGCGAATCGCGGGAATTCGCAGCGAATTCGACATAGGCGAATAAATTCGCCCATCACTACAGACAAACTAGAGACTAATCTGGATGATCTTATTGTGAGGCATAACGCTCTGGAAGACAGCAATACTACCCTGAGAGAGGAACTCCAAAGTCTCAAAAATTACACAGAAGATCTGGAAAACAGATCAAGACGTCAAAACTTGTGGATTAGAGGAGTTTCAGAGGACATAGGGCCTCAAGATATAAGCGCTTTCATGCACTCTCTTTTTTCTTCAATTAATTCTGACCTCCCACTTGAAGCCTGGCACTTCGACAGAGCCCACAGGACACTGACACGAATACCAGGCTCAAGCAGACCCAGAGATAACATTATTTTGAGAGCAAGGACAGCATTATCAATAAAATGCAGAAAGTTCAAGCCATTGAACACCAGGGCTATAAACTGCAGATATTCAATGATCTAACCCCCATCATGCTAAAAAGGAGAAGAGATTTGAGACCCATCACCAAGATCCTCCGTGCTCATAATATTACTTACCGATGGGAATTTCCATTTAAATTAATAGGAACAAAGGGAAATAGATAGTTTGTTCTCGTGGATCCGGAAAATGGCCAGCAATTCTTCAAGGAACTCGACATTTCGTCACAGGATAAACTGCAGCCTATTCCTCCCAGAAGCCCAGAACAACAGGAGGGACTGTCTCCAGTTTGGTCTAAAGCCAGCGGCTCAACATCCAAGACACCATCTGCTACCACGACAAAGCATTAAACATCTATAACTATTAATATGAACATTCCTGGTCTCTTACACACATAGAGAATCAATCCCGGTGATCTGGGACTCCCGTGAGTATAGAACACGCACTCTTCATATGCCTAATTGCTCCTTATGCTGTCAGGACGCTCCCCATATAGGCCATGGAGGGCCAACTTTAACCCCTAAATCTATGTTATCGAACACACTGCAACTACTCGGGGTTCTAAAGTTACATATAACTTACAGGTTTACGGTTACCTCACTTATGTTATGGTGTAACTTTAGTGTTCTCATTCTATTTTATATGTTTATATTGGAGTGGCTCGAGATATTTAGATGGCACATATATATATTCTTCTATAGATCTGTCAACTGTTTAATATCCTTGATACATTTCTAGTTGTACATCCTGCAATCTGCTTTACACAGGTCAAAACACTATGTGACAGTCCCTATATCATTAGCAGGTTAAAACTCTGTAATATAAATGGTAAAGTTGTTGTCACTAAACGTAAATGGGTTGAACAGTGTGTTAAAAATTTAGCAATAAGAGAATTACACAGACTCAGACTGGATATGGCTCTATTACAAGAGACGCATTTTAGAAAATCAGACTGTACTCTGAAATCCAATCTTTACCCCAAAGTATTCCAGGCAGACGCTGAAACTAAGAGGGCTGGAGTATTGATTATGGTTCATAGAGATTGTCCCTAACATTTTTTTTTATGTATTTGATTGTAGAGTGATCTTTAGGAGGTAAGCCATTAATAATAATAATGAATATATATGTCCCCAATAAACATCAATTTAGATTTCTGTCTACAAGACTGAACAAAGCCACCTTCATCCAAAATATACATTGGTCCAATCACAGTGAGTAAAGATAATACATTCAGTAATGCAAAAGAAATCCCAATTGGATCTAGTTTGTGAATGTCCTTATTTGTGAGTCCAAATCCATTTTAGTGTCCAATCCGATGTGTTTAAAATCAACAAATCCATGCAAATTATTATCTCATCAATTAGTCCATGTTCAATGTGATCTACTGAGGTTAGTATTCTTGTATATAAAAATACAATTATAACATGTATTAGTAATTAATAATTTTAGTAATTTTGTATATTACATACCCAAGATATATGGCAGTGATATTCCGCACATAGTACTCAGCATATCACCTAAGACACTCACTTGTATGCAGAAATCGCCACCCCACTCAGGATGTCCTGTAGCCATTTTTTTTAATAATCTTAAAACGAAACACAATGTATCTATTAGAATATGCTTACATGCAACTAGAGAAAGCACATAACAACGGAAATCTAGAATGCACCACTTACTTATGTGTAAATAAAGCTGGAGTATAGTCTCTATTTAAACCGCAAGGCCAAAGTTTGTCCAATTTGTGTATCCAAAACATCTCTCTATGTTTCAATACAAGAAGTCTGTTGCCTCCTCTCCTATGGACTCCCACAGTATTTATAATCTGAAACTTAAGATGGCTAATAGAATGTTTAGCTTGGTGGAAGTGGGCAGGTACCGGTAATTAGAATGTACATTTCTATGAATCGTAGATTTATGTTTGGAAAAACGATCTCTCATGTGTTGTGTGCTCCCCCCTATGTAAAGTAAACCACATCGGCATTTCAAAAGATAAATTACATATGAGGATTCACATGTTAAGTAATGTTTAATCTCATATTTCTTACCAGTATGTGGATGGTGAAAAAAATTAGCTTTGATCACAGAATTGTGCAATGTAAACAGGGAAAAGTGCCATATCTAGGTTCATGCAAAAAACGTTGTATACCTCCCTTCGAACCCCCCATGATAGCCATCATAGGGGTGGTTTGAAAAGATGGAATATGGGGAGAGCAGGATTTGAGAATATGCCAATGCTTACGTATAATATTTGAAACCTGGCGGCTGGCCGTGGTGAATTTACTTACAAATACTAGTGATGGGCGAATCTCACCCGTTTCGCTTCGCCGAAAAATTCTCGAATTTCCAGCGACGCGCGACTCGTTTTTTTGGCCGAATTTTTGCTGGCGAATTTTTGCTGGCGTTTCACAAATTTATTCGCCAACAGCGAATCGCGGGAATTCGCCCCTGGCGAATAAATTCGCCCATCACTAACAAATACCAATTGATTGGCATCTTGTGTCGTTTTATTTCTCCCTACCAATAATTAATTTCTATGTTTAATACTAGTTTTACCTAGACCTTGTTGTATTATCTCCTTAGGGTATCCTCTTTTTTCAAAGCGTTCCGCCATCTCCAATAGCCTAGTGGTACAAGTATCTCCTTCACTAACGATTCTCTTGACTCTGGTAAGGTGTGTCAGTGGTAAAGATTCCTTCAAGGGCATAGGATGAAAACTATTGTAATGCAATAGGCTGTTTCTATAAGTACCTTTGCGAAAAATATCAGTTGTGATTGTAGCGCCCTCTCTGGTCAAAATTACATCCAGAAAATGCAACTTGGTGGGACTGAATTCATAAGTAAATTTCAGATTGGCATCTATTGAATTCATAAAAATATAAAATTCCTCCAGAGATTCATGTGTGCCCCTCCAAATAACCAGTAAATCGTCAATATAGCGACGAAACAGGAGACAATGTTGTTGGTATAAGGGATTCTGATAAATGAATTTATCTTCAAGATATGCCATTTATAGATTGGCATATGTGGGGGGCAACATTACTGCCCGTGGCAGTGCCACGTAGTTGTAAATAGAAATTGTCCCCAAACAAGAAATAGTTCTGATGAAGAACTATCTCTAATAGGTCTAGTAAGAAACTGCATTGTGATTCTGAATAATCTGAGGTCTGTAAAAAATGGCTTATGGCCTCAAGTCCAAGTTCATGTGTAATGGATGTGTAAAGACTAGTTACATCAAAGCTTGCTAATAAGATGTCCTCATCCGGTAAAACTATCTTGTCAAGTATATTCAAAAGGTGTGTGGTATCTTTTACAAAAGAGGGTGTCTCCAAAACAAAAGGTTGTAACACTTTGTCTAAAAAAATAGCCAGGGGACTAAGTACTGAGTCCGTACCCGCCACAATTGGTCTCCCTGGTGGTTCTTGAAGATTTTTGTGTATTTTAGGAAGTGTATAAAACACTGGAGTTATGGGATTGTCTTTGTTCAAAAATCGGAATGTATCTGCATCTATAAGGCCCTCGTCCTTGGCCCTACATATCCTGTCTAAAATACATTGTTGTATGGACGTAAATGGGTTAGAATTCAATAATCTGTAAACATCAGTACATGACAATTGTGACAAAATCTCAGTGGTATATTGATTCTTATTCATAACCACAAGTGCACCCCCTTTATCTGCTGGTTTAATTATAATATTACTTTTAGACTTTAATTGTTTAAGACACAATCTTTCTTGATAATTAAGATTAGTTTTATGCCCATGCCAGGGATTACATATGTTTCTCCTTCTGAGTTTGTCTATATCATTGGTAACCAATTGCACATATGCTTCCACCACATTATCAGTATTGGGTGGTATAAAATTACTACGATTACTCAGTCCCAATTTTTTAAGTGATAATTGAGAATTACCTGTGCCAGTATGAGTATACACATTAGAAGTATCAAAGGGCTGTTTGGCAAAGTGACTCTTAAAGTGCAAAAAAACCTTTGTAATTCAATGTCTAATGTGAACGTATCACAGCGGTTGGTGGGGCAAAAGGAAAGACCCTTCTGTAATAGCGACATTTGTATTGGGGTCAGGACAGTATCTGAGATATTAAATACTAACGTCTCTTGTGGCTCGTCTCTTTGGCCTTCCTCTGTGGTAATTCACTCCTGTCCTCCCGAGGTTGATATGGATAGGGCTGTGTTCCCTTCTGATGTCTTGTGTCTACGGTGTTTCCGTAATCCCCTTCTTTTCTTTTTGTTGTACTGTGGTGAGGAAGCTGATGATGTGGAAGCCGAGCTGTCGGCTGCGGTATCGTTAGAGGTGTCCCTCCAGGAAAGCGCCTCAGCTCTGGATGCATTCCCTTCCTGGTTGCGCTGGCGGTCACGTGTTTCATGGCGTCTCGGGTACTTTGTGTGAATGTACCGAACTTCACGCAATACTTGTCGTTCTCGCGATGTTGGATCGCTATCCCTGTTCCAATTGTAGATATTGCCTGTTTGGCCCAAACCGCTATAACAACTATCAATGTTGGAAAGGATCAAATGGTATATTCGCAAGAGGAAATAGCCAAGGCATTTCATGACTATTATACTAGATTACATAACTTGTTGAATAAATAATTCCTTAAGGATAATATTCATACAACCCTCACTCAACTCAAAATAGAAAGTTTAAATGCCCCCATAACAGCAGAGGAAATAGAGACAACAATACGCTCTCTCCCATTAATGAAATCACCAGGGCCAGACAGATTTCCATTTACCTATTATAAAACATACTCAAAAGCTTTGACCCCACTTGACACAGCTTTTTAATACTGTACCTTCCTCACTGGATCTGAGATCCCATCTACCATGTTCACATCATATATTACATTAATACATAAAGAGGGCAAAGATCCTTAACAGTGTGGAAGTTACCAACTCATAGCAGTCTTGAAGGATCTTAAACTATTTACAAAAATTCTGGCTAAATCGAGGCAGCCGATCCCAAAATCTATGATGAAAATCACGAGGTGGACTAGCAACCCCAAATATTAAGAGATATTATGAGGCAGCAACACAGAGGGAAGATGCCATTACATGAAAGAATCTGGTCTAAGTGGGATTATTTTATTTCTAGGAGATAGACACTATACTGAACGCTTACAAGGATTTAAATGTGAAGGGATATTATTCTTGACAGGAAGGCATTAGAGCTAAGATGATTGTATTACAGGCACCTAAATGCATAAATGTATCCAATATATAGTGAACATATCACGAGGACAAAATATGATATATGATGCTACTGTTTTCTCTTTGTATTTGTTCATTATTATGTAACTCAATGCTTTTAATAACTTTTTGTAAAAGCAAACAGTTATAATTGATTATTTAAAACTTGTCAAAATCCAATAAAATTTAAGTTACAAAGAACTTACATATAGAAGTCAAAACCTAATACACAATATTTTAAATTGATTGCATTGATTCATATGATTTATAAATAAATATTAATATGCTCTCTTTACAAAAATGTAATACTGCATATGTGCCATTTATCATAAATGGAAATATTCTATTCTATTCCGATAGCAATATTTTCATATTTCTAATATATCTGTCCCTTGAAGTAGCTAAGCTCAACTATGTTTATACAAATCACAAAATCCAAGAGAATACGGCACTCTGATCAGGAACAAGTTTAATTTATAATTGTAATACCCGTAATGTCATATATCTACTTGAGTGCAAAGAATGCGAAAAACAATATGTGGGACGAACGACCCGCTGCCTAAAA
The DNA here is from genome assembly GCA_024363595.1 of Xenopus borealis. NCBI lineage: Eukaryota > Metazoa > Chordata > Amphibia > Anura > Pipidae > Xenopus > Xenopus borealis. Next base: position 63,235,537 of record CM044442.1, read on the forward strand.
GAGCGAATACGGGAACACATGAGAGCAATTGAGAGTAAAGATGAGAGCACCCCAGTTGGTAAACACTTTACGCTATGTTCTGTGAAGGGTAATGATAACCTGTCAGTTAAAGTAATAGAACAGGTAAAACCATCTTCCAGGGGGGGAGATTTGCTACGCACCCTTAATTTGAGGGAAGCGTTTTGGATTCTTAAGTTAGAGACTAGGAAGCCTAAAGGATTGAATACTAGACACGATTTAACTTATTTATACTGAAAAGCGAAGGTTAGGGAGACTTTTTGTCCCCAAAATTGACTAACGTACTATAAAATTATAATTAAAAAAAAATGTTTTCCCCCCATTTTTTAACATAGCATCGGTTCCTACACACTACTTATCATATTGATGTTAAGTGTCTAATATAGACCGGTCAAGGATACCTTTTCAGCTTTTTGCTAGACAGCAATATATGATAAGAGTGTGGAGAGCTATGGTTTAGGATCTGAACTAGTGAGCCTTACATTATTTTATGTCACTAGAACAGGATGTGTTTTTAGCACAAACCCTTTTTGACAGTTTTTAATATATTGGTGTTTTTAATAAAGTAACATTAAAGATTGTAGCAAGTTTTAACAACAAGGATTGTAACAATTTTTAAACAATGTATTCTAAGTATTAACCCATAGGGGTCACTACTCACATAGTGTATATAAACTGACTGTCTGTTTTGTAAGGGATGCCTATGATTAAAGTGGACCTGTCACCCAGACACAAAAATCTGTATAATAAAAGTCCTTTTCAAATTAAACATGAACTCCAATTTAAAATTTTTATTAAAGCATTCATAGCTCTTTTAAGCTTGTTTAAAAATCTCAGCTGTCAATCAAATTTTGTCTGCCACTCCTCTATGCCTTAGGCATAGAGGCGGGCAGATAATTACTTTCACTTTCCATTCAGCACTTCCTAGATGCCACTGCTCCCCACACATTCCCCCAGTTCTCTTAACCATTTAATTTTGTAGCCAGGACATGGGGATAGTCATTGGGTCCCTCATTCTGGTGCACAAACAAGATTCTGAGATGATACAAGGCTTGCCTTAATAACAGTGTCCACAAAATGGCTCCTGCCTGCTTGCTATAATTATGAATTCCCAAACTGAAGAAAACAAGATTAAAATAATTTCTATAGTGTAATTAATGTTCATTTTGCTTGACCAATGTGATAAAATATGATTTTGAATATTTTTTTTGGGGTGACGGGTCCACTTTAAGGGATTGTTTCCCGAAACGCGTAGGGCCTTGATTCCCGATTAAACTTGTTCCTGATCAGAGTGCCGTCTTCTCTTGGATTTTGTGACGTGATTTAGCAGGGGGGACGCTGCTGACTGAGCACCTGATAGGATATGTTTGGAGCTGAAAAATAGAGTGGGCTTTGAGCGGTCATCTCTGCCTGTTTATGTTTATACAAATGTTATACTGTGAACACTTGGAATTATGTTAAAGTCCTTATGACTTCAATAGGGTTGTTCAGTAGGGCCCTTATAGGGAAATTCAACCCCTCCGGCGCTAAACCCCTCGCCCCAATCCCCCTGTAGTAACCCTCCCTCCTCCCCCCCGGCCCACCTCTTCCCCCGGGCAAATGCCCCTAAATCGCTACTTACCCCTCCGTGCAGGTCCCCTCCAGCCAGGTTCATGGGCGCCATCTTCTCCAGCAACGTCTTCTTCCCCGATACGTCAGCGCTTGGTGGCCGGGGGGAGGAGGGAGGGGGCCTACAGGGGCTGGGGGGGAGGTGTTTAGCGCCGACAGGGTTGAATTCACCTTTAAGGAAAATCTATATTCTATAGCTGAATATATTGGCTATGGCTATATTTAACTGCTGCTTTGTTGCCTGAAGCTTTTTTTATGGATAATGACTGTACACATATATGTATATATATTATATATATATATATATATATATTATATTCTTCTCAGAATGCGTATTGTTTGAATGCTAGGGGAAGGCCAATTTTTGTCAGAATGAAAGCAAGGGCTTTATTCCAGCCTGATCCTTGTCTTATTCGCAAAGCCACAGGGTTGCTTTAAAATGGCATTTAACAAGAGTTGAGAACAGTAAACAACAGGTAGAAGCCATAGGGAGTTCTGCTGACATTAGTGCTGAATCAAAAGCCACTGTCAAGTGACAAAAGATCTTACAGGGAAATTACTATACACAATGAACAAAGTGCAATTTTATATGTGTTCTCACCTGTTTAATATTAAAGGGACCAGTGTACCTTTATGTCTGAAGTCATGCAGCTTCATTAGGCACAATGACAAATGTTGGGCAATAAAGATTCATTTAAAAAAAGAGTTACAGAATGGGCTTTGAAACCAGGTGAAGATTATACAAAGCCATGTGTCTTTGTGTTATATTGGCTGCAAAACGAACGAAGATGAATGCTAACTGTGTTTCATACAGAGATGCATTTTTCTAAATGGTCATATACTCAGAAGTATGACTATAAAACAGCTTATAAAGTCTTGCTTGAATGCTTATAAAACATATAAAACATATTCCAGGAGATGTCTTACAGACACTACAGGCTATAATTATCAATATCTGAGATTGTGGTTTGCCAAGATGGAAAAAGAATTTAGCAAAAAGACATAATCATGCATATACTCAAATATTTCGTATGGCTATACTCAATATTTATTGATACTCTAAATAGTCACAATTTATTAAAGGAAAAAAATTCCTAACTTTGGATAAAAAGATCAGAAAGTAATAGCTGGTAAGTTTCTATAGAACTCAGGAATTGTCACATAAGAGTTCAAGCAGAAATCTTTCAAATGAAAATGTGAAAGTAAAAATGAATTAAACATGTTTTTTGTTTGTATGCAGCTTTTATTCTGCAACAGATATTTTCCTAAATATGCTAATTCACAAGAATAAAAAAACATTGTCAGAAATGTTTTTCCCATAACTTGAAAGTCATAAATCCCCCCCAAGTAACATAGTCAGACCTGTTTCTCAAATACGTGTTGTAAAGGCCCACAATAAAAGTACCTAGCTATGTAAACATATATGCCTAGTTATGTAAAAATATTCCAGTTTGCTACATGGGATACTAAAATGGACATTTTACAATATCTGCCATTAAACAAGCAATAGAAGGTTAAAGATGCTGTATATTGAATAAAGTGCCCTCTATTGTTAAATATAATGTTATTATAGGAATTCCATGACCAAATAATAGCACAAGGCCAAAGGCCTTTTATACAGGTCATACAGGTTACTTCTAATATCCTCATATTTTCCAACAAGGGGTACTTTATGTATTATAATAAAAATTTTTAGTGAGTCATGTTACAAAAATGACATCATCACTTTTTTTACAACTGATGACATCACCATTTATAAGCATATCATTTACAAGATATTCATGGCTTTTGTGTATTATATATATATATATATATATATA
>CM044442.1:63257981-63276036 GCA_024363595.1 Xenopus borealis
GCTGGTGGGGACTGTTTGGGCCTCTGTGTGGGCTGATTGGGCCTCTGTGTAACTGAAATGTCAGGGCCTATTTTAATTCTCAGTCCGGACCTGCTCTCCCCTGTTCGCGCTGCGTGTCTCCCCGCTTCAGAATTCTGTTCAGCCAATCCAAGCCGCAGTGTCTTACTTTCCCCAGATCCCCCAGATCGCGGTCTACCAGGAACATTGCCGGGATCGACTGGTAGACCGCGATCGACGTCCTGGGCACCACTGGCTTAGAGATTTTGAAATGTAAAAGTGAGAAATCTTCATAAAACAATATATATTTGGTATTGTCTTGTTCGGGACACACTTTCTAAATCTGCTGTGTTCTCGTTCATAAAATAAATTATGTTTCTGATAGATGCATTTGTATTATGCAAAACTGTGCTTTTTTGTTTTTTTTTTATATAATTAAAAGCCCATATCTTTTTACAGGAGTGGAATTACCCCAAAATTCTTATTTTGAAAGCTCAGGTTGTCCCGAAAAAAACAATATATTGTTTTCTTGGGTAAACTAAAAGACCCCCCCAGGAAAGGCCCTTAAAGCGAAAGAGTACAAAATGTCTAATAACTGCTTGGCAGTAGATGTTCGCATCTAGGACAAAATGGCTGGCAGCGAAAGGGTTAAAGGCACCATGTCCTTTTTCCATATTGCCAAATGTAAGTCTATTTTCATAGTTCCTGGCTGCGATTTCTAGTGTGTATTGCCTGTTCCTGATCTTGCCTGTCCCTGACTATTCCTAGTTTGCAGCCTGTCCTGACCTTTCCCCATTTATTGACTACTCTCTTGGAACTGTTGTGTCTGATCCGGCCTGTGACCTTGAATACACATTTGTCTTCTGATTTTGTGCTGCTCAGACTGATTGGCACTGACCCAGCTTGTCCCACAACCACTCTCCTTGTTCCCTGTTCTTCCTGCTAACGTTTGATTTCCTTGCCTGCCCAGAACGCTCTCCCAGGTCCTCTCACTTTAAACGGCAACTAAAGTCAAAAACAGAGTAATGTTAGAAATGATGTATTTTGTATACTAAATAAAAACATTAACTTACTGCACCAGAAGCCTAATAAGACAAATGATTTATACTTTCAAAGTTGGCACAGGGGTCTGTCATCTTGTAACATAGTTACACATCTCTGCAATATCAAGACTCCGCACATGCTCAGTGTGGTCTGGGCTTCAGTTGGGAGGTTAAAGTGATTCTGACACTAAAAAATTTATTTTAACATATGAATGTACATTACATGTTACCTATAGGTCATGCTGATCATTTTGTGCTGAGAGGTTTGTTTTTGTATATAATTGATAGTTGGATTTCCTAAGCCTGACTCTCTGACACTCTGACTTTGCCAACCTGACAGTCCCATCTCAGCCTGTTAGTTACAGTTTCTAATGATAACAGATGCCTGCTGCACAAATATGGCAGCCCCCTCATACAGGAACATGGGGGATCAGACAGGTAATGTAAAAGCATCATACAAATACTTTATGACAAATTTAGAAGTAGCTTTCAAAGCCAGTTATTATAATAGATGTAAAAAAGAGTTTAATTTCAGCTGTCAGTAGCTCTTTAAGCTTAGGGATCGTCATATATGAGCAAAACAACACAAGTCAAATAATATCAGCCATAGAAGCCAATACAGCAAAACTGAATAATAATCAGAATATAAAGACTGCACTGGTCTGTGGTTACAAATATCTACACGGTCACTGGCTGTTTTACAGGGAAACAGACAAAGCTGCTGGAGTTCTGGTAAGTAAGGTGGGAGCATGAGCCGAGGCTGGGACCTTGGGGTATTTACTGGGTTTGGGATACCATATGTAACAAAAAGTTAATGCAAAGGTAAACAACACCTTTAACCTAGACTGTCCATCTGCCAATACTGTTAATTGTGGATTTCATCGATGGACCCTAACAACATATGAAAACCTCATATTGTGGGTGCTAAAGCAGGATTTAGCTTTAATATCTGTGTTATATCTGCCATGGAGATATATTTTTTCTTCTAAATTATCGTAGTCAAATCTGTAGCCTAAGTGTTGGAATAACAATTTTTGGGGGGAACTATAGAATCAATTAGGAATTACTAGATGCCTGTGTATATTTCGTTCCTGGCCTTCCTGGGGGTTATTCATTAAAGTCTGGTTAGAGTCCACCATTTTGTAGTGGAAAAAAAACAAAAATTTTTCCCAGAGGCTACGATATGCCTTCTACTGCACTTCGACCACCTTCACTGTGACATATTTAAAAGTCAGTTTGTCCCCTCTCTGGAAAATGTATATCTTTGATCACCAATTCGTTGCGTTCATCTTTATTAGCAGGTACTTCGAAACAATAGTTATTTATAAAGGATATTCACCTTCTCTTAAAGGGCAAGGAAAGTCTAAAATAGAATAAGGCTAGAAATGCTGTATTTTGTATACTAAACATAAACATGAACTTACTGCACCACAAGCCTAATCAAACAAATGATTTATGATTTCAAAGTTGGCCACAGGGGGCTGTCATCTTGTAACTTTGTTATACATCTTTGCAAGACTAGACTACATGCACATGCTCAGTGTGCTCTGGGCTTTTTAGGGATCGTCATAAATGATCAAAAAACAAAGCTGCTTGAGTTTTTGCATGGCTGGTAAGAAAGGGAGGGGCTCCCCCTGCTGTTCATAAGTATGATTTTTTCCCTGCCAGCAGTTAGGGACCGTGTGACAATTCCTATCCACAGCAGTAAATGAAGGGAGACATGCTCATGCAAATAAAAGAGAAACACCAATAGAAACACATTGACTGATGTAGTAATTTTTAAATAATAATATTTAAAACGTTGATTAACATATTTGAGAGGGGGGTACCTTATAATCTGACTGGGCTGTCAACTGCAATTTTTAAAAATTATTGTAAGGCAGAGGTTTTCCTTTACTTTTCTAAAGTTTATGCCAATGCCAGCTGTCTTCCAAGCAAGACCTGACAATATAGAAGCTGCTAAGTAAAGGAGACTTGTCAGCAAACAGGAGATTGATTGCTCTTTGTAGATGCACATGCAGCAGGCATTACCATGTTGGCATACAAGAGCAGCACAAGATTCACTTTCCCATAAATTGCTTATGGCCAGTATCAACCTCATTCCAAATTGCTGTTACATTTCATCAATGCTAATTTTTAAATAATCACCAGACACTTTCAGTTGCTAAAGCACAATCCAAACCTTCCAATATATTCTGCACGTGGAACACTGAGGCAAACACCCCTCCCTCCTATAGTTTATTACAGTGGAGATCAATAGACTGAAATGTAAAGCTCTGTTAAAACATATAGAGAAGCCAATTTGACTTCTTGCTAATGCAGAATAAACAGTTCTGTTCAATTACTGCCAAGGCTGTAGCCTTTTAACCATTATCGATTCCCTGTTGTACAGGTAAGAATCTAGTTTTTCAAAGGTATTTCTCTAAATAGCAGTGTTGGCTCTAAGTAATCAGAATGTTTGGTGGTGAGAATGATAAAAGTAAGAGGGGAAGCTGAGGGTAATGAATGACTTTTAAAACACACTCTAAAGGAACATTACATATAAAACATCTTATTCTCATACAAAATTGGCCACTTTGCCCTACAGAAATACATCTGTCAAGATGCCCATAAATTATGAAAATGTGAGGATTACAGTATTATATATGCATTTTAGTGCAGCAACCATTTTTGTATATCTTGGTGTTCTACAGCATGCATAAATTACATAGCAAATCAGAAAACACACTTTCCTTCAAGTTAGGAGCCCTGCTACCCATGTTTAAATATCTATCAGAGTTCTTTTTTTATGCCATATGAGAATTACTTGTGTCTGAGGGTTAGTATTTCAGTAAGCCTTTATTTCATATACTTTTTCTATAACTTGGATATTCTTTCATATCCAGCAGTAACAGGTCTTGTTATATATACAGTTGATAAAATGCATACATTTTTGTACAAGATAAGGTGAGAAAAGCACATGAATATCTTGTAAATTACGTCCTTATGAACAGTGAGTACTGATGTCATCAGTTATAAATGGTGAGTAGTGATGTCATTTTTGTCACATGACACAATAAATATTGTGTATTATAATAAATAAAGTACCCCATGTTGCAAAATATGAGGATATAAGAAGTTGCCTCAGAGTTCCATGACCTGTATAAAAACACTCAACCATCGCCCTCGTGTTTTTATATCATCATGAAACTCCTCTGTAACTTAAAGTATCTTTGTAATTTACAAGAAGGGAGACTTTATTCACTATATATTATATACTTTTAGTAGCTTCTTGCACATATATATTTAAACCAACCCATGTATATATACTAACCTTTCTGAAGACTGGTGTTAAATAGTGATGGGCAAATCTATCCCGTTTCGCTTCGCGGAAAATTCGCGAATTTTTACTACGTGCGTCTTTTACGACGTGCGTAGCATCAATTACGACGCATTGCATCATTTTCGTCGTGTGACACGTTTTTTTTTTTTATTCGCCGGCGGCGAATCGCGGGAATTCGCCACAAATTCGCGCCTGGCGAATAAATTCGCCCATCACTAGTGTTAAAGCCAAAAAGATGCATTAAATTCATCTTTTTAACCAAGATAAAACCTGCACATGCAGATTTTCTTCAATAAATAGTTGTCTGTTTTTATGTAGACTGCACCCACCCAGTATTTTTAATAGTGAGTGCCAATTAGTCTGTATTTTCCTTCATGCTACATACAATGTTCAGGTTGGGACCTTTATCAAGCAGGACAAACACATTGGATGCAGTTTGAAGTAAAATAAAGATAAAGCACTTTGAATCACAGAATTTGAGTGCTTGTTTGACTATGAATTATACATAACCCCGTTAACCGTGCACCCATTAATCAAGCAGTCAGAGTGTGAACATTTCCTTAGCCGATAAGGGAACCTAGAGCTACTTCCACTTTCAAGTTACTGCAGCTCTAGTATTTACCTGCATCAATAGCAGCACTGGCTCTCAATTCAGAAAATTAGGTAGCAGTGTAGAGTGCAGATATGCAGAAGTGCAATCAGTATTTTAAGGGGAACAATCGCAAAAATGAAAATGTAATATTAGCTTCAGCATAGTGAAATAAGAAACTTTCTAAATACAATCAATTACAAATTTTGTACCATTTCTGAAATAATCTTTTTTATCTTCACTATTCCTCTCAGTTTCTCCTCATCCTGTTTTCATTCAGGAGTTGGGTGTCAGATGAGTGATCCAATATATCTTATAGGGAGCTAGAATATGTATTAGATAGAGCTCACTCTATTAAAATCTCTACATGCAGAATTTGTGCAAAAGGCCGTTACTTTTTAGATTTTGTTTATACTGGAATCAGTTATTTGAGTGAGCTCTAATTCATCTGCTAGGAAAGGAAGCCCTCCAAAAATTATATTGGATCATTCACATACATCCCAACTGTCCTGCATTATACAGGACAGTCCCGTTTTTGCTGCCTGTCCGGCATAGTAGCGAAGATGTACCACTTTGCCTTTAAGTGTCCCTGTAGCTTTGGATCTTCCTGACTTCTTCCGGCGATCTTGTCTTCGCTTCAGGTCTTCTCAACACTTTCCGGAGCAGTTGTCTCTCTGGCTTCTAGCATTCCGCCTCTCTTCGGCTCCTTTGGGTGTCTTTTATCTTCTCAGCTCCTTCCAAAGACTTAAAGGAAAACTATACCCCCCGAACAATGTAGGTCTCTATATATATAACAGATATTGCATAAAACAACTCATATATAAAACCCTGTTTCATGTAAATAAACCATTTTCATAATAATATAGTTTTTTAGTAGCATGTGCCATTGGGTAATTATAAATAGAAAATAGCCATTTTAAAAAATAAGGACAGCCTCCTGGGATCCTAGGATCCAATGGTGCACACAAACATACCAAACAAACGATAAAGTCAATTAACAGACAGAGTTCTGTCTTTTGCTTCAACACTTCTTCCATTTACAGTTAGAGTTGAAATATTTCTGGTCAGGTGATCTCTGAGGCAGCACATAGACCATCATAAAAATGGTGGTTCAAGGCAAGAGATGTAAAAGGGCAATATTTACATAAATATATATTCCAGTTTGATAAGATTCTTTAATATGTCACTTGATTTGATATAAACCATCTATTGCTCAAAAATTCATTTTCGGGGTATAGTTTTCCTTTAAATCTTGCAAAGAATGGCATGAGTTGATCTGGATGCCAGCAAGCTGTACTCTCCTGTTCTGCTTCTTTGAAGGCTGCACTGTTTCTGCTGCTCTAAAGGTTGCACTGTTTCTTCTGCAATTGTGGGAATAGCATTGAAGGGTATTGGAGTGTCGCTGCTGCTTTTTTTTTTAAAACTTTTTGTAAATGGGGCTAGATTTACATAATTACATAGTTACATAGTTGAATTGGGTTGAAAAAAGACCGAGTCCTTCAAGTTCAACCCCTCCAAATTAAAAACCCAGCATACATACACACACACATTTCCACTCTTTCAAACACAAACCATATAACTGTATGCCCATAGCTATACTAACTGTAGAGTTTAGTATCAAAATAGCCTTTGATATTATGTCTGTCCAAAAAATCATCCAAACCCCTCTTAAAAGCATCAACAGAATGAGCCATCACAACATCACCCGGCAGTGCATTCCACAACCTCACCGTCCTGACTGTGAAGAACTACCTACGCTGCTTCAAATGAAAGTCCTTTTCTTCTAGTCTGTAGGGGTGGCCTCTGGTGCGGTGATCCTCTTTATGGGTAAAAAGGTCCCCTGATATTTGTCTATAATGTCCTCGAATATATTTGTAAAGTGTAATCATGTCCTCTCGCAAGCGCCATTTTTCCAGAGAAAAAAACCCCAACCTGGACAGTCTCCCCTCATAATTTAAGTCTTCCATCCCCCTAACCAGTTTAGTTGCATGTCTCTGCACTCTCTCCAGCTCATTTACATCCCTCCTAAGGACTGGAGTCCAAAACTGCATTTTCACACTTCACAAAATTTGAGAAACCAAGTTGTAACTCAGACCTACAGCTGGTTATTAAACTGTAGATTTATTTGTCTACTTCACACATAACAAATAGTAGGATTCCATTGTGGCCCAGACACACCCCATTCTAAGGTTTATGTTGCTCCCTCTCAAGTATAAACAAAATTGCCCCAATGGCTATAGTTTGGTTACATATCAAGAAATGTTTTTTTTTTCCCACGTCAGATTCAAATTATCTTTTGCAGCCAAATCGGAGAATTTATGAGAACAAACTTAAAGGGAATCTATTGTGAAACTGAAAATAAGAAACTTTTGAAATATAATCAATACAACTAATTGCTTATACTTACTTCATGCAAAGGTCTGGGTCAGATTTTGATTGGCAGTTAAACTATATGTCTTTTGGGGGGAATCTCTTTCTTAGCAGCTATTTTTAGAGCTTACTCAAATAACCAACTCCTACACAAACAATTGCTAACAAAATAACTGAAGGAGCAAACACCATGCATGCAACAATACAGAATTACATCACAGACAGTTATTTTAGACAAAAAACAGTCCCCAAGGATGTATTATAGACCTAACGTTCAAAAACTGGCTCCATCAGAAGAGGGATATGTTGCTTAGAGGGGAGAGTGAAGAGTAACTTGATTATTACATAACCAGCACAGCATTTTAATTGATTATATTTAGAATTTCTTATTTCAGTAAGACAAAGGTTATTTAGATTACATTTGTTGCAATAGATCCCCTTTATGGGGGTTTGTCTTCACAGTTTTAGAGTCTCCACTGTGAGCTGTCTTATAAGCACAATGGATTGTACAGTGTATTGCTGGTTAGTATGGATATCTGCTCCATGGTGGCTAATCTCTGCAGTCTAACAATAATTACAGGCAAAAAATTATTTCAGCAATTTGGTCAGTTTAATGAAACCATTTGATTTTGAGTAAAATCTCATATACAGTAAATGCTTCTATATGTATTTGGTTTTCTGCCTTCATGAGAATAATGGATATTCATTCAGCTGCTCAGATTTATTTGTACCTCATCAATGTGTTAATTCTAACTGATAACTGAGCCTGTTATCTGGCCTTATTCTAGTTTATGATTATCTAGGATAATCACTCTCTATAGCGTTCTGCCCTTACTCTTTAGAAAACCGACAAAGACAATCTTTCTAAAAAGTTTTCATGTCAATATACTTTTACTTTACAATGTGTATGTCATTAGCACATGTTACAAGCTGAATATACTGCATCAGAGCATGCTGCAAAAATCACATTATTTCTCTTTATACCATAAGTAGATATCTTCTTTTTCTTCCAGTAAATTGTTAATATCAAATATTACTTTAAGCATTCCCTTTACTGTCTTTTGAATGTGATTGTAATACCATTTGTAAATTCAGAAAGACAAACACTAAACAAAGTTAACATCTTCAGGAAATGAGGTGTATTAAATACAGTATATTCAGACCAAATGGCAGAATTTATAGCTTGTTGGATGTACAGTATTTTTTTTTTTTTTTATGATTTTGCCCTGTAACCAAAAAATTTAAAATGTTCGCTTTGTAACAAAATGCAGCTATGATGCAGTGATTGATGTCCTTTTTAAAATATATAAAAAATATAATTATATATAAAAAATATAATTGCAGCAATCATAATAGAAATGAAATGATGAGAACAACTGTTTGACAAATGTACAGTAGGTGGCTGGGTGGCAGTATTGTAGATGAAACTGTCAGGCCCTGCTTTGTCAGTATTCTTTTTGTTCCCAGCTGAGAAAAGTAATTGTTGTGCTGAGTATTATCATGTTCAGTAAAACTCAGCTTGCATCCAGTAGTTCACAACCAAAGCACACAGGCTTCTTCCTTCACCTTACATCTCAGACATTCGTCTGCTTGACAGAAGCTTATGGTAATTTTGCTGGTTGTCGCACTCCAGTAACCACTGGCAATGTATTCAGGTTCTGTCTACACCTTCATAACGGTTATCAAAACTGTGTTTTTACCCCAACGCAAGCAAATAGATGTTATTCCAGGGGGAAAAAAGGGATTCAGGTTAGAATAAAATGAACAAAAGAAGAATAATGAAAGACAAAATATAATTTTTAAGCAATTTCTTTAAAGTAAGAAAGTGCGGTTGGTGTAAAAATATATTTCTCAGTTTAAGAAACTCTAGGCTTGAAATGTATTATAGACCAGGAGAAGTGCAAAAAGTATAAATAGAACAAATAGGGAGCACCTGCCACCATAGGAAAACAATGAGTGGTGTGCACTGCCAAATAAGTCAAAGCAGAGATTCTTGTTAGAACAGAAATGGCCCTATAAATTTGCACCTACCCACTCCATATCTCTTACATCCCATGGACAGTTAACATACTGTAAAATATAACTTTTATTAAACTAGTTTAAAAGAACATCCAGAGTATTAGTTAATAATTAAAACTACAATTAGGACTTAGTCATATACGGCATATTGATCATAACTGACCTTCACCAGGATCCATTGTCATATGTGCAGAGATGAGTCACGGGAAATAAATTATATGGAACAAATCACGGGAAAAAAGCAGTCATCTCTCAAAACCCAAAAACCATTATTGGGTATGATTAAACTGATACGCACTGGGAGATCCCACTATTATTCACTTAAAGGAACGGTTCAGGGTAAAAATAAAAACTGGGTAAATAGATCGGCTGTGCAAAATGAAAAATGTTTCTAATATAGTATGTTAGCCAAAAATGTAATGCATAAAGGCTGAAGTGACTGGATGCCTGATATAATAGCCAGAATCCAGCTTCCTGCTTTTCAGCTCTCTAAATCTGAGCTAGTCAGCGACTTGAAGGGGGGCCACATGGGACATAACTGTTCAGTGAGTTTGCAATTGATCCTCCTCATTCAAAAGCAACAGTTATGGCCCATGTGGCCCTCCCTCAAGTCACTGATTGGTTACTGCCTGGTAACCAGGGTAACCAGTCAGTGTAAACGAAAGAGAGCTGAAAAGCAAGTAGTGTTCTGTTATGTTAGACTTACAGTCACTCCAGCCTTTATTCATTACATTTTTGCCTAACTAACTATATTGAAAACATGTTTTATTTTGCACAGCCTATCTATTTACCTAGTTTTTACTTTTATGCTGAACAATTCCTTTAAGGAATTTAAGCAAGCAAAAGCTGTGATATCCATCACATGCAACACCCCATTCCTCCTGCTGACCACCGTTTAACTGGCTTAAGGTAGGTCATGACCACTTAACAATATGTACCAGACAAGACTCAGTTATGGCAAAAAATGAATAAAAATAACCTCCTAAATGTGTAATACCCCTAAACGGCCAGTGACATAATTGAAAATGCGTGTGCTGATGAATAGGGATGGCGCGAACCGCGGCAAAAAAGTTTGTGAACACGTTCGCGAACTTGCGCAAAATCGCGAACGGTTCGCGAACCCCATAGACTTCAATGGGAAGGCGAACTTTTAAAGCTAAAAAAGACATTTCTGGCCAGAAAAATGATTTTAAAGTTGTTTAAAGGGTGCAACGACCTGGACAGTGGCATGCCAGAGGGGGATCAAGGGAAAAGAAAAATCCATTATTTTCTTATGTCAAAAGTGTTACAAAGTATCTTATCTGCACCTGTTAGCTGTTCTGGACTCTCTGCCAAAAGCCAATTAAGTTCAAATCTTTGCTTCTTTTTCTGGCTGTTCAGTGCAGAGAAAAGAGGGACTTTCCAGTACAAATGAGGGACAGAGGGTTGAGCTCTCAAAAGAGGGACTGTCCCTCCAAAAAAGGGACTCTTATGTCAAAAGTGTTACAAAGTATCTTATCTGCACCTGTTAGCTGTTCTGGACTCTCTGCCAAAAGCCAATTAAGTTCAAATCTTTGCTTCTTTTTCTGGCTGTTCAGTGCAGAGAAAAGAGGGACTTTCCAGTACAAATGAGGGACAGAGGGTTGAGCTCTCAAAAGAGGGACTGTCCCTCCAAAAAAGGGACAGTTGGGAGGTATGCACATTTTTTTTTTTTTTGGTCCAGGGGGTGTGTGGGGGTGGTCCAGGGAGATCTTCCTGATTGGCTGCCATGTATCTGCTGGTCTGGGGTGAGAGGGCAAAAAAAAAGCGGCAAAAAAAATGCGGCAAATTGACGCGAACCCAAAATGCGAACGTCGCGCGACGTTCGCGAACTTTTGGCGAGCGCGAACAGCGGATGTTCGCGCGAACAAGTTCGCCGGCGAACAGTTCGCGCCATCCCTACTGATGAATGTGCAAGGAATGAGTCCAGGACTCAAATTGGTGATGTCCTAAAGTGCGAGTGCAAAATCTAATCATTAAATATGAACGTGAGTGGTATCCTAGTAAAACCCATGGCTCCTACAGTGTAAAATGACAATGAAAATGAATGAATAAATTTGATGCCAGTTCAGAAAAAAGTGAGAAATTGGAAGTGAAAGATGGGTGGAGTTGTCCCATAAGTCCCAGCCTGGTATTTGCTATTGCTGTGATACCACAAAGATGGAGAAAGGCAGGGTGGCCAAGACTGGGGTGTCAGTTATTATCTTACCCTGATGGAGATGGTTAATTGCCCTAAAAAAACACAAATCGTTGGTCCCTTGGGGATCCCAGTGCAGGATTTTCAGTAGAGGTAAAGGAAAGAACAAATGAACTGGCAAAAAATTCTCAGTCATAATCCAACCAGCACTTGCCACTCGGAGGTGTTATAAATTCGGAAATTGTCTTACACAGCTGAATCTGCAAAACACTCTCCCCGGCATATCAACTTGCATAGGTAGGATCGCAGCTACACCCCTCCTCCCTCAGTGAGTCGCTCACCCACAGAGCCTGCCACCCGTTGGTTCTCCCGTGACCTAATCTGCTAGAAGTCGCAACCTTAATTTCGCCGTAGTTAAAACAGTCAATGCCTAATTGCGCTGAAAGAGAAATAAGCACCTGGCGCGCGTTTTGCTCACTCAGCGAGCTTTGTCAAAGGCATAATGCGGTGCGGTTAGAGCTGCCTATACAAATAGAAGACCCTCCTGTGTCATCAGCTACGTTGGTATCAGGTCAGCCAATAAGGTACTCCAACCAGAAGGATGTATGTAGATTGAAGCCAATCGTCCAACCCCTAACAGTGGTTACCTTGTAAGCAATTTGGAAGTCACAAAGCTACATTGTTATCTTAACGCCAGATAACAAAATATAAGAAAAACTTAACATCAAGGAGTATATCATTAATGGAACGGATACTTTCAAATGAAAATATTCATAACGATACTTTCATTTAGTTTATTGGGACCTATTGCATTCATATTGAATATCCATTCACTTTCCTTGGCTAAGAGGGTTGTATCTAAGTCTCTCTGATCCCAAGCGATATTTTAGATAAACCTGTCACTTTTAACCCCTTGCTAGAGTTATTATGGTATTCAAAAAAGTGTCTTCTCACTGGGGAGAGTTTTTTCTTTGCCTTAATCAGTTCACATGCATTCTCTATGCTGGCTACATGTTCCAAAATTCTTTTTTTGAGAGCTCGATTAGTTTTACCAACATAGATTTTATTGCAAGGGCAGGTGAGCATATAGATTACACAAGCTGTATTACAATTGAAATATTGAGTAATCTTGCGTCGTCTGCCAAACCTGTCCACCACTGTTAGTTAGTTAAACATAAAATCACAAGCCCTACATTTGCCACAAGTAAAAGTGCCACTTTGTGGTGGTCTGCCCCTTGATTTCTTGAAGTGGCTGCTAACTAAAAGGTCATGTAGGTTAGGTGCCCTGTGGCAACATGGTGATAAAAAGATATTGAATAGGGGAAAAAAGGTGTCAGTGGCACACTCAGTGTAACGTTAATAGGGAAACTTTTTTCTTTAAATAAATGGCTCAATTCTGCTCTGGGTGGGTGGCTTTGCATTTTTCTTTAAACTTGCCATTTTAGCTTGATCACTAGTGATGGGCGAATTTATTCGCCAGGGGCGAATTCGCGGCGAATTCCCGCGATTCGCCGCTGGTGAATAAATTCGCGAAACGGCAGGAAAAATTCGCCGCCAAAAATTTGCCGCCAAAAACGAGCCGCGCGTCGTTTTTGACGCAACGCGCGCCGAAAACGACGCAACGCGCGACTCGTTTCGCAAATTTTTCGCGAAACGCGGCCTTTTCACCCATCACTATGATCACATGTATCATTCTGAAATCCACTGGCAGCTTCCTATTGTGCACTGAACACTCACACAAACATATTGCATTTTCATGGAAGTGGTTTACATTAACATCATGCATTTATGCAACCTATTTGATGCTGATATTAAAACCAACACAATTTGGGGTAGCAATAGAATAAAAAATCAAATTGTCAAATTGACACTCTTTAGGAACATCCCCCATAGACTAAAACAGAAAGTCGGCAGGTTTTATATGGTGAATAGTTGAATTTGAATTCTTAAAGGGACAGTACATGATAAATTTTGAAATTCAAATTTTGATTTTTTTTTTTAAAACTCAAATTGAATTTGGACTATTTCCTAGTCTAATGACACTAAAAAAATGGAAAATTTGAATTTCTAAATTTGAAATTCAAATTTTCACTTCGACCTTTGATAAATCTGCCTTTACATGCTTCAATTGTTTGGGGACTATTTATTAAACATAATTTTTCCAGTTATTTTAATAAAAATTTGACCAAACTCCCATCCATGATCTGGCTCTTATGGATCAACCATAAAATTTTAATAAATTAGCCCTGAAAATGTATTTGACTACATACAGTACCATGTTTTGCATTAAAATTCAACAATTCTACAAACAACATGATTATTATTTTGTCTTTTGCTGTTTGGTCTTGTTTTTATATTATTGGTGTATATATGATCAGTTTATAGTCCATTTTCCAATGTACTACAGCCATTGGATACATCTATTAATTGGTGACAAGTGCAACAATTTTATCATTTAGGGGACATTTACAACAAGAAGGCAGTGTGCAACATTCAATAATAAACAAATTTTGCAGGTCTCTGTGCTTTGTTTCAGAGCACTTATGTCCACTCCCAAGAATACAGTGCTGGCATACACAGGAAATGCTGCATTCATGGGGGTGTTAGTCAAGTAGGTGTCCCACACCTTACCCACACCTTACCCATCCCCTAACCTTCATCAGGGAGTGGTGACCAACATAAGCCACACCACAGTTCTGCACTTACCGTCTGCTCTATATACAGTGGCAGAACTATAGGAAGCAGATACCACTGTCCCAGGGAACAGGGGAGCCCATGGGGCCTGTTTATTCTATAGCTGCTCTCTAGCCCCAGTGGTAATCTGTTCCTTACTGATGTTCCAATTAAGTGATTCCAGCAGAGTCACACACCATGTTTGTAAAAAAGTTAAAACGTAGAATTTATTGTTCATCATAAAAAATATGCAGTCTACAACAAATATTCATCGGTACAGAGGTATTGTGTATCCATATAGATCTGTGGCACTCCCTTGTATTCATAAAACAGCCTTTATTGCAGCATATTATATGGCACAGCAAGGTGTCAGACCTCCCGGTCCTTGGAAAAGTTGCTGTGCCATATAATATGCTGCAATAAAGGTGGTTTTATGAATACAAGGGAGTGCCGCAGATCATTAGGGATTCACTATCTGGGTGTTTTCCTGCCTGCTCTCAGGTTTGAAGTGCACTATTAGTACACACACATTGTACTCTCTACAGACATATTTCAAATTATTTTATTACATTTGTCTTACATTTGTCTTTATTTCATTCCCTCCCCCCTCCCAGTTTTTATATCTACTTACTGTGAGAACTCACCCTGGCGCCATCCTTCTTCTTTGCTACCGGCTTCTTAGTGCGTGCCGCACGCGCACTTCCGCTATTTATAGGCGCATGCGCTCTGGCGTGTTTACGCCAGTGCGCAATGTCGCGAAATTTAAACTATTAAAGGGACATTTTGAATTTCATTGATTGCCCGTGATAGGATTTGCTCCTGGTGCCTTTAACCTGTGCTGTTAAGCTTCTGATCTTCCTGTGTTTGACCCTGCCTGGCTTTTGACTACCCTGTACTCTGTATCCTGACCCGCGCCTGTTATTTGACTACCGATACTGCTTCATCCTATCTGATTGATCTCCCGGTTTTGACTCTTTGCCTGCCTGACGACTCCTAGCTATCCGCCCGCCTCGACCCGGCCTGTCTGACCATGAATCTGCCTATTCCTGCCTGTACCGTGACCTTCGGCCTAACTGACTCTAACAACAGTCGTGCCCCTTTGCTTGCCAGAACTCCTCGCATTGCTCCTCTCGTTAAGTCCAGGTGGCATCCGAGTAAGCTGAGGGCTCCTCCCGAAGCCAAAGGCGGTCACACTACTGGTGAAGCCGAGCCGAGACCAGGGAACTTGGCATCTGTTCTGGTTTAGGGTGCCGCCCGTGACATTATCATGGGCCATGGAAGACGAAAGTCTAGATGGTGCTTCTGCTGCTGTTTCCGCTACGTCTCTTCCAACTACCACCGAAGCGCTCCTTACTGCCCTGCTGCAGCGAATGGAGGACCATGAGCGGAAACAAAACTATTTGCTTCAGGGTTTCCACAATCTGACCTGCAAGCTTGAATTTCTGCAGCAGCCAATCAGTCCTGTTGTCTCTTCCCCTGTGGGTTCTTCCGCTATGTGAGGTAATTCTGCTAGACCCCAGGAACCCAAAATTGCTTTTCCTGACAAATTCAATGGGGATAGAGCTAAATTTTTCGTCTTTAAGGAGGCGTGCAAATTATATCTTGGTTTCTTCCCTCACTCATTTCCATCTGGTGTGGAGAGAGTTAAATTTGTCATGACCCTATTACAAGGCGACCCCTGAATTTGGGCTCTTAGACTGCCCACTTCTGATCCAGCCCATTTCTCCTTAGATACATTTTTTGAGACGATGGCCATGCTTTTCGATGACCCGGATCGTGCCTCTACGCCGATACCGTGATTCATAAGTTACGCCAGGTGGAATGATACTGCTTTACGTAGCCAGTTCCGTATAGGGATGTCTGATTCTGTCAAAGACAGTCTGGTTAATTACCCTCTGTCTTCTAACCTGGACAATCTCATGTCCCTTGCCATCCAGGTAGATAGGAGACAAAGGGAGAGAAGGGGGGTAAAGGGTTCTTCACGTTTTTCTGGGATTTCTAATGGTAAATCCGCCTTGGTTACCTCTTATAAGTTCTTTAAGGCCTCTGCGCCTGCTCCTCTGGAAGAACCTATGCAAATAGGTACATCTGATCTATCTCCTGAGGAAAAGGTACGCAGGCGCTCATTGGGTCTCTGTCTATATTGCGGAGAGAAGGTTCATTTTCTTAATCAATGTACTAAGAGGCCCGGGAAACACCCTAGCCTAAATGGAGAAGGGGAGCTCCATTAGGGTGCAGGCGTTTCCTCTCCCCAATCTTCCTCCAGGGTGTTAATACCAGTTAAGCTTACTGGGCCTTCAGGGCTCAATCTTGGTTTCCGCTTTTATTGACTCTGGGGCGGAGGGTAACTTTTTAGATGCTGCTTTTGCAGCAAAACATAATATTGTTTTGATTCCTTTAAGTTCCCCCATGAGAATCATGACAGTGGATAAAAGACCCTTAGGGTCAGGTATAGTTTCAAGTAAAATTGTATCCTTATCTTTGTGTATCAACAACTCGCATTATGAGGAGATAACCTTTTTTATAATCGAAGGTGCTTCTTCTCCTCTTATCTTGGGATTGCCGTGGTTGCAAAAACACAACCCACGTTTTGATTGGGTAACCAGGGAAATTCTGGGCTGGGGTCCTAAATGTTCAGAGTCCTGTATTCCTCCTGTAGTGGCTACTTTTGCTCTTGAGGGGTTACCTGCAGTTTATTCTGTGTTTTCAGATGTCTTCTCTAAAAAAGCTGCAGAAATCTTACCCCCACATAGGCAGTATGACTGCCCCATTGATTTAATCCCTGGTTCTGCTCCTCCTCGGGGGAGAACATACCCTCTTTCCTTGCCTGAGGCCCAGGCTATGAAAGAATACATTAAGGAAAACTTAGAAAGAGGGTTCATTTGGCCTTCTAATTCCCCTGCTGGGACAGGCTTCTTTTTTGTGGGCAAAAAAGTCGGTGGTCTTCGCCCGTGTATTGATTATAGGGGTTTGAACAAGATCACCATAAAGGATAAAAGGATATAAACGAGTTTAAAAGCCAAAACTTGGTAATCAGAGGAGGCAGTGGTGGACTTACCTCCTCCAAGCAGACACAAAACGACTGTAATTAAGCAGTCAAAATTCATTAACGAACTCCAATCAGTACAAGGCGTTTCACGGGGTCAGACCCGCTTCTTCAGGCAATAAACATAGGAGTTACAGCTGTGAATTTCAGAGACCAAAGTGACATATAGTATGCTATATGCTTATTCGTCAAAACAAAAACTTTTTAAAAAATATTACAAGAGTAAGTATGGTGGACGTGATTCTGGGATAAAGGTATGGTGCAGGGACTGGTTAGCTATTAATAAAAAAGAGGGTTTTTTTGGGGTATACCAAAGTAAAAGATTGATGGTATTAGAGGATATAACAATTATACAGGTGAAGTGCAATAATTGTGACAAGAAGTGCAGTGAGCAAAACATAGTGGGGCTACAAAGTTAATATACAATCATAAATAACAAGAACAAATAAAGCATAGGGTGATGTGTGGTAGTAAATAACAAAACTCCCCATCTGGCAGTAGTATACACACTCAGCGCTTCTGTGCTGGCAGAGGACGCCTGAGTGTCTTTTATAGTGAAAGTTTGGAGGGGAACCAGCATCTTACAAACAGGAAGTGCATCAAAGGGGGGCGGGGTCAAGGCAAGAAATAAAATACTATAGTAAATGCCACAATATCGTCGCATTGTAGTAACTAAATAAAGATGTTGAGCACCTGGCTTACAACACCTGGTATTACCAGGCGGGCTCCCATCCAGGTACTAACCAGGCCCAGCCCCGCATCGCTTCCAAGATCAAACAAGATCAAGTTAAATATTAAAAAATTAAAAGGTGTGTGGTGTGGGAATAGGTAGTCGCCATGT
>CM044442.1:63290501-63301007 GCA_024363595.1 Xenopus borealis
ATGGTGCAACAGGCTGTGCAGGTCACATGACTGTGTGTAGCAGCCAAGGCCGACCAGCTGCATCCCTTGATAAAGAATCGGGGTTATTACTTAAAGAGACAGGGTCCCTTTTCCCGTATCAGTCTGAGATCAATCAGTGCCAATCCCCGTGCCAATAGCTGGCATACATTCACGTTTAACAGGGGCGAGTTGCCTTATCTGCTTGCCTTATCTGCTAGCGCTTCAACAACCTCACAGTCCCATGGAGCCTCCCAGCCCACGGCCCTTCCATTGGTTCCAGCCCTAGGACTCGGGGAGAGGAGTAGAAATGGCCTTAACCAGAACACGAAGTTGAAGAAGAACATAAGGAACTTGACACATTTCATTCCCCCTTCCACCGCCATCCTGCCGATCTGCCTGCAACGGGATAAAGGAGAGTTTAGTCCGCGCTGTCTGAAACCCCTTCCTGGGCAGCGCTCACTGCTCAATACGCCCGACAAACAGCTGCGCCTTCCGAGCGCTCCTCTGGGATTCTATCTTGCAGCACACCGACCCGCTAACGCTGCCGTGAGATTCTATACAGAGGCTCCAACACTTCTACTGCCCTGCAGCCGCCGCCCTTTACCTTTCTTCTTCTCCAGTAACTTGTGGCGCCTGTCTCTGCTTAGCTGCCTGCCTATGTTTTGCTGTCTTTCTCGTCTGCGAACTCTCTGCCAGGGACTCACACCTCCCCCTCCCTAAATCAACACTTCCTCCCCTTGTGACTACACAGAGGGCTGAGCGCCACGTGACTCTGACATCATCGATGAACATGGGTACTGATACTGAATGGTGCAGGAGGAAGCTTGCTCACTCTACACGGCACATGCACAGTAGCGCAATTCCACGGACACAGGGACTGGACGCAGAGACACTTGAACTTTATTATATAGGATGTTGTGTTTCTAATAATCAATCCTCTTGGTCTGAAGTATTACCCTGGGCAGAGTTTGCCTATAATAACGCAACACATTCTTCTACAGGTCAATCTCCCTTTTTTATTGTTTATGGTTTACATCCTAGAGCATTTTCCTTTTCTAATTCTTTATCCTCTGTTCCTTCTGTCAATCTTGCAGTCAAACAATTTGCTAAGATTTGGTCTGTTGTACATGACTCTCTATTAGCAGCTACTGCACGTCAGAAAAAAAGCTGCTGATAAGTCTCGTAGGGATGCACCGAGTTATCAAGTTGGTGATTCAGTTGGCTTTCTACCAAGAATATTAAACTAAAGGTACCTTCTCCTAAATTGGGGCCTAAATTCATCGGCCCATATCCTATTGTTGAGATCATCAACCCCCTGTCTGTACGCCTCAAGTTGCCCGATAATTTAAAAATTTCTAACACCTTTCATGTTTCCCTTCTTAAACCTGCCTCTCATGTTCGCCAGTCTTCTGTTCCTCCTCCTGTATTGGTTAAGGGTCATCCAGAGTTTGAGGTCCAGGAGCTCCTTGATTCTTGTCACATACAGGGTAGGCTCCAATATCTGGTGAAGTGGAAGGGCTATGGTCCCGAGGAAAATTCTTGGGTTCCAGTTGGGGACATTAGTGCTGATCGCCTCAGGAGGCGATTTCATTTGCAGTTTCCTGGCAAACCTGGGGGTCCAGTGGCCCCCCCTAGAGAGGGGGGTAATGTAAGAACTCACCCTGGTGGTCTAGTGGGCGCCGTCCTTCTTCTTTGCTGTCGAGGCCGCACGCACACTTCCGCTATTTATAGGCGCATGCCTATTTGAATTTCATTGATTGCCTGTGATAGGATTTGCTCCTGGTGCCTTTAACCTGTGCTGTTAAGCTTCTGATCTGATCTGCTTCCTGTGTTTGACCCTGCCTGGCTTTTGACTAGCCTGTACTCTGTATCCTGACCCGTGCCTGTTATTTGACTACCGATACTGCTTCATCCTATCTGATTGATCTCCCGGCTTTGACCCTTTGCCTGTCTGATGACTCCTAGCTATCCGCCCGCCTCGACCCGGCCTGTCTGACTACGAATCTGCCTATTCCTGCCTGTACCGTGACCTTCTGCCTAACTGACTCTAACAACAGTCGTGCCCCTTTGCTTGCCAGAACTCCTCGCCTTGCTCCTCTCGTTAAGTCCAGGTGGCATCCGAGTAAGCTGAGGGCTCCTCCCGAAGTCAAAGGCGGTCACACTACTGATGAAGCCAAGCCGAGACCAGGGAACTTGGCATCTGTTCTGGTTAAGGTTGCCGACCGTGACACTTACATTTGCAGAATCACACACAGACACACACACCTTTTTCTCATATGCACCTTTTTCTCATATATAGACTCTTGACATCAATACTTAGGATGTTTTACAATTGTATGTAAGAAACTGGGTAATAAAAATGTGGCCAATTTCAATAATTTTAGGCGATTTTCAGAAATGTCATAAAAACTGCTGTCTTTAGTGTAGCTTTGCAGTATGGTGGTTTGGATTAGACAGACCTAGATATCTATTTTTGATTCGTCAGCATGTGTACTTTCCAAAAATATATGGTTTTGGGGGTTCTTTGTGCTATTAGAGGGTCTTGGGCACATAATACACAGTCTGGGGGATTTGTTCACAGAAGGCAAATCGGCAGCAGAGAAAATTCAAAAACACTATTTTTATTTGGGGTCCACACATGCAAGCTGTTTGGGTATATACAATATATATGATGTAAAAGTGTTGATTTTGCAGTACTTGAAATGTCAGTACCTGAAAGCCATCTAGCACACTAGATCCATAGCCTAACCCACTTCTGCCATAAACCAGTTAGTTGCTCTCTAATAACATTTAATTGAATGATACTAACAGACTGTCCACTGCATGGAGCAGGCATATGGACGGCTGTTACCATATAGCACAGTTTTGCAACAGGTGGTCGTCTCAATTCACTTTAACCCTTCACACAAATACCAGGACTGGGTCACACAAATGCCATGTTGCATCCCATTTCAGGTGTGATGTAGTATAACTATAATTCTCAGGCTACTTTGCAATAAAAATAAGAAAAATGGATGCGAGGAGATTCTTGTGGTGAAACAGAAGAGTAAAAGTTCATTTGTACAATCCCAGGGTTACTTACAAAGCAATGAGGCACAGGGAGAATATACATACAGTATCAGCAACCTAGGACAGGTGGATGAAACAGCTGAGGAATGTGACTCTCATAAGGATGTAGTCAAGTAGTAAGGGAATTCCTTCAGACAGATGTACCTTGAAGTGGTCTGGATCTCACCCAGTGGAGTGGTGAGGGAGACGAAGTCTGAGAAGCTACCCCCTGCTACAATCCTCAATTGAGCACAAAGCTGCTCTTGCTATCTGTAATCTCTATCTCACTTTCCTAGAGTCTATAACAGATATTAGCCTGTCTCTAGCTTTCCTCCTTCAAAAGGGTCCCTGCTCCCCAACTCAGACTCTAAAGGTACTGGTCCCTTTATGGCAATTGCTTTACTGGGCCTTGGTATACAAAGGCTCAATGGGAAACACCTAGCTGAAAAGGACACCAGGAACCAAAGAGGAAGATCCAACCCTTTCCACACACTTTAAATTAATTTACAGTATATTAAATTGTGGTAGGAAGGGGTCATTACACCTCTTGGCCAATAACTACAAATATTTAAATGATTAACACTAGATACATGGGCTTTTGCCCCACAACTAGGGAAAAGGAGGAAGGAGGAAATATATATATATACATATATAATGCTTGTGTTACTGCTTGCTGAATTGTGACATGCAAACAGTCAGGAACTGTGTGTGCTATGACAGGAGGCACTGTCATTGAGGTCAGACATCCCTGTAAAAAGACCTGTGTTCTGTCTATTCATATGCTATTTTCTACAGTGTTGATGAACGATAATGCAATACTGAATTTCTCCAACTTTATTTATATACATAATTATATGCATTTTAACATTCCTTGGCATTGTAGAGAAAGACAGAATTTGTCACTCCCTTCTTTCTGGGAAAACTAGAACATACTGTATGCTGTAAGCAGTCACATTTTAACTTTAGCAGCTAAATTTGAAAAGCCCTGTCTGATTTTTGGATTGCATACATTGCTCCTACAGATTTCTGTCCTTCGTGATTGCTTTTGGGCAATAAGCTGACAAGCACATGCATAAAAGGAAAATCTTTGTTGGAGAACATCCCTTCATTCCTTTGCTGCCCACACTGAACATTTAGAAGGATTAGATTTAGTGGGGTGGGGAAAAAGTGACTGCAAGGGACAGCTGGAGCATATGGTAATCTGTTTATTTCGTCTGTAAGCCAAATGAATTAAAGTGTTGCCAGCATTCCAGAGAAGTATACTGTTTATGGACATATGGCACTTTCTTTCATTTTGTAAATTTTAGGACAATAACCTTTGAACTGTATACAAATATGTAATATGCTTTATCTTAACTTGTACAAGACTGGTAAATCAAAGAGATCATTATTCGTTCTAGGCTGTTCACCAGTAATTATTTAAAGGGGTTGTTCTCCTTCCAAAACTTTTTTCTGTTCATTTGTTTTCAAATTGTTCCCCAGAAATAAAGACTTTTTTCAATTGCTTTCCATTATTTATCTTTTACTGTTTTTCCAAAATCTAAATTTAAAGTTGAATGTTGGTGTCTCTGGTGTTTGAGTCTGGCAGCTCAGTAATTCAGGTGCAGACTCTAAACTGATACAATTTTGCAACATTTAATTGATAAATTTCACAGCAACATCTCTGGAGTATTAGCAACTATTGTATCAATTCTAACAGCTGTCTGTAATGAAACGCTCAGCAGGGACAAAGATAAGAAATGTATCCATTAAATGTATCAGTTTAGAACAGTTGGGGGGGTCAGTGACCCCCCTTCCCAGAGCTGCTTTAGAAAGTGAAAAAAGACACTACACACTTCAATATTAGAAAAACGGTTACAAATAGACAATGGATAGAAATTGGAAAAAGTCATTATTTCTGGTGATCTATATGAAAACAACTAGTTGTTTGAAGGTGAACAACCCCTTTAAGGCCTGTTCTCAGGCCAAAATGTTAGTCCAGTTTTACAATAAATTACTTGTTTGTTTAATATATTTATATATATATATATATATATATATATAATCTCCAGAGTGAGTATGTATATATATATATATATATAATATACTATAAATGTAGTATGTCATTTAGTACATAGTTCGACTAAATTCTTGTGGCTGTTCATCTGTTCATTCATATTGTTGGTTTCTAGGAGAAGTTGGGTCCAGCAGGATAGAAGCAAGAGAGAGATTGCACACCCCCTCCATTCTTTAGCACTGACTCAGGCTACAGGCAATGAAAGATAGCTGGCTTGACAGTATTCACAGTTGTTCCAAATGTGTTTTAGCAGTTAACAGATGCACCTTTATGCAGAAAGCTCTATTGCTATGAGTGCCGGTAAAGGTCAGGTTTTAAAGAGGATTTTAAAATATCTCTGCATGAACAAAAATTCTCTCATATTTGCTTCTAGGTCTTTCTCTCTTCTCTGAAGTAAATTAGGACTTGGTTGTATCGTTCAGCTATTCACATTTTCTATTTTATTTATGCCAGGGGTGTCCAAACTTTTTACAACGAAGGCTGGATTTGGTGAGGTGAAAATGTGTGGGGGCCGACCATTCAGGGCTGAACTCCACGGACAATTTGCGCGTGATCCGACATGCTGAGCAAAAACACATACATCCGTGGAGTTCCACCCTTAGCCTGACATTCTTTGAACCATTATTTAATTGGCATGCTGCTGTGTGGGGCTATGGAGGGTACAATATATTTGCCCTTATCACCTTGTATGTTGCCCTCATTCGTAATTAATGAGGTAAAACAATACTGAAGGCAAATTAATCTGAAGCCCAGGAATCTGGGTTGAGACAAATACAGTTTTAATCTGGCATTTTATCTAAAACTAAAGAAAAAATCAGGCAAAATGTTCTGAAAAAACAGACTTATTATATTATTATTACTAACTGGGCAATGGGCAGAGTCCTCCCTCCTCCTATATCCTTTGTGACATGATGTTTCCTCGGGAACCAATCATTTCAAGCTGGGCCGCAGTTTGGACACCCCTGATTTATGCATTTCAATTAAACAGGTACAGTCATCAGTTGTACAGTCTCAATGTAGTAGTACGTAAGTTTAAGATGACAATTTGGGCAGGGCCGGATTTACCTAGCAGGTGCCCCTAGGCCCGCTGTCATTAGTCGCCCCTCCCTTTTCTTTGCTCAAATTTTCATCATCGGGACGGAGCAATGGGAACTGGCACATAGAAAATTTTAATTTCTGAACCAATGTGGGTGTGGTTGGGCAGCATGCCGCCTATTAAAATCCTGCCACCCTAGGCCCGGGCCTAGGTGGCCGCTCCACAAAGCCGGGCCTGCATTTGGGTTAAAACTTTAGCATTGCGATTTAGGGTAAGGGTGAATAGTAGTACATAAAACTGAATAAAGAATATATGGAAAACTAAAATAAAACTGAGAGAAAGAATAACAAAAGAAAAAGAAACAGTAGATACATTTTCTTTTATGCTTAAGCCTTAACCATTTACTGTTTGGATTTTCAATAAATCTGCCATGGGGATTATATTTCTATTTGTTTATCCATTTAGTCTGTTTAAATACAAAACATTTTGTGTTTTATTCTTCCTTCTAACTCGTGGGTCATAATTAAGTTCTGCAACATTGTTTTGCTAGGTTAATCCTAGCAGCAGCTAAAATCTTGGACAAGAGTTTATTGTATGATTTATTTAATTCCTTGGTTGAATGTTAGTAAGGCTAAGCGCATATCTTTCTTTATTGGTTTCTGGAATATTTTATGTATTATTCTAAAAATATAATCGCAGTATGCAATTGCTACTGGGCACGTCCACCACATGTGTTTGAAATTTCCGCATCCTCAAAAGCACATTGGAGGTGAGGAAGGATTTATTTTATGCTTTCTTTCAGGAGTACCACTGTCAGTATTTTGTAGGCCGATTCTTTTATGGCCGTATTGGGTCCACATTCCTCTCTCTGGGGGGCAGATTTAGGGTACTTCAGTGCAGAGCACTGGCAGCAAATGAGGCAGCTCTGCCAAGTACTTGCCCCCTTTGGGCAGGCCACATGCTTTGTT
This sequence comes from Xenopus borealis, assembly GCA_024363595.1. Classification (NCBI taxonomy): domain Eukaryota; kingdom Metazoa; phylum Chordata; class Amphibia; order Anura; family Pipidae; genus Xenopus; species Xenopus borealis. Next base: position 63,297,610 of record CM044442.1, read on the forward strand.
AGCAGGGACAATGCGTGTGTTAGCAATGTGATACCCCTGGTGTTCCTCCTCAAGCGCACATTGGATGGCGTGCTAGAGGAGGGTGACGTGCCTGAGGATGAGGAGAAGGAGGAGAGTAGGCCCTGTAGGCAGGCAGAAGGAGCTGGGAGGCAGGATAAGGAGGAGATGATGCCTGCTGAGGAGGATGAGGGAGAGGAGGACTGGGTGCCTGCACAGCATGGGGAACAGGGCACATGCCACCCGACCACCCCAGCTATTGTCTGCAGCTGGGAGGGTACAGAGCAGGGGCAGGTTGAGCCAAATGACCTGCTGCATCTGGAGGGCAGTCAGGAAGAGGTTAGTTGGGGCACCTCTTTTACATGGATGCCCATATGCAGACTTGCCCCCAGAGCGATCCCCGGGTCTGTTCCTGGGATGATTATTGGGTGGCCACTTTTCTTGACCCATGGTACAAAGGAAAGTTGGGGGAGTTCCTTATACCAAGACAGAGAGAGAGGAGGGTGGGTCAATTGAGGAGGGCTCTGTGCTCAAAACTAGTGGAGGCCTTCCCCCAGTCTCACATGGCTCAGACCACTACTCCTCACACCCAGTAGAGACGTTGGCCTAGCAGCAGCAGCTGCAAAGGTCGGAGCTCTCATGGGTGTATGGAAGAGCTTTTTTGAGCCTCAACTGGCAGCAGCAGGCCCAGTCAGTACCCAAAGCCACCAACAGCAGCAGCAGCGGGTGGAGCTTATGGTGGCTGACTACATTGGGTCAGTCAGCGTGCAGGACATCATTTGCCCTGATGATGACCCCATGCAATTTTGAGGATCAAAGCTCGACCAGTGGCCAGAACTGGCACGGTACACTCTGGAGGTGGATATGCTGTCATTCATTAAAATGAATGAGGCCTGGATAAGCGGGGATATCCAAGTGCCCATTGCAGACAGCAGAGACTAGCCTCCTCTTCACAGATGTAGCCTCCTCTCTACATTGCTGCTTATACTCTCCTCCTTAGTAGTATTGCCTATTCCCCATCTGTCTGCACCTGCTGCCCTTGCTGCTGCTGCTGCATCCTGCTACTAGCCATAGTAGTACTGCTGCTGTGCTTGTCAGCATCTTTTTTTCTGGTGGGGGCCTATCAAGGCTCATACTGCTATCACAGATAACACTGCTCCATTGTCAGCAATTATTTTACCTTATGGGGGCCTATCAAGGCTCCAACTGCTATTGCAGATACTACTGCTGCATTGTCGGCACATTTTTTTGTAGTTGAGGTCTAACATGGCTTCCAAAGAATGTTGCTTCTAATATTGCTGCTTAGTTGTCTAATTTCTTGGTTTAGGCCTAATAGGGCTTCTAAAATTTGACAAATTGAAGAGCTGCTGAAAATCTCAATAACTCAAAAACCACAAATAATAAAAAATTAAAACCAATTGCAAATTGTCTGGGGATAGCCGTCTCTACATCATACTAAAAGTTATCTCAAAGGTGGACAACCCCTTTAATGGTTTTGCCCGCCATATACTTGACATACTCATTGATGATGGTTTTCTTGTAGTAATACCTCAGCCTGTATAATATGTACTGTACAAATGCAAGTACTGTATTAATCAAATTGAAATTCTTTGATTGCCAACGGAGTGAATCCAAGATCCTGATGAAGGAGGGGCAGAGGGAGAGGCAGATGAGGATGGGAATGATGCCAGAGAGGAGGAGGCAGCAGACCCTGCGGCTGCACCTGCAAGTCCTCCAACACCTCCACCACCAACGCCGTCAGGAGAGGCAGAGGTAGCAGCAGCAGATGCTGCTACACAACCTGAGGAGGAGCAGCAGCTACAGCACCTTGATCTCCTGCCAGGCCTGGTGCAGCAAGTAGCCTTCCTGACAAGGGAGGTTATGGAGATCAAGGAGCTGCTGCACAACAGGAGGGAGAACCCTCCTCCTCCCCCACCTCCTGCAATCTAATTTTTTATTTGTTAAATTGCACAGTTGTGTTAAAATCTGTATACTTGGAGTTTATTTTTCATTTAACTACTACTGGCATGGTACATGCCAGTAGCATGTACCATGCCAGTATTATTTGGATAATATAACACAATTATGACTACTTACATTTAGACATAAATATATGGTTAATTGGCATAAATATATGGTTTATTGATTTTAATGTGGTATACACAGCACCCTGATATTATGTGTTCAGTTGAATTATTAATAGTTTAGCCTGTGTTAGTAAGCTATTAATAATAAAAAACTATAGATGGTACTTTTTGATTAAACATCAATATAGAGAAGTAGTAGATACCATTACCAGTCAACCAGAGGTAATGTAAAAAAAAGTACAGATGTTTTAAGAAGCTGGCAAAATGGGAGGCCTTTTTTTCTTTTGAGAAGATGAGTTCTCTAAAAAGGCAGGGCATGTGTGTGACAGTGTACTAAGTGAAACATGCATGTGAATTGGTCTTCTCAATGGTCTTCTCATTGAATCCAATGCTATTCAGCACATTCAGACACAAAGCAAAAGATGCCATATTAATTTATCATCACAGTCTACAAAGCTTGAAAGTAAGGGAAAATGTTTTATTGGTAGCCCAAAAGCTGGAAAAAGGTGACACAAATAAAACACACATAGAAGATGGGTTTTATCAAATTGCAGTGCGTGTCAAACGAATAGTCTCGTTTTGCAAAATTTTTGCCGTTACGCAAATTACTCAGAGAAACGCCACAGATTTGTCCATCACTAACTGGAAGCAACTTTTTTTTTTTAATTTTCTACTTTGCAAGCTATATTGGGAGAGAACCAGTCACATTTTGCCTGTAAGTTTTGGTTCCATGTCTTTATTTTTATCATGGCTGCTGCAAGCACACATAGCAATACCTATGGGTGATATGTGATCTTTGCTAACATAGTGTAAGGAACTCCCTGGTTTTGAACCGGGGACCTTGTGGGTTCCAGGTGCTGCTCCTCCTGTTTGAGCCACAGGAGGTGTTGTGGTGCTGGCTTGGCTTTATGAGATCTCTGGGTTTGCTATTTCCAGGCCAGTCGGTTGTAGTGCACGCCCACAATCCAGCTGAGGGCAATTTCCAATTACAGCACTATATAAGCCTGTTTTCCCTACCCTCCTGTGCTAGATTATTAGCCATTAATTCTGTTTCCATGCTGTTTGCCTTGTGAATCTTGAATCCTGTATCCTGCTATCCAGTACCTTGTATCCTGCTACCCAATAAACTTGTCTTGTTCCTAATCCTTTTTTGTATTGATCTCCCGGTTTTGACCTTGGCCTGTATTTGGATTTGTGTCAGCTGGAAAGGCCTACTAGTAAATAGAGCTTTAGAGAGATTATTATATAATCCTTTTATATATTTATACATAGTTATCATATCACCCCTTAATCGTCTCTTCTCCAGCGTGAACA
>CM044442.1:63302985-63316619 GCA_024363595.1 Xenopus borealis
GCAATCAAATTTGTCTGACACGACCTATCCTTCATAAAGCCATGCTGATTGCTGCTCATAGTGCCATTCACTAAGACGAAGTTTTGAATGTAATCCCTTAATAACACTTCATATTATTTGCCCACCACAGATGTCAAATTTACTGGCCTGTAATTACCAGGCTGAGACCGTAATACCTTTTTAAATATTGGAATTACATCATCTTTTCTCCAATCCAGAAGAGCTCCGGACGGCAATCGTGACACTGTCTATGAATATTACTGCAGCCAGAATCATTAGATTGCCAGAAGTGATATTTGGGTATTCTGGGAGCTATGGCTGAATAATTGAAATTAATTATGGTTACTGTCTTGGCATATTTGTAACCTTTATAAAAGCTAGGGGGTGCTGAGTAAAGTTTGACTGAAAAATGTTGATAACCAGTGGTAAAAAAGTGTGGAAACACAAGAGTGAGGTATTTACACAAATTTTCTTTAAAATGTACAGTTAAGAAATTATAAACACCATCATACATGTATGGTTTACTTTTTGCATATAATGAGCTTTGTAAAGGTGCCTAAAGCAAGTCTTTCTGGCCTGTTTAGTATACTTGCTGTTGGCACAAATACATACATAAGTGGATAGTAACTGCACATTCTTTCCACCTTTTATATTGGCCAGGAAAAGACACAAACATGATATCACTGTATAGATTTTCCTTTGGGCTATCACCATTTACTGTATTTTTCTTATATGAAGCTTAATAACATTCTTTCCCCCCCAAAAAAAAGATATATTGGTTTTTAGATTAACTAATTTTGAACACTTTTAAAACTGTCTAAAGAAATATTGCAGCTAAATTAATATTGTACTTTTTCCAGGAACCATTATTATGTCAGAAGATTTGCGAGATGCTCTAGATAACATGAACGATGCCAGAATCACAAAACTCTGGTATAAGATTTCCTGGGAATCTGCCATCTTGGAGTTTTTGTTTACTGAGCTTTTGGAAAGGAACCAGCAGTTTAGAAGCTGGCTGTTTGATGGCCGACCTAAGCAGTTCTGGATGGCAGGATTCTTTAATCTGTAAGTAAGACTGCTTCTAATTTCAAACGGTTAAAATTTGAACAACCTGTGCCTTAAGAAGGTCAGATTTTTACATACCAAAAGTTATGTAATTATCATATCAGTAAGAAGTAACTGATTGCTGGGAATTACGCAAAAATGATTGTACTATAGTTATTCAAACTAAATTGCGCAAATAAAAATTACATGTTGCATTTTGATTCTTATAAGCAAGTTACTTAGAGATTGGGGAATATCAAGCAGAAATTATGTTTTCTCCTCTGGCAGAGAAAAAATGCACTGTACTATTAGCATTAGCTATAGGCTTAACCTTAGGCTTGTTAGCCAAGAGCTTTATATCTATGCTGTCCATTCCCATGCCTGTAACAAATGTTATGACTACAACAAACAAGAAAAAGTTGTGCTCACCACTAATTTTTAAAACCATTAGGCGGGGGTGCAATGAGGCTGTGACCACAAAATACATAGACAAAGACAAGAAGTCCTCTGCACTCAACCCATTATCAATATATTTAAGACATTGAGACATTCTGTGCATACAGCTACTAAAAAATGCCTTACCCTTTAAACAACAGGGATTGTTTGTCCATATATGGCAATATATTTAAGCTGTCCAACTACGTCAAAGTCATCCCATATCTGGCCAGTCCTACGCTCAATTTTCATCTGATTCATTAAGAATTCTATTGCTTCATTATACATTTTACAAAGGGACTAAGTTTTACCTGCAACTTACTTGCTGCTTTCAAAGTAAAACTCCCAATCATGGTTGCCCTTTTATTAGACACCAGTGGGATCCCCTGACTATAGCTGGGAAGGGTGGGGGCTACAACAAGGAGCTGGTCACTGCTCCAGTATAACTACATAGACAAAGACAAGTGGTCCTCTGCACTCAACCCGTTATCAATATATTTAAGACATTGAGACATTCTGTGCATACAGCTACTAAAAAATGCCTTACCCTTTAAACAACAGGGATTGTTTGTCCATATATTGCAATATATTTAAGCTGGCCAGCTACGTCAAAGTCATTCCATATCTGGCCAGTCCTACGCTCAATTTTCATCTGATTCATTAAGAATTCTATTGCTTCATTATACATTTTACAAAGGGACTAAGTTTTACCTGCATCTTACTTGCTGCTTTCAAATGTTCTGATGCCAGAGCATACAACAGATTGAAAAGCATGCATAAAATGATTTATGAAGATATACATTAATAGGAGATCTGTTATCAATTGTGTCAAAAAACATTGACCAAATACACTGCTACACATTCCTATCCAAATGTGACAGTGTATGTATCGCAATTGTCTGTAGTAAGCACCTAATGTTAATATATACACAAGTGCTTTCAAACAAATATAAAACATAATTCAGAACTTACTCTGTCCCTCTTAGAATCTGCACACACTTTTGCACACTGTTCTTTAACAAGTGCATTATATGCAAAAGACCTTAAAATGATACTGCCGCAAAAAAATTAATTTTAACATATGAATGTACATTAAACGTTACCTATAAGTCATGTTGATCATTTTTTGCTGAGAGGTTTGTTTTTGTATATAATTGTTAGTTGAAGTTCCTAAGCCTGACTCTTAAGTCTGACACTCTGACTTTGCCAACCTGATTGTCCCATCTCAGCCTGTTACAGTTTCTAATGCTAATGGTCTCCTGCTGCATAAATATGGCAGCCCTCTCATATAGGAACATGGGGGATCAGACAGGTAATGTAAAAGCACAATGCAAATACTTTATGGCAAAGTTAGAAGTTGCTTTCAAAGCCAATATTATAATAGATGTAAAAAAGAGTTTAATTTCAGGTGTCAGTATCTCTTTAATAATGTAGGAAACTGGAGGTGTGCAACTTTTCACAACATTTATGGTACCGGTCCAGTTCTTTGTGTTCTGCAGTGCTGGTTGCCATTGGTCTAATTTAGAAACAGAAACCATACTGATCAGTGTGTATGCAACTTCCTACAATTTAATTTGTATGAAACATAAGCAAAATGAACTTAAAAAGGAAAGTCTTTGTTTCCTAGGTAGGCCCCTGATTTTGTTGTGAGAAAACCTAAGGAAGTGATGGGATACATAGAGTTGCTAGCATGACCAAAGCAAGAGATGCTGACTGCCTCCCTTTGGTGTATTTATCTGGGGTTGAAGGGCAACCAAGGGAGGTGGATTCACACAACGCACTGAGGTTTCTGCCTGGAGAAGTGTCCTGCTGTAAGGAACTCCCTGGTTTCGAACCAGGGGCCTTGTTGGGTTCCAGACACTGCTTCTCCTGACTGAGCCACAGGAGGGGGTGTGGTGTTGGCCTGGCTTCAAGGATGATTGTGGTTTTGCTCTCTTTAGGCCAGCCTACAATTATGCAAGTACAAACCCCTGATTCCAGCTGAGGGCAATTATTCATCTTGAACACTACATAAGCCTGTTCCCCCTAACCCCCCTTTGCTGAATTATTAGCCTCATATGCTGACTCCAAGCCTTGTGACTCATGATTCCTGTTTTGTTCCTTGAAATCTTGTACTGAGCCTTAAACCTTGTTACCCAGTAATCCTTGCCTTGTCCCTCCCTATTTCCTGCTCCCTTGTACCTCCCAGTATTGACTTCGGCCTGTTTTTTGGCTATTGCATGAACTCTGCCTGTCTTGACCGTCTTGCCTGAATATCACTCTGTTTAGTCTACCGCCTGCCCTTGAATTTCTGCCTTTTCCTGGACTTGGTTTTTGTGTTCTCCTGCAAAGGTTTGTGCATTTTTTGATTTTTTGTTCAATAAACTGCTTAAGTTATCCAGCACCTACTGTAGGCTCCTGTCTGTGAAAACCTTCCATCAATTCGTAACACCTGCGTGTTAATTAACTTTGTGTATTTGATAATTACAATGAGTAGCAGGGACAAGTTTGTTTATACTACATTGTCTTACCATAGACCTTGGAGGATCGTCAGGACTAAGCAGCTATATTACCTTTGTAAAACCATATATTTCTTTAGTGTTTTTGGACTGTCATGAGAGAAGAAACAACTCACATGAATCTATCAAAAGATTGGGCTCTTGACAGTGTAATTTTGCACAATAACATCACCAGAATAATGAAAGAAGATGTCAATGCACCACCACCAGCTGATATACAGTAGGAGGTGTTTACATTCATGATCTTTTCCTTGATGGCACTGGGACCATAGAAACATGAAGCTTGTGGAGTCTTTTCCAAAGGTGCATTAAAAAAAAACTTAATAGCAGCACATTTTTTCAGAGAACAGTATCATAGGTACATTTGGATGTTCATTTTTAGTAGTGGTATACACATTTTAGTGTGGCAAAAACCTTTTATTTTTTTGTCTAAATACCACTGGAAGAGGTAGATCTCTTTAGATTTATACCACTATTTATTTTGTGCTATAGTGCAAGGCATATTCTTCTGTAAAAAAAAGTGATTCGCATGTGACCAGATTTGGTTGTATGACCATACTGCCCAACTCTCTGGGAATCTATGACACCTTAGTTTCCAGTTTTGACAGACCACTCTTTCATCTCATAGAATTGGTTTTGGTCTGTCCAAAAATGTCATGTTACAGTGCCTCTTTTTGGCTGTTAGATCAGGAAACAAAGAGTCAGCTGGAAATGAATGAACCAGTTTGCATGAATGGTCACATTGCATAATGTTCAACCAGACTTATTTCTTGAAAAATCCTAAACATGCCCACTATATATCCACTTAAAAAATCTGTAGCAAAAGTTGGATAATTAAAAACAAAAAAAAAAAAAGACACGTACGCACATGCATCATTTATGATGAGTAGAACATGTTCCTTAATTTCGGATAAATGCCGTATTCTTGCCTAGTCCCTCAATAGCATAGGCTATTGTTCTTCGCAATTACATACTCAGAGTAATTGCTTCACATCACTGCTTGTAGCATTTGATTCCTTAAGCTGTAATTAGTGGATTGTATATATAATACACTATTGCCTCTTTTTTCATATCTGGGAAATTGTAATTAAACCAGTTCATTTCTTTCCAGTGATGATAGTTATAACTCCCTTCCACATAAAAGTTTATTTTCTTCCATTTGCAATCATATGAATGTTTTGGTGCCATGATAGGAAATATTTGTACTGATCTTAAGCAATTTATCTTTGTAATTCACTTTCGACTTTTTTTTTAGCACTGAAGAAAATAATGGCTTTAAATCGTAGTTGTACTAAACTATAATAATAAAATGTGTAAAGCATCCATTACTAATATTGCAGACAACCACCCATCTGTGCATTCTCACTGGAATGGGAAGGTGATAAAATTCAGCATCCATCACTAATATTATAGACATGCAATCATCTGTGCATTCATAGTGTAATAAGACAGCACTTCATAATGCAACAGTTAAGCTTATTGTGATGGTAGAGTAAAATATTCACTATTACGTCTAAAGCACCACATTTATCAAAGTGCCCTGTGTGCTATGCCACATTTTTGGGCATTTTTGTTTTTTGTCCTAACATTTCATTAGCCTTCTTAGCTTACAGACATAAAAAACAGTGCTGAATTTGTGTTTGTTTTAACTTTTGAAGGCATAAAAATAAAGCAAATCAATGTATTTGAAAAAGAAATCAGCTAGCTGGACCAATTAACAAATACAGTATGTATTGTTCATTAGCCATAAAATTACTGTGGGGCACTCTCCTTTGTTTCTATTTCTAATGAGACAGTGTTGTTTCATTATACAGCATCAATGTAGACTGTTAATTGCTCAATGTCAGATTGCTAATGGGTTATACTGATGATGTGATGTCATTATCTTTTATAATATAATAGTTAACATTGCTCTTAGGACTCTTGCCAAGGAAAAGAATCTAAAATCTTGCTTCTCTCAGTTTAGATGTAGTTTATAATATGATGTTGTGCACCAACAGAAAAGATCTGTTCTGTATATTGTGGTGTATACGTAAGAATAATTGCCTATTTATTTCTCTGTTTGAAATGGGGCATACTGCATTTAACATATGTATTTTAGACAATTAAGTTATCAAAAGTTAAGTGTTACATGTAAAACCTTTTGAATTAAAGGTGTAGCTACAGCTGTAAAACCTTTTGAATTAAAGGTGTAGCTACAGTTGTAGGCAATTGGCCAATTCTGCAAAAATAAGGCTGAAGATACACTTTTTCTTCTGTAGTTCTCCAGTTTGGAATTTGATCAGCTATGTGGTTGGAATGCCAGTGTCATAAAAACTAAACATGTCTTTGCCTATTTTAGCACTCTGCAATTTGCACCAATGTTACATGTCCCTTTGCATGTTTATGGTAACCCTTCTGTAACTAGAAACATTAAACAAGTCGAAACATTCCGTTTCTTTCTGAAAGGATTGTGCTGTTCACATACCTGCTTCTATGAGCACTAGAGAACATGCCAAAGCAAGTTTCAGTTTCACTGAAAGACAACAATTATGGAAGTTAAGAAATGGGTATTGTATGAAAGTGCTGTGATGATAGCACTAATCTGACAAGTCAGCACCAAGATATTGAGGTCTAAGCTGTGTAAAGATTAATTTCTTTACTACTGATATAGGGACCCTTCAATTCTTTTAGTCGACTAGGATTACACTGAAAAGGAACTAAAGCTTAACTAAAGAAGTAGGCTAGACATGTTGCACATTATGTTTTGGGTTTCTGTATTAGTCCAAAGCAACCACATTAAAATATATAAAGAAAATATTCCCCAATACCTCCCCATCTTTTTTCTGCTGATTAACTGCACATTCTCTGTGCTACTGTCAGTTAGGGAATGACTCAAACTATACAGTACATATAGAATATATACGTCACAGTATAAGGCTGATTAATATTTAATACAGATAATTACTACATGGCAGCTCAGAAACCAGAACAACTAGCATCAGAATTTAATCATCAGCATTGTGGCATCAACTTATATCACAGACAAACCTCATTTTCTGCTTGATAATTTGCAGTGATTAATAAGCTTACAGTAGCTTTTCAACAGCTGCTCAGAGCCCACTGAGCATGTGAGTGATGATACTTTCCAAAATGGTGACCCGCTATGACAAGTTTGAAGTCCTGGATCACTGCTGTTGTTGAGAAGCTAAAACTTTAGGCTTTTAAAACTTTAGTGCAATACATTCAGTATATAAAATATGGCATTTTAAGCCATATTCATTTTAGGGGTTTAATTCTCATTTAAAGCAACACTTAGCAAAGAAACTATTAGTATTATGTATTTTGGGATTAAGGCTTATTACATAAAGATTCTGCAAATATTGCCCTTTGCACAGTAAAGCCCTCTTGATTAGGGATGGGTGAATTTGATCTGTTCCTCTTCAACTCACTGAATTAAAGTCTATGGGCGACAATTTTTTTTTTTTTGACATGCAGCAAAATTTTTTGTTGCATTACGGTGAAAAATGTGCCCATCCCTACTCTTGATGGTTCAGTTTACACAGAGTAGCCCAATGATTAGTATTTATATTACTTGGAGCAGAAGTATAATTATCCTGTAAAATAATATTATTAATGCTTTTTTGATTAAGAAGGAAATGTTTGCTGCTCTACACACTTTATCCACACATTCACAATGATTTCAATACAAATTCACAAACTCTTTTTTTCTCCATAGTTAAGAACTTACTTTCATAAGTTCCCTTTGTGTCAGAATGGAGAGGCCATGTTTTAGGTTATGGAGAAGTAAATCACTGGCTTGGTGCTCAAAGGCTTGGTCAGGGTTTATGAAACTGATCTTTGTTCACTGGATGCAGGATTTTTGAGATTAATTTAACAGTGCTGACTTGTTAATATTGTAGCATTAAAGTGGACCTGTCACCCAGACACAAAAATCTGTATAATAAAAGTCCTTTTCAAATTAAACATGAAATCCAATTTCAAATTTTTATTAACACATTCATAGCTGTTTTAAGCTCATTTAAAAATCTCAGCTGTCAATCAAACATTGTCTGCCACTCCTCTATGCCTTAGGCATAGAGGCGGGCCAGATAATTACTTTCACTTTCCATTCAGCACTTCCTAGATGCCACTGCTCCCCACACATTCCCCCAGTTCTCTTAACCATTTAATTGTGTAGCCAGGACATGGGGATAGACATGGGGTCACCCATTCTGGTGCACAAACAAGATTCTGAGATGATGCAATGCTTGCCTTAATAACAGTGTCCACAAAATGGCTCCAGCCTGCTTGCTTTTATTATGAATTCCCATACTGAAGGAAACACGATTAAAATAATGTATATATAGTGTAATGAATGTTCATTTTGCTTGACTAATGTGATAAAATGATTTTGAATATTTTTTTGGGGTGACGGGTCCACTTTAAAACCATACTTCCTTTAGCAATGCAGAAAATATACCAGTTCTCTGCATTGCTCAAATATAGAGCCATTAGAATGTACATTAATTTATTGAACTGTGTGCATGCATGGTTTTTGTAAGTGTAAATTCAGCCATCACTTTACAAGTTGACTTTCATTTTAGGGAACATTATCACATTTATTATCACTTTATCATTGCTATTTTAAAACACAGTTGTTGAGTAGTGGCTATGAGCCAATCTGAGGGGAGGGGGGAGTTGGTAGTGGGATTAGGTTTCAGATTTCTGAATGATGACTGTTATAAATGGCTAAAAATGCACTTGCATATACAGAACATGCTGCTGATAAAACATAAGTTCATATTGTTGGGTCCAAAGAGCTTATGTAATAAATGTACAAAGTTTGCCTTATGTCCAATTACCTATAGCATAAGTAAGTAGCATGTAGTGGTCACCTGTTTAAAAGAAAATATATTGTTTGCCCATGAAACACAGAAAAAAAGATCACCAGTTCTCACAATGCTCGGTCTAACCCAGGTTGAGGCATTGACCAGCTGTGGTTTAACACACAATCTGGATTTGACCAGCTGCTATAAAAGGTAAAGAACCAATATTTGTATACACAGAGAATTGGCAGTGCATGCTTTGCCTTTAAAATTAATCAACAAAAAATCAGGTGTTAGTACCACACTTTGGCCAAAATATGTAAGCTTACGTTCCACGTCAAGGCCCCCTATTAAACATTATTTGTTAGTATTCTATGTTTGTAGTACATTTATAATCAAGTCCCTCAGCAACCAATGTGACTGAGTAGTAAGCAGTGCTTGAATTTGGATAAAAAAAAGTGGAAGGATGGTATGTTTGGCACCAGAGCTGGACCACACCGGCCAGGTGCCCTAGTCAGAGGTTTTGAACCTTTATCTCTGTGATTCATAAGTGAGTGTGGGAGCTGCTAAGCGAGTGTTGCATGTGAATTAAGTGTTAAGCAGCTTTAAAAACCTTAAGGCTTTGGTGTTTGCTGTGCATGCTGGGAGTGCTGGGTGCAAAGAGGGAATAAGTGCAAATAACTGACTGCTGTGTGTTCTGAGAGTTTCTGACTGAGACAAACCGCTTTTTCTTTTCTCTGTTTGGGGTTAACTAGTTTCTTTTTGTGTTTTAGCCTGAGAGTTTCTAAGGGGAACATTTAAAAAAAAAATTAAGGGGTTGTTTTACTACTGGTACCAAACAGTATTTTTTTCTTTTTCTCTCGGTCTGTTAATTAAGGGGGAGGAGTTAATCAAGTAAATTCTGATCAGGCTTTGTGTTCTGTGGTTTGAACCTTTATCTCTGTGATTCATAAGGGCTCCTACACACGGGCGTTTTTACCTGCGCTCCCCTGCGTTGCGTTTTGCTGCGTTCAAACACAGGGGAGCGCAGGTATAGATGCACTCAATTATTTTCAATAGGGCTGTACTCACACGAACGCATGTGAGAGCCGAACGCAGGAAAAATGCAGCATGTTGCGTCTGAATCTGCGTTCGGCGCTTACACGCGTCTCGTGGGTACAACCTCATTGAACAAAATGAGGTGCGTCTAGACCTGCGCTCCCCTGCGGCTGAACACAGCCAAACGCAACGCAGGGGAGCGCAGGTCAAAAACGCCTGTGTGTAGGAGCCCTAAGAGTGTGGGAGCTGCAAAGCGAGTGTTGCATGTGAATTAAGTGTTAAGCAGCGTTAAAAACCTCAAGGCGTTTAAAACTCAAAAGGCTTTTGTGAGGAATTGCATTTGGGAGGCTGTAAGTACCCAGTGTAAATATGAGTGCAAGTGGGTTTGTTGGTATTACTCAGTGTGTGTCTTGTCACATATATGTGGTGTTGGAGCAGCAGTTCCATGCAGTATTTACATGTGAGAGATTTTCATCTTGGAATCTGAACTGCCGGCTCTAAGGGGTGAACTTGCAGCACTGAGAGCAGCGACAAACGAGGGGAGGAAAGGAGGCTCAAAGAGCAACCACTGGCAGGGGCTAGTGGAGGGGAGGGGAAGGGGCAGAAGAAGCTAATGAGGGAGGAAGGTTTGTGACAGTCAGGAGGGGAAGTAGGGGACAGAAGGGTAGGGGGGGGCTGGTTCAAAGCTTGTCCAAAAGAGCAAATTCGCCGTTTTGGCTGAAGATGCTGGGGAGAAAAGTTCTTAACTGGCGTGTATGGAGCAGGCTGGCTCTCAGAGCACACTGGGAAGCAGTGGGGGAATGCAAGGAAGGAAAGGCTGGTTCTAGTTATAGGGGATTCAATTATTAGAAAGGTGGATAGGGTAATCTGCCGTAAGGCCCCTACATGCCGAACAGTCTGCTGCCTGCCTGGTGCTAAGGTAGTTATTAATGGTACGTTCTCTACTTGGAGTAAGGTTCTTAGTGGGGTCCCTCAGGGCTCGGTATTGGGTCCACTTTTATTTAACTTGTTCATTAATGATTTAATGACAAATGTCATTACTTAATGATAAAACTATCCAGCCCAATTAATTCCATGGAGGATGTGGCATCCTTGCAACAGGATCTTGACAAACTAGCAATCTGGGCAGCTAAGTGGCAAATGAGATTCAATATTGATAAATGTAAAGTCATGCACCAGGGATGTAAAAATATTGCACTAGGACTGCACTAGGCAAATCCATTAAGGAAAAGGACCTTGGAGTCCTTGTAGATGATAAATTTGGCTGTAGCAAGCAATGCCAGTCAGCAGCATCAAGGGCAAATATGGTCTTGAGCTGTATTAAAAGGGGCATAGAGTCACGGGAGGAGGGGGTAATTCTTCCACTTTATAGAGCACTTGTAAGGCCACATCTACAATATGCAGTACAGTTTTGGTCTCCATCACTCAAACATTTTTGTATTAGCGAGGGTACAGACAAGGGCAACTAAGCTGGTAAAAGGTCTTAGCTATGAGGAAAGACTGACCAAATTGGGGATGTTCATGCTGGAAAAGAGGCGCTTAGGGGGTCATATGATAACTATGTATAACTATGTAGAGGGATCAGATAATAATCTCTCATGCTTTATTCACCAGTAGGTCTTTCCAGCTGACATGAGGTCACCCATTCCGATTAGAAGAAAAGAGGTTCCGCCTAAATATTCGGAAGGGGTTTTTTACAGTGAGAGCAGAGAAGATGTGGCATTCTCTCCCTGAAACTGTTGTACAGGGTGATACATTAGATAACTTTAAGAAGGAGTTGGATGGCTTTTTAGCAAGTGACGGAATACAGGGTTATGGAAGATAGCTCATAGTAAAGTTGATCCAGGGACTAGTCCGATTGCCATTTTGGAGTCAGTAAGGAATTTTTTCCCGCTCTGAGGCAAATTGGAGAGGCTTCAGATGGGTTTTTTTTGCCTTCCTCTAGATCAACTAGTAGTTAGGCAGTTTATCAAAAAGGTTAAAAGGTTGAACTTGATGGATGTGTGTCTTTTTTAAGCCTAACTTACTACGTATGTTACTATGTAACATGAGCAGAAGCGAAAAATTGGCTTGCACATGCGTGTACGCACCAAAAGAAGATGGGGAGTGACAGGATCGGATGTGGGGTAGGCAACAGAGCAGGTACGTGCCTGCCCCCCTAGCTTTGCACCCTAGCCACATGCCTACTCTGCCTACCCCTTGGTCTGGCCCTGTTCGGAAACGTCCATTATAATGAGCATTGCCCCCAATACTTTGTAGTTTCAGCCACTTTAAGTCAAATCCATTAAAATTTTCACATTTATTAAAGGAGAACTAAATCCTATGTATGGGACCTGTTACCCAGAATGGTCAGGGGTTGGGGTATTCCAGATAAGGAGTCATTCAGTAATTTTGAACTCCATACCTCAGTCTGCTAAAAATCATTTGAAAAATAATCTGTGTTTCTTCTCTGCCCCCCTTCTCCACACTTTTCCTCTTCTGCTGTCCAGTACAATTCCACTTTCTTTCATGTATGCAACAATTTATCTACCTCATTTTCTTTTCTGTACTTGCCTTTTTAAAATAACCCTCTTTGCGATTTTCTTTTTTTCTCTACTTCCTCAAGTCACTTTCCAAGATGAAATTATTGTTATGTTTTGGTAGCCGAGGATGAGCACAGTAACAGTGCTTTATCAGTCATGCAGCCATTACACTTCAACTCTACCACACTAAGCAGTATAAAAAGTATTGTGTGTGCACAGTATGCTCTTGTGCACAGTGACACTTACCAGCACCTAGCACAAACACCACATATTCCCCCTATAGAAGGAAAGCATTTGGGTAAATGTAATTAACAGGAACCATAAAACGGCATGCATCTTAAAGCAATATTATGCATTCACAACACATAGTCCTTGGTCCATCCACATAATTTTCAGATTCTCTCAGTACGTCTCATAGCTTCACTATCTTCAGGGCTATTGCAGTTGGCAAGTAGTTAAATGTCCTTCATCAAATGGAATGTCTCCAAAGTCATACCTAGCAGAAGCAAGACGACTTGCATTCCACATGCGTCTATCAGTTTATATGCGTATGGTACTTGCTGGTGTCTCACTTTAAGTGGTGTAGTAAATTTAGATTGTCCTTGTTTCAGTTGTCCTGGTTTCTTAATTCTGACTAAAGATCCAGGCTGAAAGTACACTTCTCTTGCATTTGGCTTGTTGATGTTTAACAACATCAGCAGTAGATAATTTTGTAGGCACCTTATTTTGTGGACGTTTGATGTCTGCAACAAATAACGCCATGTTTGCCATGTAATGATTCAGCTGGAGATGGTTGGGTTGTTGCATAGGCAGCAGAAGATGGTTGAGGAAAGGGGAGGGGGGGCTGCGGCAAATGCCCCTCTTTGGCCACTCCCTTTGGACTCCACCCATTTTCCAGTGTGCTTTCACTGAGGAGAATCAAATGATAGCATTGGGGGGCAAAATATGCTTAACGTCTGGCACTGCAGGAAGAGGGTATTAACACCACATGTACAATTTCAGCTGTGAATGCTGCACTACAAGTACATTATGGGAAAAGGGGGAAAAAGATTCTAGCACCTAAAGTACATTACACGAGGAAACTGTGGGGTACTCAAAAGACATACAAAGGAGCCGTAGGTACTGATTTCCCACGAACATAATATAGAGAAGGCACCACAAGCACTATACAACATTATATAGTAACATAGTAACATAGTAAGTTAGGCTGAAAAAAGTTTCATCAAGTTCATCAAGTTCAACCTTTTTTTTTTTTTAATTTTAACTGCCTATCTGCTAGTTGATCCAGA